>CM043115.1:74146734-74569117 GCA_023701765.1 Hylyphantes graminicola | reverse complement strand
CATTATCCAAGGAGATGTAAGCAAGCATCCTGTGTGCTAAAGGACGTGAATTTATTCGATGAGTTTTACCAGCAATAACTAGTCCTTTTTTACATAGTTTTATCGTAATTGCTTAGTCAGTTTTGTAATAAGTTTCATCTCTAAAAGGTATGTTAGTTTATTTTGAATATCTCTTCAAACCATGTCACGTTAGCCTTGTCTGCAATATCTGTTATTCCTTTAACAAAATTCTACAAAGTACTTGAAACATCAGTAAATGGACTGTGGTCTATAAAGAATTACATTACTTTATTTAGATCTACAAAATCTTTCACCCTTCTTACATGAGTTAGTTTAACGGAAAACACTGGTCAGCAAACTCATTGCATAAGTTGTTTAACTGCATTTCGAATTATTTAAAACCAAGTTCCATGTTGACTTTCAGTCATTCCTTCTCCCTTTTTTGGTACATTTGATGAGGGTTTGTTCAATATTGCTTATTATTGGGGACTCCATGTTTGTTATTCACTGAAGCATGCCTATGAGTTCAAAGTAGCAACTTTTGTTGAACATCTCAATAATTGCAAGGGGTGCCTTCGCGTGCTGTGAAATTTTTCGACCGTTTTCTCATATTTTCCTTCCAAAATCCTCTTTGTTAACATTTAAGTTTTAAAACCAACAATGTATTCTTTGTCTTATTCTTATTCTTTGTATTCTTAATGAATTATATCTCTAATGTAATTAGATTATACGCAGATTAATGACAAAGATCAAAACCGTTTTTGACCACACTGAACTTAAAAATTATAAAAAAAAAGGTCATTTAAGGAAATATTTGTCAATAACAATCCCTTCTAACTGTTAATTTGTCATAAAATGTTTTTTTTTATTTAAATAGCTAATTTTTCTGTCCATTTAACATACTGATACTTTATAACACGATATATGTTTACTTTTATGCATTACAGTCACAACAGCAAGATAAAACAAATTTCAAAGAAAATATCCAGTTATTTAATTATTAATTGTTAAGAATTGTGTCGCCATCTGCCGAATATTTTAGGGTATTTTTTAATTTAAATATATTAGAAAAAACCTGATAATTCCCCCCCCCCTTCTTAGTTGTTTCATTTTGCTGTTTTAACAATTATTATCATATATGGAAAAGGAAAATTTTCGGTTATTTAATCATTAACTGATATAAGTAAATAACAGTAACGCCATATGCATAATATTGAAGAGTGGTTTTAACTAATAAAAAAAATGTTTTTTTAACTAAAAAACAATAGTAAAAAAAACGATGATATTTTCCCTTTAATTTGTTTTGCTTTTATAACAATTCCCATGTATGGTGGAAAAGGGCTTCAACATAGCAAATTAGTATTTTCGCTAAATTGCTATTTCAAAATTAATACCTCAAGTTTATGACAATAAACCTTGGCAAAAAAATAATAAAAAAACCTTTGTATATAATTATTGATTTTCGAATTAACTAATCTATGTTTCAATGGCCTCATACTTCTTTTTTGAGTTAGTATTTTATGTTTCTTAATTCTGCTCAACACGTCAGTTATAGCTTTGATTATAAAATGTTAAAACTCCTTACTGCTTAAAATGACACAATTTAAATTCAATAAAAGTTATTTAATTTTTAATTTAGCAGCTATTTTTCCAATACAGGAAAATTTTATCCAACCAAATGACAAAGGAGAAACTTGATCATGATAAATAATTGAATCGGTTGTTTAATTCAAGAACTAACTCCAATAGGTACTGCGATTTTCGGGTTATAGAAAGAAACCTATCTAAAATTGTTATTTCTGAATATTTTCCTAAACTTTTGTGAATGAAACTCTTTAAGCTGGTTCATTACTTAGTTACTATAGATTAACGATTTTTGTCTTTTAGAAAGAAATCATTCAAAGATAAAAGTCATTGAGTTATTTTCCAAATCAAAGTAACAACTTGTGGCTGTTCTAAAACATAGTAAAATAAACCTTTAAAGCTGCAAAATGTTTCATTTTTTCACAGTTAGCGATTAAAATGTCTAATAATGCATTGGTTATGAAATAAAATAATGCAACAAAACTGATTCAACTATTCACAAAGTACGGAGAAAAAATTATTACCGACAGTTTTTTACTGAACCTTCCACTGTCATTTGAGAGTTATAAATTCAGTTTAGGTAATAGATATTAATAAAATTGGGATTATCTTCAATTTGCATTATAGCAAAGTAGAAGGTTTTTTTTATATGGTATTGCACATTAGTGGGCCTGGAGCAAAAAGAGTATTTGATTGTTGTAGAAAATGTTAAGGATTTTTTTCATTTAGAAAACTGACACTTAAAAACAATTTTAGTTATAACTAAATTAAAAAAAAAACATTGATTTTTTAAAACTTAATTTGAACTTTTTTTGAAAGCATCTGCTTCAAACATGAAGTTTCTCTTAAACATGTAGCAAGTCACCCCTGAACATGTGTCAAGCTTCCCTTATAGTGAGGGGAGATATATAGATATAGATGAAATTTGATCCTTTAAAAATTAAATCGTTTTTCACAATTAATTTTTAAAAACTAAAAGATAAGTTTGCACCAAACAAGACAGTTTAACAAGATATTTTTTAAACAAAATAACAATTAACATCTGAAAAAATTATCAAGTCACCCAAGTATTTGAATTATTTTTTATTATACTAGTTCAATGCAGTGCTTTCACTGATTGAGAACGTCCAAAAAATTTGAGTAATTGCAATATTTAATGAAAGGATACTGTAAAGAAAATGTCTGCTTTGAATGGCAGGACAAACACTAAATTATATTTTATGATTGTTATTGAAAATTAAAATAATTCAATAGTTTGATGATTAAATTATGTCTGTTATTACTATTTGCAAATAATTAAGCCCAGTTTTACTTTAATATATCTTAACTATAGCTTTACTTAAAACTGCAATAAAAGAAAATAAAATGCCAAAGTTCAATAATTTATTTCAGAAAACATCTAAAACATCAAAGTTACACGTTTTACAAAAGAACTTTTCCAAGTCCAAGACCGTTGATTCCAATTCCATGACCGACCACACCGACGGGAGCGACGTGGCTGATGACAGAGCTCTGCTTGGAAACGGCAGCTGGAGCAACGAGCATTCCTTTACCGATGAGTCCATTTCCGATGAGTCCGTTTCCGATGAGTCCGTTTCCGATGAGTCCATTTCCGATGAGTCCATTTCCAATGAGCCCGTTGCCGACAAGTCCAAGACCGTTGATTCCAATTCCATGTCCAACCACACCGACGGGAGCGACATGGTTGATAACAGCACTCTGCTTGGCAACGCTGTTGTGACCAACGATTCCGCCTAGACCCAAAAGTCCGTTACCGACGAGTCCTCGTCCGATGAGTCCATTTCCGATGAGTCCATTACCGATAAGTCCGGCACCGAGTCCAAGACCGTTGACTGCTACTCCATGACCAACCACACCGACGGGAGCGACATGGTTGATGACAGCACTCTGCTTGGCGACGCTGTTGTGGCCAACTATTCCGCCTACACCCAAAAGTCCGTTGCCGACGAGTCCGTTTCCGATGAGCCCGTTTCCAATGAGTCCGTTTCCGATGAGTCCATTTCCAATGCCATGTCCAACTCCGGCGACGTGGTTGATGACAGCACTCTGAGCTGCGAGCCTGGGTGCTCCGATACCCATGGCATGGGCAGCAGCCACTGCGGCGAAGAGGACAACGACCTAGTGAAATGAAACCAGTAAATAATTATAACCCAAAGAATTGTTTCAACTCAAAGTTCATAAATGAAAATTAAAAGAAAACTTTCTTTCTGAAACTGGAACAAATCCTATAATTCATTTCGTTAATTTAACTACATATTAGGATCTGAGTGGTGTGGTAAATTATATTTAGATAAATTGAAAAACATAAACAATCTAAGCAAAAATATATAACAAGCATCATTCATATTTAAAATCAATTTAATTGGTTATTTTTTATGTATTTAAAATGCAAACGCTAAGGCAAAATCTTTCTATAAAATATAAAAATAAGTTAACTTTAAAATAATTACGCAACTTGACAACGTGCAACAACATTGTGCAACCCACCAGATTCACTTCTTGTAATCATAATATTATCGTAACACATTAGATTTTCAAAGGTAATTGTTTAAAAAAATAGTACAATAGTCACAAAAGTATTAGTGAGAAATATTTTTTCAATATTAATTGAAGTATGTTCTTAAGTTTTGCTCTTAATTACATAAGTTTAATAAGATACTATTCAATTTAGTTAAACAGCCATAAAAAAGTTATTTAACTTTTTTTAATGCGTAACATTTCTGCTCAAAGAAATCCCGTTAATGTTACTCACAGTTAAAAAATTCAAATTATCATAACTTACATTTTGAATCTTATTTAGTGTTTAATTTAACATATAAAATTTAAATTTTACGTTTACATTATCATTCATTTAAGTTTAACAATTAACGTACTACTGTCTTTACATAAATATTATAATTTATTATAAATATCTTAGATTTATGGGATGGTATGATTACCGAGGTTCAATTTGGATAATTAAGGTTAAAAACTTATTTACCAAATCACAATTTAGTTGGAATCAGATACTATTAATCCTGTAATGCATGAATTTTCATTTCATCCCCAAAAAAAATATTTGCATCTTTAATACTCATACATTATGGGAAAATAC
The DNA here is from genome assembly GCA_023701765.1 of Hylyphantes graminicola. Classification (NCBI taxonomy): domain Eukaryota; kingdom Metazoa; phylum Arthropoda; class Arachnida; order Araneae; family Linyphiidae; genus Hylyphantes; species Hylyphantes graminicola. The sequence goes on along the minus strand of CM043115.1, from coordinate 74,564,418 downwards.
TGAAAAAAAAAACTGCATTTGATTTTAAATAATTCCAATTCTTTAAATGTTTGCCATATGGCAAAAACCAACTACAAAATTCCAATTTTGATAAGAATGATTGGAAAACTGCTAAATATAGTTTAAAATAACCCTCTTGAACTATTATTATTTTTCAAAACAATTTATTTGTATTTAGTACTAATATTGTTATAATTTGAATACTGCCAAATACGCAATTTCACAACAGCTAATAACTTCACTCTTTAATTTTGAATCCACTTTTACTACTGTCATCTATGGGGATTATTAGTTACTAAAACTTCAAAATATAATTTAATAGATGAAAAAACGCAGATTTGTCGAGAGGGAACTCTACTTTAATAGAATAAAGTGAATTATGTTACTTGTTGCCATATGGCAACGGTATGCATTAGAGGGTTAACATCAAATGAGCTCACCTTAGAGAACATGTTGATTTGTTGATGATTAGTTGAATCACTGACAAACAGCCCAATTAGCCCAGCTTATATACTATCCTTAAGATTAACTCAAAATCCATTTTCGGGCAATCGCACACATTTTAAAATATGCAAAATTAATATTACCATAAACAAGGACGATGCCTACTTCCGAATAAAGCATAGGTCCACACCCAAAATCGGACGGTATTCGTCCTTGGAATTTCGACGATCTTTACCTTATTTACCTGGCACGTTATTGCACTGGAGGAGTTATGGGGGATCTTATTTTTCAGTTTTGACGCGAATAAAACAACCTTGATGGTTTGTGACTCAATTAATATGCAAAACCCATCTGCCAAATATACTATACTAACTAGCGGTATCTGTAGTTTTGTTTTGGTTTTGCTAGTTAAGGTAATAATTATGTCGTCAAGGGCACGTTTTGATCCGTTTGATTTGAATGAGAGTCGAATAACGGTTTTTAATGGGCAGGTTTTGGGTGGGATGTCAACAAGTGTTTGGTCGTTTATGCAATTTCTTATGTTATTTCAAGGGTGAATTTCCTTGAAATAGAATAACAAAACCTGGTAGTATCGCTTGAAAGTTACTTAATATTCTTTACAATATGGTATGATATTAGATGGCATTAGATTTTTCAACTCTTTAATATACTTTTTGGATCTGTACTTTTTATATCTTTACTATAATGTACTTTTTCCATCTTTAGTATGGTTTAGTAAAATATTTCGAGAATCGTTACAATTAACAGTTTATCCGTGGAATTATGAGGGTTCCGGACGTATCGACAACCGAACCCGACAAGCTAGGCACGGCAGCTGAAATTCCGGCAGACCATAATCCCGACAGGTTCGAAATCCAAACAAATCAATAAATTAATGCCGTTATGTTTGATTGAGGGCAATATATTTATTAATTTTTGTACTTATATTTTCGCATTTTGGAAAACGGTTATTTTTTTTTATTATTATGTATTATTTGATTTTTTTTGCTATGTAAACATTAAGTACTTTTTGTTCAAAAAAGATGTGTTACATTCGAAATTCATTTTATACGGAAATCACACACATAATTATTAGGAGTACTTTCAATAGTCCATTAGTTATATTTCTCTTTTTATTAATTTCTTTTTAGACTTTATTATGTGGTCTAGACTCAATGGACAATAATTTTTTATTATAAAAGGTACTGTAGTAACTTAAGGGTATTTTTCACGCTGAGTTCAAATATTTAATCGTACTCAACAACTTTCAACACTACACATTTTTATATATTATTTAAAATAAACGTTCTAAATAAAATTTTAAAAAATGAGAAATAACCAGAAAAATATGTATTTCTAGTGTCAGGAATTATCATTTATACCTTGTCGGTATTTGTCCAGGTCGGGATATTTTCCTATCGTTTATTTTAAGCGGAGTAATGTAAGAGCACTTTCAAATACTTACAGTTCATACAAAGTCCATTTAAGTTAGCGCAGAAGTTTTTGATGATAAATATGAGTATATTTCTGAAATATTTCGTTGCACCCGATAATTTCTTTTAACTGTGAAATACAAAATAACAATAACATGATCAATGATGAGCAATACAGAATTATATTAAGAAACACGTTTGCTTAAATCACCCGGTATTATGGGGGCATTTAAAATCATAAGTATTAATTCCGTGCTTGATCACCAAAATTAATGTTGTATGGTGTTATATTTAGTAATTAATATTAGTAGGGTTTTTTTAATATTTAGTATGGTTTATATTTTAGTAATCGGGGATGCATTGAAAATTATACCTTTCAATAAATTTATTTATGAGTTACATTGTACTAATTGTGGTACATTCATGGTGTGTGTCAATAAAATTACTTCTTTTAGCTTGAATCTGTTAAGAGATTTGGGGGCAGAGTCGGCATATGAAGTAATTGTTAATGTGGCAACAATGATTTCAAAGAGAAAAAAATATCAATGCTAATTAAATGGGTACGGCTGTCGACGACAGGTAGACAGATGTTAATCCGGGGCGAACTGGATAATTAATAAATATGAGATAATATTGGTGTGGGGCATCATACCTTTCTAACAAAAACATAATTGTTCAAATTCGACGGATCGAACTGATTTTGGTAAGAGGTAAGACGGGCGGCCGATGGACATCATCAGCATGTCAATATCTACTTTTGCATATTTTTAATTCTTCTGAATTAAAAAGAAATTAAAGAAAGCTAAAAAAAACCTAGCCATCTCTTCTCCAATAATATATCAACAAACAAATACTATGTATGAAAATGACATATCAAATTATTAATACACTCCACACATAAATTAATAATATTTATGCAATATCATTAAAGACTGCATTAAGTACTTGACAGACAGTGATTGTGCCCTCTAGAAGGGAGAGTGTAGGATTTATAGCCCATTACCCAGCTCGCCAGAGGAGACAGTCACAAGAGACACACAAAAAGGGGCGACCCAAACACATAACATTTATTGACAAGAACAAACATCCATGCCTTTACCGGGATTCGAGCCCGAGCCCAGCAGCTCCAAAAGACTAGTACACTAACCACTGCGCCGGCGGGCTGGGGCATTAAGTACTAAGTAAGTTTGATAACTTCAATCGAATGAGACCACATACCTTACCATTAGGCTTGATTTTTTTTTTAATTTTGAAGAGAGGCTACCTACACCAGGCAATTTTTTCATTAATGCATAGGGTGGCCCGGGGTGATTATTGGACACGGAAAATCGAAGTAATTATTGTACACGAAAAATCTGAGTCATTATTGAACACGGAAAATCGGAGTAATTATTGAATAGGCCCAAAAACCATAATGCAACATAAGTTATTGCGTCCAACACAACACAGTTTGGTAATTACATATCCAACAATGCTCCGATTAATTATTGGGATTAGCTAAGTATTTTTATCTCAACAAATATATTAATTACCCAAAGCGCTTGAAAAACAATGGTTCAAACTGTTGTTCAATCGATGCCAAATTGTGTACAAATTTATTTTCTTTTACATGATCTTGAAATTTGTAATGAGAATAATATAGTAATGTCTTCGATGTGCTTATGAAGGTTTTTTATATGCTGAAAAACGTAAATGTAGGATGAATACTAACATTATGACACGCATGTTTAGTTACGAGGTAATTAATAGACAAAGCGATGAAATTTTTGGAAATGCTATGGGACAAGACAGACAGCATCTTAATAAGCTTAAATTTACTCTATATCGTTTGCGTGTGTGATTAAGAAACATCATTTACGTAATGTTTGAACTTGGAATGGAATGGAATGCAAATGCTCCCTCTAGAAGGGAGAGAGTGTAGGCTTTATAGCCCATTACTCAGCTCGCCAGAAGGGACAGTCACACGAGACACACAAAGAAAGGACGACACAAACACATAGACAAATAACAACATTTATTGACAAGTACAAATATCCATGCCTGACCGGGATTCGAACCCGACCTCAGCAGATCCAAAGGCTAGTACACTAACCATTCAGCCACCGAGGCGGCAATGTTTGAACTTAGAGTAAAATTTAAATGTTTGGTAATTTTTACTAGATTTCACTGTCATAAAATTTATTTACAGAAACCATGTAGGGTTAAACATTTATCATTCCCCAAGACAATCCCACTTGAAGTAAAACGTTTATGGACATGAATACGTTTTTTTTTTTAATGCTTTACTGCACCGGACATAGTTAGATCTACTATGAAGCAATAAGTCATACTATTTAGAATTTTCATCGGTACTTCAAATAACAAATTAATTAAAGGAAATATATCAATAAAATCTACACTCTTAAAACAAAAAGTGAAATCCACTCCTGTAGGAGAAGTGTATTTTCGAAACTGGAAAGGAGTGAATATTGAATCAGACTAAGTCAAAATCACTCGTTGTGATTGATACTGTCGGAGGTTTAACAAGCAAAGGATCCACTCCTATATTGGAAGTGCATTTTCGACACTGGAGGAGTAAAAATTTAACTCAGACTGAGTTAAAATCGCGCGTTTGTTTTAAGAATGTACCCAAAGAATAGGCTAATTAACTTTTAACCTCTTTTTGATTTATTGATTGACTAGGTTTGTTAGTTTTAGTCAGACAATTTTTACATGTATGGAGTGACTTTGTTTTAAAAATATGTTTAGTATGTCTGTGTACTAACTTTGAACCAAATTATCTCATCAAAGAGTAAGAATGTCGGTTGTTTTAATTCACATTTTGAGGCTTTTGCAAATTAATACTTTTCTGATAAATCATTGATTTGGGCGACAAGGAATAAACGAAATTTTAAATAATCCTTTTCCAAGTAATCTAAGTAACTGAATATATTAGATCCTAGTTCCTATGGAGCAAAAAAAATCGGCACTAAATGGTAAAAATTACTTTAGAAATTCTGTTCATATGAATATTATTATTTACACTCACAATATTGATGTATTAAATATGGAATAATTTATCTTATTATGTTTTACTAAATTCCAGAGTCCGGAATGAGGAATGATAATTAGGTGCGATCTGGCATTACAAGATTCCAAAATATGTTGGCATGACCTTATCAATCCACCATTGAAAAATAGTTCTTTAAACTGGTTATTTTAGTTTTTTGGGCTTGTTTCTTACAAGTAAACAAATATCTATTGATAGATATTATTAGGGTGAATATTCAAGGCTATAACGGTATCCATATTGGGTAAAAATTAGGCTTTTCAATGTCAGTGTATTAATAGAACAAAAAACTAAATGGAGAATGCGTAGGGAAACAATTTATTAATAGAACTGAACAATTATAATTTTTTTTGAAAACTTTGTCACTATAAAAAGAGTGGAATTCCTGCTTCACATATGCAGAATCGAGTCTTAAAACTCAAACATGCTTGTTAAGGTAAGTTAAAATTTTGTATGTCCGTAATTAAAATTCGGTGTTTTTGTTATAAGATATAGCGATGCCAAAAATACAATTCCTCCCCCAAAATTGATAAAATTAATTTTTTAACTTATAGATGGTATTTTGTTTAATTTTTTATAGTAACTTTTAACACAAGATCTTTTCGTTTATTATATATGATATGTATGAACGGATTTCATTCTTTTAAACTAAACAAAGTGGCCACACTAATGGGATCAATGTAGTACCTAATGTGTTTATATTGTACGAAAAGTTTAAAATCCGTTAACTTTTTGGCTTTATTTTCGAGTTTTACATGCATTTGCCATGAACGAGTTTTACTAGAACTCAAATTTTAAATTTTCATTTATAAATTTAAATGTGTTATTTTGTATAAATTAAAGTTGTAGACAGAAATTACCATTAACGGGATTGAGGCCAACAACTTCGTTTTCTTAACAATATATCGTCCCCAAAATATTCTCTAAATTTCTCTTTAAATTCATTAGCTATCTTCGAATTAAAAACGTTCTGTAAACTTTGAAAAATATTCAATACACTGTAAAAAAAATTGATCGAACGTCACTCCTTAAATATGTTAAAAAATGTGCTGCTGGAGCTTCCTTAAATTTTGTGGTGTAATATTGCCCCGCAAACATAATGATCAGAATATTTTGTCAGTTTCCCCCGCTTTGAACGAAAAACGATCCCCGAATTTTTTTTGTAGTTTTTCCTTACAAAGCTGTTCTAGAATCACTACTACAAACAATTAAATTGACTAAAAATTAAAACAATGTTAACAACGTCGTATAAGTACTAGTTCTGTCCTTACTTTATGTTCTCTAGTTTTCTCGGACCTCGTACGAAGAATGGAGTTTTTTGTCACTCCCTCTGAATTTATTTTGCAATTTAAATATTTAAAGTTGTGTTCTTTTACTTACTACTGTAAGCATCGTGACATGCTTTATGACATACGAGATGCTTTTTTAAAAAATTCCAAATGTAAATTTTTATATAAACATTAAATTTTTAACCCTATCAAGAGGCTACAGGCAGGCTAGAACATTAGATAGGGTAGACTGACCAGTGAGTGAACAGGCCCCAGTGAATGAACATTTGGTAAATACAATTAAAAATTAGGATTGAAAATCCTTCCACTGGATAGATTGGCAATAAAGATTTCCTACCACCTAGTAGGAAGCTATCTGACATATGGTTGGTTGTCCTGCTGTTTATTCACTGGCGAACGCAGCTCCTTAAAACTGCATTATTGACTAGGCTAGGGTAGACTAGCAAGTAGTCTACACTAGCCTAGTCACAATACGGATAGCGCTCGAAAGCTTCTCTTTGTCTGGTTCCGGGTGTCTGGGCACTTTTTAAAAGCAATAGGGATAAAATTGAATGTATGGACATTGAATGTAAACGCTAAATATTATTTCAATTCCAGGCCACTATCCTGTTCGCCGCATTGGCTGCAGCCCACGCTTCCCTCCTGCCATGGGGACATGGAGCCATCGTCAACACTGGGGTCAGCGCAAGGTCTCAAGTGCAAGATGTAAGTCGAACCCCACTTACATTTATTGATGATTTTAAAGAAATTTGTGTGTGAATTAATTGAACATTCCATTCCTTATTAACGGCAATACTATACACTTTCAGAAATAACACTTTCATTTTTGACGATTCATGAATCCTCAAGCCTCATTTAGTTAATTTTGAGGATTGTTTCGTCAAACTATCACGTGACTTTTGAGTAAACGCGAATCCTCACTTTTACGATCGTGATTTGACGATTCTGTATCTTGATTTTGAGGAAACTGAATCTCATTGTTGTACTCACATGCTCGAAAATGACGAAATATATCTTTAGATTAGACGACATTGAAATCCTCATAAAAATGACGATTCAAATTTCCTCACTTTGAGGAAACGAAAACTCGGAGAATTTGCCAGTAAACGGAATGGTCAAAATTAAGGAAGCGTTCATTTTTTAGAGTGTAGTTTTTTCACATTATTAGTATTTGTAAAAAATGTTAATTTCAAAAGGATTAGCAAAAGGACCATAAACAGCAAAACTAAATCTGATTGGATGGTAGTTACATATTTTAAAGTTAAGGGAACTAAGTTTCAGGATAGGGAGACTTAATAATTAAAGTCAGTTCCAGTTAAACTTTTTTACCCCACAGAAATAGGGTAATAAGAAATTCATTTAAACCCTAAATTTAAAACTTATTTTTTACGTCGGGGAGCTGGCCCTATTAGACATTTCCCTTCTTGCAGCCCAATAAAGTATAGCCTTTTGATTCAAGTTGTCTTAAGGTGAATTAAAACTAGAAACAACCTAGGGATAAAATTGAATGTGTTAATAGGTTAAGGGAAATTGAATGAAATTCCTTGAATGTGAAAATTGAACCTATTTCAAGAACAATCATAGCGATGCACAAGATTCCATTCTTTCGAGATTGCTTAACCATTATACAATAAAATTTAAAAGAAATTTATAATATTTTAAAATTTTAAGTACCACTGTTCACAGAATGTTTAATATATTAATGAAAAAACTTTATAGGGTCATAGTAACTACACTTTTGGCTATGACATAATTTTTAAATTAAATTCAATAAATAAGCTCAATACCTTCCATTTTTAAACCTCTTCGAACACAGTTTTTTTAATCCTTTTTTGGAAACAATCAGAATTTTGAAAAAATTCACTTTTCTCTTCCCATCAGTATAATAACCAGTGTCATTCCTTACTCATTTTTACTTTATCCAACAGAAAATGGGCAACTACGCTTTTCAATACGACATCAAGGACGGCAAAGGCGCCACCAACTCCCGAGCCGAAGTCGGAGACGGCCACGGCAACGTGAAGGGCTCCTACGCTCTGGCCGACATCGACGGACGGGCCAGGAGAGTCGAGTACGCCGCCGACGGACACGGATTCAGGGCTGTGGTCAAGACCAACGAGCCCGGCACCGCCGCCAGCGCCCCGGCCGCCGCCCTCATCGCCAGCCCCTACGCCGCCCCAGTCGCCCCCATCGACGTCAGACACGCCGGACTCGCCGCCCCAGTGATCGCTGGTGGAATCATCGGACATGGAGGAATTGTCGGTCTTGGAGGGCTTGGTCTGGTCAACGGATGGGGAGTTGGCGGACATGGACTCTGGGCCTAAAATAGTCTTCTTTATTTCAAGCTTCCATGTTTTCTCGGTTTTTTCTTAAAAGGTCAAACGATTGTATTTTTCCTTATTTTGTTACTGTGATTTATTGTTTTGTTCTGGGTATGGGGAATATTGCATACTTTCAATAAAAAAATTGCCTCTCATTTTTGTATTGTTTATTCGTTTGATGGTGCTATAGCTAATATTATTGTTACTATTTAGAAAAAAAAATACATTAAAAGACCGAATTTGTTTCATTGAAACATTAGTTGATTAAATTAATTTAAATTAACATGAAGTACTAAAAAAAAAATTTAAGTAAAATTATGCTAAAGCAATCCAAATTTTTCCAAAAAGTTGAAGTTATCATTTAATGCTTAAATTAGGCATTCATTCATTATTCAAATTAAAGCTGACGAGCTGAAATATGTTTTCTTCTCTAGCCAACTTTAGGCATTTATTTTATATGCTTATGTACTGTTCACATATCTCGTAAAAATATTTGAAAAGCAACATAAAAGTAGCTATGTGACCTTAAATTTCTCTTTGAATCACTTCTATTAAGATAAACTTCTTAAAAATCATTAAGATTATCAATCATAGATTTTTTAAATGCCAAAGACATGACTGTAATCTTTGAGGTTTTTTAAAAAAAATATTTGCTTAAATAATTTTTGAGTAAACTAATAGGTTATTAGAGTATAAACGTTCATACCATGAAACTAATGTATTTTTAAAGGTTTTAATTTTCGACATTCTAATTAATATTATTTTCGATGCGGTAGGTACTTTCTTACTTCTTACATTTTTTTCAATGATGATTTACAGTATTCGAGGGACAACATAATATCTTTAAAATAATATGATGTCACAAAAAATATTCAAAGACTTGATATTCGACAAATATATATAATTTTTTTTTACTTTGCAACAGCAATAGTAATTTGAAACTGCTTTTAGACAAGATAATAAATTAAACTAAGATCAGTGGAGAAATAGCTTAAAGAGATTTAAAACCTTAAAAAAAAGGCAAAGAAGACGAAGTTTGTAAAATATCCCAGAAATTTCCAAAGCAATTGTTCTACTAAAATAAAGATTTTAATCTATGACTGCAGCATCTCAGTGTTGTGGGAAATACCCATTAGTAAATTCATGCGGTCGTAATATTTATTGTTAAAATTATGAAATTTAAATACTGTAAAACCTCGATTATCCGTTGCTGTCTTATCTGAAACTCTCTGTTAAAGTGTGTCGATGGGTCAACTTCAAAAACTTTCTCTAACTCAGTTTTTCGGCAACTGAAAATGTAAATGGGAATATCTGGCAATTCAAAATTTTGGAAAACTCAATCAGTCTTCTAAAATCGCGAGACTCCAAATGAGACGCTCAGACGTTAAAAAAAGAATAAAAATAAATTGTAGAGATTTTTTTCTTTTTTGACAGGAAATTTCATTTTCAGAGAGAGATAACACTTAACATAAAATTCAATGTTTACAACTTAAAAGTGTTGATTTCGGACGATGGCGAATATCAGGTCCACGAGGTTACGGCGCTACTATGTACTATAAGTTTTACTATTTAATGAAAATTCTCTATTATCCGGAATTTTAGATTATCCCACCTACCTCTAGTCCAAATTAGATCTGATAATCGAAGTTCTACTGGAAACTATTCTTCATGAACATCGTAAGAGCGTCTATTTTATTATTACATCAAAGTATCGATGTATACAGAGCGATATAGGCTAATTATCCTTTCTGTAGTGATTTTTACCATAAAATGGAAAAAAAATGGCGGTATAGCTGATCTACAATTACTGCAACTAAGTAATGCAACAGAGTTTATTTAATTGATTTATTTTTCAAATTAAAAAAGATTATTTTAAATTTGACTTACACTACAGTTTAATCGAATTAGTCTAGTCAAACTAAGAAAAAAACCATCAACCTCGACAAAATTGTTTCACAAGCATTTTAAAGGGCATTCGTATAAAAAAATGGTGTATTTTAACATATCCAAAAAAAATCGTACAAAATCCGAGCATCTGAAACCATGCTCGGATTTTGTCCGATATTTTATATTTTAAAATACGCCATTTTTTATATACACAAACACAGACTTGCATATGCACAAAAATTCATTTTTATTATTATAGATTTATAAAAATTATTCTTTGTAAAATAAAAATAATTTAATACATTTATTCTGATCCTTGAAGTCTTGTCCCCTGTATTTTGGTCAATGCTGTTGTCATAATGTGCCTTTATGAACTTAATTTTAGAAGATTTAATTCTCTCTGTAATATTATAAAATGGCCGTAAATACGTAATAGGGTTAGCCCCAATGTAGTGAAATTATGGAAATATGAACCAGCATTAAGTATGACACAGAAAAAAAGATATGACAAATTAATTTTAAAAATACATATATTTATTTTGGACAATAAAATACATGTTATTGCTAAGGACGATATTAATGGCAATATTTTAAATAGGGGCAATGATATTAAATAATTAAAAATACTAAGATAATTTAAGGGATCTAGAAGTCAAATACTAAAATTATACGTATAAATATATATCAAGGACAAATCAAAGTATTATAAAAATATGTCAATTAACTTGTTATGTAAAATACAACTTTGTGTATGCCAATTAAATTTCTGACAGGAGGAGGACGATTTTAAAATATTATGAAATTTTAAAAATATCAGAAGGTAATGCCTCTTGGACTCTAAATGACTTTGCAACGAACAAATGATTTTTCGAACTTACTAATTTTCCCGATCATCTATTTTGGACTGTCTTGCAGAGAAAAGTTCACTGTGTAAAAAAAGTTCAGAAATTGTCTCTAATATAGTCCTGGGCACAGTGATGATGGATGCGGGGCTGCAGGATCTCGTGAACGACATCGAAGTTCTAGGCTGCTGATGGGGCTATGCTGGGGCTGCGGGATCTCGGTCATAGATGCTGTGGCCTGCGGGGTCTTTCGTTCAGCGTAGCGGGGCTTGGGGTGTGGGATCTCCCGTCCGAGATCGCAGGGGCTGGCGGTTGTGGGATCTCTATGGGGATTGCAGGGGCTGGCAGTTGTGGACGGCCTGATGTCAGCACATGCTGGACGTTGGGGTATCAGGACGGTGTCGGGATCTCTACGGGGCTTGGGGTGATGTGGACGTTGGTGTCGCTGTTTCTCCAGACGGGGACTTCGGAACTCCAGTCAGAGATCGCGGGGCTGGCGGTTGCTGGATCTCTCTCTCTCAGAGAGGTAGAGGCGTAGTAGGTGCGGGATATAGACCACTCAGGCCAATGTTGACTCCGCCATCAGTTGATCGACTCGAAGTCTCTGTCGTTGTCTCTCAGTCATTTTTTTGCATGTGGACTGTCCGTGCATTTTTTTGCATCCAGTCTGGAGGTGGAATCTCTATCTTCTCTCTCTCAGAATATTTTCTAATCCTCCTCTACTTCAAAAAAAATCGTCTTGATATCCTCGGCCTGTTTCTCACTTCCCCTTTTCTCTTATTGGTTCAACAAACCACAAACTCCCCCCTCGTCCAAAGATAGGTTAACTTAGTCTTCTTTGGCACACCCCTTGACCAATAATGTAACCTGGGAGAATCCCTCCCTCTTACAAAATTTCCTGGAATCTTTTACGACACCCCCCTCAGTGTTAGGTCATAAAACCTTCAGACACGTCTAGACTGTCCAAAATTTATTGCCTGATTGCTGTGCCTTTTGGAGACTTCAGTCTGGGAAAAATCCACTAACAATGAAACTATATGGCCCTCTTCTTTGGAAAAAAATCACTGGGGCTGCTAAATTGGTCCCTCACTTAACTCTACGATAAAAGGTTCTCACCGAAAAAAAATCCAATTAGGCAAAGTTGTCGGAACGTAAACCAACGATTCGACAAATTTTCTCTTCTTCCCTCAAAAAAAAAGGGAATGATTAAGTCACTTTTTGAAATTACCTTTTTTTTTCTTTGTCTGTTCTCCTCAGCAGCACTAAACAACACCAAAAAAAAACCTTCTCTAAAAAAAACTAATCCTCTCCTCCTGTCAAAAAAACAGTGAACCTATAACCTAAATAAATTTGCATGTGTGATAAGGTATATATATGTGCATACAATATGTGTTACAAATCATTAACATTCAATGCAATGTGATACAATTTGACAATATCATGTGATGTTAAGATCTGTGTGTCCAATTCTTTGTTTTTCTTTGTACATAAAATATTTCACAATCACAAAAATCAATGTTATTCTCACAAAATCAATTCAGAATCCGTCAGGCAGTTTAAAATTAAACCAAATCAAAACCAATTTTCCGATATCTCGAAAAATAAACAAACCAAAAAATTTTTTTATGCAAACCTAATTTAGTCCTAACTCAACTATAAATCACTTTAAAAAAAACAAAATTTGTCTATCACTTTAGATAAACCCAAAATTTTGTATCATCCTCTGAGCACTTAAATTTTTGAAATAAACAAACAATAGGAAAAAAAAAAAAACATTCCATCCCTTACTTACATCATTCAAAAAAAAATAAACAAATCTTCCTATTTTCCCAAAAAAAAAACATATCTCCCAATGGATAAAGTTTCAGAAACGCCAAAATAGTTTAAAAAAATCATAATTATATATAAAATAATACGTACTCAAAACCATCTTTCGTTTAAATCTTGTCTGTTTACAAAGACACGGAAGACATTTCTCGTTCAAAACCCGAACCAAGAATTGATTTCGTTGTTCCAGACCAGTAAGTAATCCCATGATTGCCTTACGCTAGAAACACCGCCACAAAATTAATTTTTAGGCATCGCTTAAATTCTCCAAAACCCTTTTTAAAATTCTATACATAATTTTGGTACTCCAACTCAATTTTTGTTTTTCAAATTCATTCCAATTTAACAATTTTATCTCTTTCAATAAATCCGCTTGTGCTAACAGCCAAGCCTATAAGAAACTGCATCTGGCAACTTGTTGAACGTTGAACCGGCCCAAAATATAAACAATAACATGTGCTCGAATTATTTACAAGGTAAGTTATTTCAATGCAAAATCACTTTATTTTTTTCAATTTCTAATTCAGAATGTCTTTGTTTATCCATACCGAAAAACCTATATTTTTTCTATCTTTCTCTAGCGCCATCCTATATTCTATCATCGTTGTCATGTGACCGGTCAAAACATGTGTCCCGGACCCTTTTGCCTGCGGCTGTTTCCTTGACCAATGGTAAGTGTATTCAGTTTCAACCCCCATCAAGTAGGTGATTAATCACTTGTCCGGCGACAAAAAACCGCGACTCGTAGTCGCTAATTACTAATGAGCGTCCCTGCTAAAAAAAACGTGTTGGGAAACGCTCGGTTGAGTATTCACTCTTTTTTTTTCTATGTTTTAACAACAATTTAAATAATGTAGATGTGTTTAATTTTTTTTTTTTTTTGTGTGTGTGTGTTTGTTAATTATTGGTGTAATCTGTTTTGAAAAATTTTAAACAAAAATCAATTTTCTCTGCATCATGTGCAAACATCCAAAACAATCCACTACCTTCCAGTCAGCTTTCCTGACCAGCCTAAAATACTGCCAATGTCTTTATAGATTATTTAAGGAAAATTTTAGATCAGTTTCAGTGATATACTTTCACTAATTTAAAACTGAAAAATAATAATAGTGCATGTTTTAACTAAGCCACTTTTTCCCTCGTAATGTGTAAAACATTTTAACCCTGCCCGAAATTTCATCAATCATGACCAAAATATTTACTGTTATTTATGTGTATGTAAACAAAACATAATCTGTCACAATCGCTTTCTTCTTTATAGGCAAGAAAGAAGTAAGAAAATCACCAGGAAATTTCCATAGCTGATCTGCTGGTGTATATCATGCCGACTCTAGTATCGACAGTCTGTTCCAAGGTAAAAAGACTAATGATTTGCTAGTTTTATGAAACCTCAAATGCTTAACCTCTGTGTGTGTGTGTGGTTTCTTCTTTTAGTTTGTGTGTGTGTGAACCAATCTTAATGAAAGCAACTATTTAATCATTTGATTATGCATGTAATTTCTCTGTTTTTCCGCTAATTAGCCAACAAATCATTTTCCCTCGTACTCGAGTTTAGAGAGAAAACTACCCTGTTGCCAAAAGGAAAAAAAAACAATCAAAAATCGCAGGAAATTCAGTCCAGCTGAAAATCTCCTTGATCCAGGTTTGCCCGAAAAATGTACATGCAGTGTACCGTTTGTGCACAATGAAAATTTAAACCAAATTTTAAAAAAAAAACACAACAATTTAATTTTAGAATAAAAATTGCAAAATTTTAACTCAAAAGTGCCTTTTACCTGTGTTTAATTGAATGTATACATGCCTTTGTGAACAAAAGCTAATCTGTTGTTATTGTTTTTAGCCAACATCAAAAGATCATTTTTTGGATTCGTCAACAATCTCATCGAGTCAGCTCATCTTCTGGTAAGTTCCCCTTCTCTTTAGCAAATTTATGTTTTGTTTGTTTTGATTGTACCTGTATATATATGTATAAATTGCATGTGTAGTGTATTAGAGTATATTTACATGACTTAATATGACATATCGTAATTTAACCTCCTCACCAACTCATTTTTTGTTGCTTATTTTACATACATATATATTCCTTGCTTATAAAGTACACCTTTTTGCATTTTGTACCTGTGAATACATTTGTTTATTTATTTTTTCACTGTTTTCACCTTTTATTCATTATTGCCTTTTATTATTATTATATTATTATTTGATGACATTTTTTTTTTTCTGCTTTTTTGAAATGTTACTATTTTTTTTTTTCTCGTCTTGTTTACTACACGTTGGTTGTAAAAGTCGGTTTTTTTTTTCGTTTTTAAATATTTCCATTTTTTTTTAATTTTTTTTTTTTTTTTTTTTACTCTGTCGTCATTTTAATAGCCAAATCAAGTAACGCGATATTCAAGTTTTGTTTAGCTCTGCTCCTTAAGTTGTATCGGTTTTGTGTTGAATTTAGCTCTTGCTGCTCAGTAGGGTCGTGAATCACAGTGTCAGCGCTTCCCTGCGAATCGCTGTCATGTGTATCCTTTTTCTGTGTACATTGTATTTGAGTGGTGTTGTCCACAACTCTCCTTAGGTTGTCGTTTCTTATTTCTGTGTTATTGTCTCCTTCGTGTATGTGGGAATTTTCTGGATGAACAGTCCCTTGATTTGGGCTGTGTCTACCTAGTTCTCCCCTTTGTGTTTGATTTGTGTTATGTTGTGGCCTTGTATTTGAATTTTGGCTGTAAGCTTGTGTTTGTTGTAAAAAGAATGCCAATGGTAAGTTGTCGTCAAAGTCATCATCTTGGGTGTCAATTTGTGTTTGCACGTTGGCTTCAATGCCATCGTCTATAACTTTTGGCAACGTTTGGTGCCTATCCTCTGGCAAATTCAGTTCTGGCAATCTTTCTGTATATCCAAGCAGTCTTCGAACATGCACTCTTTGCGGTTTACAATTTGTCTTTTCCATGTGTTTAATTGTGTAATTAACATCTGTTTCTCTTTTGAGAATGATATATGGTCCATCCATTAATGGTCTTTTTACAACATAATTGCTCCTTTCCAGATTTGGTGTGTGTAGGAATACTTTTTGCCCCACTTTAAATTCCCGTAATTTTGCACCTATTGATAACCTGTAATTCTTTTGGGTCTCTGTAGCTTTAGCTACATTTTCTTGGACTAATTGCTTGATTCTATTCATTTGATTTAATCGATTATTTACATAATCTGGAATTTCTTGTCGCTCTTGTAGGGTTTTGGGAATGGTTGTGTATGGCAAAATAGGTTGTCTCCCGAACATTAGAAAGTAAGGAGTGTAACCCAACGTTGTATGTTTTTGTGCATTTACCAAAAGCTGCAAATAATTTAGTCGTGTATTCCATGCACCGTCCTCTCTAGCAAAAATTGCCAAACACTTTTTAATATTAGCATGTGATTTTTCGTTGATTCCATTCGTTGAAGGTGAATATGGTGTTGTCCTTAACTGTTTAACACCCATTTGTTTTGCTAATGATGTTAAAACTGCCCCTTGAAAATTTGTGGCACAGTCTGAAAGCAATTTATCAAAAAGTCCAAAAACTGACACATAGTCCAATAATCTGTCTGCAACTTCAGTTGCTTTTTGAGTTCTTAAAGCATACAATTGTATGAACCGAGTATATAAATCAACAACCACCAAGATATATTTAAAACCAGTACTGGTTTCGTTCACCGGACCAACAATATCAATGGATATAACGTTCAGTGGTCCTTCTGGCTTGATATTATCTTGTAATGGAATTTTAGCATATTTATTTGGGTACTTATGTTTATTGCATGGTACGCAACTATCAACAAAGTTACGACAATGTGCATACATGCCTTTCCAATAGAAATATTGGCACAAATTATCATATGTACCTTTTAATGCATAGTGTGCAGCATGGCACAGGTTTAAGAAATGGGGTCTATATTTACTAGGAATTACAATTTGTTTTCTTTTTAGTAATTCACCATTTTGTGTGTGTTCCCATAAATAAACCAAAAGTTTGTCCTCCAATCTATATTGGTGGTCTGCGTTGGACAAAGTATTATTTTGTATTCTGTCAATTATACCTTTTGTTTCTGGGTCTACCCACTGTTCATTTTGTATTTCTTGTAAGGAAGGTACTTCCATCTCTATATTGTTTATTTGGAGTGTGTGATCTTGTATTTCTGATTTTTGGTCAATTTCTTGTCGGCTTAAAAAGTCAGCAATTAAATTTTCTTTAGATTTTACGAGTATGTATTCTATATCATACTCCTGTAGTTTAAGTATTTGACGCGTAACTCGATTACCCGGGTTTTCTACCGTTTTTATTTGGAATAGTGCCTTGTTGTCGATTTCGACTTTAAATCTGCGTCCGTAAACGTAGTGTTTGAATGCACGAATGTTTTCCGTTAAAGCCAATAATTCCAACTCGTAAATTGGGTACTTTTTCTGATTATCATTAAGTTTTTTAGAATAGTAAGCTATCGGCAATTTTACTCCAGTTCTCTCGTCCATTTGGGACAAACAGCCGCCTATGGCCTTTGTGGACGCATCGGTTGACAATATGAACTCCTTGTCAAAATTAGGTTTGATTAACACCGGTGCTCTATCCAGTCGCCATTTTAACTCCTCAAAAGCTTGTTGTGCTTCTGGGGTCCATTGAAATCTTCCCCTTTTCTTTGTTAATTCTGTCAAAGGTGCGGCTATTTCTGAAAAATTCTTAATGTAACGACGAAAATATGAACATAACCCGAGCATGCCTCTGACCTGCTTTACATTTTTAGGGATTTTAAACTGAGCTATCTTGACTAGGTTTTCATTCGAAGGGCGAGATCCATTTTCGTCAATCGAAAAACCCAGAAAAGTTACATTTGTCCTGCAAAAATTGCATTTTGATGGACTTATAGTAAGATTATATAGTTGTAACTGTAAAAAGAATTTCTCCAATTTAAACAACATCTCATCTATGTCTTGAGCCCCGAAGGCAAAATCATCGACAAAATTTGCTATGTTTAATTCTTTTAATGGTGCCAAAATTTTGTCCGATAATTTTTGTAAAGTAGCAGCCGAAAAAACTGCTCCCATTGGTAGTGATTTAAATTGAAAAGCACCAAATGGAGTTTGAAATGCAGTAAATTGTTTTTGTTCGTCTTTTAAGGATATTTGGAAGAAAGATTGGCTCAAATCCACTGTGCTGAAATATTTTGACCCGCTAATTTTATCCACCTCAATATTCATTAAGGGAAGTGGGTGTGTACTATAAAGGACGATTTTATTCAGGGCACGGAAATCTACACAAATTCTGTACTGTTGTTCTGTATTTGGTTTAGATTTTTTCTTTACCATTACCAGAGGGAAAGTAATGTAACTGTTGGAAGGTTCAATTATCTGTGCCTCCAACATCTCATCCAATTGCTCTCTTAGTGTCTCGCGTAATGCTTGTGGAACAGGAAAATATTTAGCGCTACTTAACTCTTCAGTTTTTACAGAAAATTCTGGTTGTACACAATTTGTTCGACCAATAGTGGTTAAAGTCGTGCTAAAAACGTCCGCATATTCTCTCACCAATCTTAACACCTTTCTTTTTGTATTGTTGTCCAAATGTTCTAATTCAAAATCCGAATCTTTTAAGAGTTGTCGACGTTTTTCTCTTATGTTTTGTGTCTTTACATCTTCCATGTGCTCTTGTACTTCAGCGATTATTGTGTTTTTATTTAATTTTACTTGTTGATGTGTAATATTAGAAATTAAAATTTGTGTGTGACCTTTATTATTAGTATTTACAATAGCTGGGTTGATTTCTATATTATTGTGTTGTATGGGAGTTAGCACAATGTCTGTCTCTAAAGCTGTAAATGGGTGTATTTGTAACTGTATCATTAATGTCTCTTTGGGTTTTAATGTATAGTCTTCTGTCAATGTGGCATGCCTTACCACTTCAATTTCGTTAATGTAAGAATATGCTGAGTCCAAAATATCTAATTTTAAATTTTGTCCCACTAATGTGTTATCAGTGAAACTCATTGTCATTCCATTATTTCTCAAAAAATCTACCCCTAAAATGATTGAATAATTATTGCCAATGGTGCCATTAACAACATAAAAATTTTGGTTAATGTTTTGCCCATCTAATTGAATAGTTAATTTAAAAAATCCAAAAATGTCCAAAGGCTGGTTTGTGACCGCTCTTATTGTAGCTTGGGAGGGGATTCTTTTAATGTCAATGTCATTTCTTAGTTCGTCAAACAAATGTTTACTCATTAAGGAAGCAGCAGCTCCGCTATCAACTAAGCCAAAAACTGTTTTGTCATTTATATTTATTTCCACTACTGGCAGACAGCTGCCTCTTGTTAGTGTCTCATTTAAAGTGTTATTTGTACCCCTGTTTTGTGTTTGCACAGTGTTATTTATGTTGATATCTAGGGACTCTCCCATTATTTGGGGTCTGTCTGTTTGATGGTTTAGTCTGTGTGATGGTGAGTCCCTTAGTAGTTTAAATGTTGGTTGTTATGATGATGGTAATTTTGGCCTCTTCCCCGGCCTCTGTATGTCTGACCTCGTGTTGCAAAATTATTTCCTCTGTCTCCGAAATTTTGTGTCATGTCATGTGAAGTGTTTCTGTTGTTAAATTGCCCTCTACTAAAATTATTAAATTGTCCTCTGTTGTTGTTAAAGTGTCCTCTGTTGTTGTTATTAAAGTGTCCTCTGTTGTTGCTGTTATTAAAGTGCCCTCTATTAAATGAATTAAATTGCCCTCTGGGTCGTCTGTAATCTGTTTCCCTATTAAAGTGTTGGGTGGGCTCATATCTTGGGGCATTTTCGTAATTTACAGTGTCCTGAAAATTTGTGGGTCTGTCTCTGGTGTCAAAATTTGGTCTTCTGTTCTCTTGTTGTTGAACTCTTTGTTGTAATTGGTCATTTTGAATAGTTAAATCGTGTAGTTGTTTCTGTATGTTTTGCAGCATTTGATGTGTTGAGTCCGTGTGTGTATTTGTTTCTTGGGCAGTTCTGATGACATTTACTGCTTGTGTGTCGATTAATTGGCGATTTGCCTGCAAAAGTTGGATAAATTTAATTGCTTCTTCAAAGCTTTCAACGTCTTTTGTTAACAGTTGTAATTTATAAGTGGGGAGAACGCCATCTATTAGCCGCGCTAATCGTGTTTGGTCGTATATTTTCTTTGTGTCCTCATTCTGAATGTCGATGTTTCCAAAAAATTGCCTTATGGCTTGTGTTAATCGCGCTCCGAAACTTTTTATATCTTCATCGGGTTTTTGTTTGCATTCATTTAATGCCAGTTGTCTTAAAAGCAAACTATCGTTTTCGGAAAAAAAATCTAAAAATCCGTCTTTGAAATTTTGAAATTCAGTAGCTTGGATCAATTCGACGTTATTTATAATCTTAGCCAATGGCTCTCCTTTGATTTTTGATATTACAAGTTGTATCTTTTGGATATCTGGTATTGTTGTGTCTTTAGTTAGTTTCTCCACCAATTGAATTAAGTATTTAGGTGTAACTGGGCTTAGTCCATCATAAATCGGAATCCACGTTTGAATAACCGCGATATTTGGCGCATTTCTGTCTACAGGTGGGGTGAAAGTGTTGTCATTCATGTTTAAGATTTGTGTGTCTTGTAGACCCGTACCGTTACCAATGTCACCGTTATTAGCCATGCTATCCCTCTTAAACAATACCGAAAAAAAAACAATCTCTAAACGAATCCGTAATAGCAAAGAAAATTAATCAATATTAGTGTTTTTAGGAAACCAACGTAAATTACGGTCAAAATATTCTTATCAAAATCAAACAAATCAATAATAAAAAAAAAGACACATATATGCATAAAACCCATCAAAATTTCAAACCAAACTTTTTACCCGCAGGTCCTAAACTCAATTTAAAAAAAAACCAATGTGCTCAGAGTACGATAATAAACCCAAAATAACCTCCTTTTGTTTAAGTTTAAAATTAAATCCTCCTGTCATAATGTCAAATTTCTCTTTCAATGCATACATTTGCTCTGGTTCTATTTCACTATTTGGTTCCGAAAGGTCATGGCACCAACTGTCATAATGTGCCTTTATGAACTTAATTTTAGAAGATTTAATTCTCTCTGTAATATTATAAAATGGCCGTAAATACGTAATAGGGTTAGCCCCAATGTAGTGAAATTATGGAAATATGAACCAGCATTAAGTATGACACAGAAAAAAAGATATGACAAATTAATTTTAAAAATACATATATTTATTTTGGACAATAAAATACATGTTATTGCTAAGGACGATATTAATGGCAATATTTTAAATAGGGGCAATGATATTAAATAATTAAAAATACTAAGATAATTTAAGGGATCTAGAAGTCAAATACTAAAATTATACGTATAAATATATATCAAGGACAAATCAAAGTATTATAAAAATATGTCAATTAACTTGTTATGTAAAATACAACTTTGTGTATGCCAATTAAATTTCTGACAGGAGGAGGACGATTTTAAAATATTATGAAATTTTAAAAATATCAGAAGGTAATGCCTCTTGGACTCTAAATGACTTTGCAACGAACAAATGATTTTTCGAACTTACTAATTTTCCCGATCATCTATTTTGGACTGTCTTGCAGAGAAAAGTTCACTGTGTAAAAAAAGTTCAGAAATTGTCTCTAATATAGTCCTGGGCACAGTGATGATGGATGCGGGGCTGCAGGATCTCGTGAACGACATCGAAGTTCTAGGCTGCTGATGGGGCTATGCTGGGGCTGCGGGATCTCGGTCATAGATGCTGTGGCCTGCGGGGTCTTTCGTTCAGCGTAGCGGGGCTTGGGGTGTGGGATCTCCCGTCCGAGATCGCAGGGGCTGGCGGTTGTGGGATCTCTATGGGGATTGCAGGGGCTGGCAGTTGTGGACGGCCTGATGTCAGCACATGCTGGACGTTGGGGTATCAGGACGGTGTCGGGATCTCTACGGGGCTTGGGGTGATGTGGACGTTGGTGTCGCTGTTTCTCCAGACGGGGACTTCGGAACTCCAGTCAGAGATCGCGGGGCTGGCGGTTGCTGGATCTCTCTCTCTCAGAGAGGTAGAGGCGTAGTAGGTGCGGGATATAGACCACTCAGGCCAATGTTGACTCCGCCATCAGTTGATCGACTCGAAGTCTCTGTCGTTGTCTCTCAGTCATTTTTTTGCATGTGGACTGTCCGTGCATTTTTTTGCATCCAGTCTGGAGGTGGAATCTCTATCTTCTCTCTCTCAGAATATTTTCTAATCCTCCTCTACTTCAAAAAAAATCGTCTTGATATCCTCGGCCTGTTTCTCACTTCCCCTTTTCTCTTATTGGTTCAACAAACCACAAACTCCCCCCTCGTCCAAAGATAGGTTAACTTAGTCTTCTTTGGCACACCCCTTGACCAATAATGTAACCTGGGAGAATCCCTCCCTCTTACAAAATTTCCTGGAATCTTTTACGACACCCCCCTCAGTGTTAGGTCATAAAACCTTCAGACACGTCTAGACTGTCCAAAATTTATTGCCTGATTGCTGTGCCTTTTGGAGACTTCAGTCTGGGAAAAATCCACTAACAATGAAACTATATGGCCCTCTTCTTTGGAAAAAAATCACTGGGGCTGCTAAATTGGTCCCTCACTTAACTCTACGATAAAAGGTTCTCACCGAAAAAAAATCCAATTAGGCAAAGTTGTCGGAACGTAAACCAACGATTCGACACTGTTCTCTCGTAACAAACTGGCCATGCGGACATCAAGATGGCCAAATCAGATTTGGTTTACAGTGGCATTTAACATAGAAAGTAATCTCGAATCTTGACATATCCAAAAAAAATCGTACAAAATCCGAGCATCTGAAACCATGCTCGGATTTTGTCCGATATTTTATATTTTAAAATACGCCATTTTTTACATACACAAACACAGACTTGCATATGCACTAAAATTCATTTTTATTATTATAGATTTATAAAAATTATTCTTTGTAAAATAAAAATAATTTAATACATTTATTCTGATCCTTGAAGTCTTGTCCCCTGTATTTTGGTCAATGCTGTTCTCTCGTAACAAACTGGCCATGCGGACATAAAGATGGCCAAATCAGATTTGGTTTACAGTGGCATTTAACTTAGAAAGTAATCTCGAATCTTGACATATCCAAAAAAATCGTACAAAATCCGAGCATCTGAAGCCATGCTCGGATTTTGTCCGATATTTTATATTTAAAAATACGCCATTTTTTACATACACAAACACAGACTTGCATATGCACAAAAATTCATTTTTATTATTATAGATTTATAAAAATTATTCTTTGTAAAATAAAAATAATTTAATACATTTATTCTGATCCTTGAAGTCTTGTCCCCTGTATTTTGGTCAATGCTGTTCTCTCGTAACAAACTGGCCATGCGGACATCAAGATGGCCAAATCAGATTTGGTTTACAGTGGCATTTAACATAGAAAGTAATCTCGAATCTTGACATATCCAAAAAAAATCGTACAAAATCCGAGCATCTGAAACCATGCTCGGATTTTGTCCGATATTTTATATTTTAAAATACACCATTTTTTACATACACAAACACATACTTGCATATGCACAAAAATTCATTTTTATTATTATAGATTTATAAAAATTATTCTTTGTAAAATAAAAATAATTTAATACGTTTATTCTGATCCTTGAAGTCTTGTCCCCTGTATTTTGGTCAATGCTGTTCTCTCGTAACAAACTGGCCATGCGGACATCAAGATGGCCAAATCAGATTTGGTTTACAGTGGCATTTAACATAGAAAGTAATCTCGAATCTTGACATATCCAAAAAAAAATCGTACAAAATCCGAGCATCTGAAACCATGCTCGGATTTTGTCCGATATTTTATATTTTAAAATACACCATTTTTTACAAACACATACTTGCATATGCACAAAAATTCATTTTTATTATTATAGATTTATAAAAATTATTCTTTGTAAAATAAAAATAATTTAATACGTTTATTCTGATCCTTGAAGTCTTTTCCCCTGTATTTTGGTCAATGCTGTCCTCTCGTAACAAACTGGCCATGCGGACATCAAGATGGCCAAATCAGATTTGGTTTACAGTGGCATTTAATATAGAAAGTATTCTCGAATCTTGATAACATAAGTTTTTGGTTCGTACTTTGTACTTAAAAATTAAGTATAAGCTTTAACCTCTTAGGACCCAAGCAAAATCCTACACGTATATTTTTATTCTAAACATACTTTTCATACAAATATATGCTAAAACGTATGCTTTTCAAAGAATTAAAAAAAAATTAATATTTACATTGGGACACGCCCTAATCTCTAAAAAATACAAGTTTTTTGTGCTCTTAATGCAGCAAAAAAGGCCGTATCTTTTAAACAGCTTATTTAAAAATTGTTTTTAATGCAAAATTCCTTTAAAATAAACTACTAAAAGAAAAAAAGTTTGAAAAAATCAAATAATTTTTTAGGAACTCAACTATCGTATTGACCCTCGTTCAACTTAATTTTTTTTATAAAAATAAAGGACTGATACCTGTAATCAAAGGCTGAAAAATGATATTTGGATCTTCTTCAATCGGACAGGTCAATTTTTTAACTAAGAAGATTTGGTTTACAGTGGCAGATTTGGTTTACAGTGGCATTTAACATAGAAAGTAATCTCGAAACTTGACATATCCAAAAAAAATCGTACAAAATCCGAGCATCTGAAACCATGCTCGGATTTTGTCCGATATTTTATATTTTAAAATACACCATTTTTTACATACACAAACACATACTTGCATATGCACAAAAATTCATTTTTATTATTATAGATTTATAAAAATTATTCTTTGTAATATAAAAATAATTTAATACGTTTATTCTGATCCTTGAAGTCTTGTCCCCTGTATTTTGGTCAATGCTGTTCTCTCGTAACAAACTGGCCATGCGGACATCAAGATGGCCAAATCAGATTTGGTTTACAGTGGCATTTAACATAGAAAGTAATCTCGAATCTTGACATATCCAAAAAAAATCGTACAAAATCCGAGCATCTGAAACCATGCTCGGATTTTGTCCGATATTTTATATTTTAAAATACACCATTTTTTACATACACAAACACATACTTGCATATGCACAAAAATTCATTTTTATTATTATAGATTTATAAAAATTATTCTTTGTAAAATAAAAATAATTTAATACGTTTATTCTGATCCTTGAAGTCTTTTCCCCTGTATTTTGGTCAATGCTGTCCTCTCGTAACAAACTGGCCATGCGGACATCAAGATGGCCAAATCAGATTTGGTTTACAGTGGCATTTAATATAGAAAGTATTCTCGAATCTTGATAACATAAGTTTTTGGTTCGTACTTTGTACTTAAAAATTAAGTATAAGCTTTAACCTCTTAGGACCCAAGCAAAATCCTACACGTATATTTTTATTCTAAACATACTTTTCATACAAATATATGCTAAAACGTATGCTTTTCAAAGAATTAAAAAAAAAATTAATATTTACATTGGGACACGCCCTAATCTCTAAAAAATACAAGTTTTTTGTGCTCTTAATGCAGCAAAAAAGGCCGTATCTTTTAAACAGCTTATTTAAAAATTGTTTTTAATGCAAAATTCCTTTGAAATAAACTACTAAAAGAAAAAAAGTTTGAAAAAATCAAATAATTTTTTAGGAACTCAACTATCGTATTGACCCTCGTTCAACTTAATTTTTTTTATAAAAATAAAGGACTGATACCTGTAATCAAAGGCTGAAAAATGATATTTGGATCTTCTTCAATCGGACAGGTCAATTTTTTAACTAAGAAGATTTGGTTTACAGTGGCAGATTTGGTTTACAGTGGCATTTAACATAGAAAGTAATCTCGAATCTTGACATATCCAAAAAAAATCGTACAAAATCCGAGCATCTGAAACCATACTCGGATTTTGTCCGATATTTTATATTTTAAAATACACCATTTTTTACATACACAAACACATACTTGCATATGCACAAAAATTCATTTTTATTATTATAGATTTATAAAAATTATTCTTTGTAAAATAAAAATAATTTAATACGTTTATTCTGATCCTTGAAGTCTTGTCCCCTGTATTTTGGTCAATGCTGTTCTCTCGTAACAAACTGGCCATGCGGACATCAAGATGGCCAAATCAGATTTGGTTTACAGTGGCATTTAACATAGAAAGTAATCTCGAATCTTGACATATCCAAAAAAAATCGTACAAAATCCGAGCATCTGAAACCATGCTCGGATTTTGTCCGATATTTTATATTTTAAAATACACCATTTTTTACATACACAAACACATACTTGCATATGCACAAAAATTCATTTTTATTATTATAGATTTATAAAAATTATTCTTTGTAAAATAAAAATAATTTAATACGTTTATTCTGATCCTTGAAGTCTTTTTCCCTGTATTTTGGTCAATGCTGTCCTCTCGTAACAAACTGGCCATGCGGACATCAAGATGGTCAAATCAGATTTGGTTTACAGTGGCATTTAATATAGAAAGTATTCTCGAATCTTGATAACATAAGTTTTTGGTTCGTACTTTGTACTTAAAAATTAAGTATAAGCTTTAACCTCTTAGGACCCAAGCAAAATCCTACACGTATATTTTTATTCTAAACATACTTTTCATACAAATATATGCTAAAACGTATGCTTTTCAAAGAATTAAAAAAAAATTAATATTTACATTGGGACACGCCCTAATCTCTAAAAAATACAAGTTTTTTGTGCTCTTAATGCAACAAAAAAGGCCGTATCTTTTAAACAGCTCATTTAAAAATTGTTTTTAATGCAAAATTCCTTTAAAATAAACTACTAAAAGAAAAAAAGTTTGAAAAAATCAAATAATTTTTTAGGAACTCAACTATCGTATTGACCCTCGTTCAACTTAATTTTTTTTATAAAAATAAAGGACTGATACCTGTAATCAAAGGCTGAAAAATGATATTTGGATCTTCTTCAATCGGACAGGTCAATTTTTTAACTAAGAAGATTTGGTTTACAGTGGCAGATTTGGTTTACAGTGGCATTTAACATAGAAAGTAATCTCGAATCTTGACATATCAAAAAAAAATCGTACAAAATCCGAGCATCTGAAACCATGCTCGGATTTTGTCCGATATTTTATATTTTAAAATACACCATTTTTTACATACACAAACACATACTTGCATATGCACAAAAATTCATTTTTATTATTATAGATTTATAAAAATTATTCTTTGTAAAATAAAAATAATTTAATACGTTTATTCTGATCCTTGAAGTCTTGTCCCCTGTATTTTGGTCAATGCTGTTCTCTCGTAACAAACTGGCCATGCGGACATCAAGATGGCCAAATCAGATTTGGTTTACAGTGGCATTTAACATAGAAAGTAATCTCGAATCTTGACATATCCAAAAAAAAATCGTACAAAATCCGAGCATCTGAAACCATGCTCGGATTTTGTCCGATATTTTATATTTTAAAATACACCATTTTTTACATACACAAACACATACTTGCATATGCACAAAAATTCATTTTTATTATTATAGATTTATAAAAATTATTCTTTGTAAAATAAAAATAATTTAATACGTTTATTCTGATCCTTGAAGTCTTTTCCCCTGTATTTTGGTCAATGCTGTCCTCTCGTAACAAACTGGCCATGCGGACATCAAGATGGCCAAATCAGATTTGGTTTACAGTGGCATTTAATATAGAAAGTATTCTCGAATCTTGATAACATAAGTTTTTGGTTCGTACTTTGTACTTAAAAATTAAGTATAAGCTTTAACCTCTTAGGACCCAAGCAAAATCCTACACGTATATTTTTATTCTAAACATACTTTTCATACAAATATATGCTAAAACGTATGCTTTTCAA
This sequence comes from Hylyphantes graminicola, assembly GCA_023701765.1. Classification (NCBI taxonomy): domain Eukaryota; kingdom Metazoa; phylum Arthropoda; class Arachnida; order Araneae; family Linyphiidae; genus Hylyphantes; species Hylyphantes graminicola. The sequence continues at coordinate 74,536,426 of CM043115.1, read as the reverse complement.
AGAATTAAAAAAAATTAATATTTACATTGGGACACGCCCTAATCTCTAAAAAATACAAGTTTTTTGTGCTCTTAATGCAACAAAAAAGGCCGTATCTTTTAAACAGCTCATTTAAAAATTGTTTTTAATGCAAAATTCCTTTAAAATAAACTACTAAAAGAAAAAAAGTTTGAAAAAATCAAATAATTTTTTAGGAACTCAACTATCGTATTGACCCTCGTTCAACTTAATTTTTTTTATAAAAATAAAGGACTGATACCTGTAATCAAAGGCTGAAAAATGATATTTGGATCTTCTTCAATCGGACAGGTCAATTTTTTAACTAAGAAGATTTGGTTTACAGTGGCAGATTTGGTTTACAGTGGCATTTAACATAGAAAGTAATCTCGAATCTTGACATATCCAAAAAAAATCGTACAAAATCCGAGCATCTGAAACCATGCTCGGATTTTGTCCGATATTTTATATTTTAAAATACACCATTTTTTACATACACAAACACATACTTGCATATGCACAAAAATTCATTTTTATTATTATAGATTTATAAAAATTATTCTTTGTAAAATAAAAATAATTTAATACGTTTATTCTGATCCTTGAAGTCTTGTCCCCTGTATTTTGGTCAATGCTGTTCTCTCGTAACAAACTGGCCATGCGGACATCAAGATGGCCAAATCAGATTTGGTTTACAGTGGCATTTAACATAGAAAGTAATCTCGAATCTTGACATATCCAAAAAAAATCGTACAAATTCCGAGCATCTGAAACCATGCTCGGATTTTGTCCGATATTTTATATTTTAAAATACACCATTTTTTACATACACAAACACATACTTGCATATGCACAAAAATTCATTTTTATTATTATAGATTTATAAAAATTATTCTTTGTAAAATAAAAATAATTTAATACGTTTATTCTGATCCTTGAAGTCTTTTCCCCTGTATTTTGGTCAATGCTGTCCTCTCGTAACAAACTGGCCATGCGGACATCAAGATGGCCAAATCAGATTTGGTTTACAGTGGCATTTAATATAGAAAGTATTCTCGAATCTTGATAACATAAGTGTTTGGTTCGTACTTTGTACTTAAAAATTAAGTATAAGCTTTAACCTCTTAGGACCCAAGCAAAATCCTACACGTATATTTTTATTCTAAACATACTTTTCATACAAATATATGCTAAAACGTATGCTTTTCAAAGAATTAAAAAAAAATTAATATTTACATTGGGACACGCCCTAATCTCTAAAAAATACAAGTTTTTTGTGCTCTTAATGCAACAAAAAAGGCCGTATCTTTTAAACAGCTCATTTAAAAATTGTTTTTAATGCAAAATTCCTTTAAAATAAACTACTAAAAGAAAAAAAGTTTGAAAAAATCAAATAATTTTTTAGGAACTCAACTATCGTATTGACCCTCGTTCAACTTAATTTTTTTTATAAAAATAAAGGACTGATACCTGTAATCAAAGGCTGAAAAATGATATTTGGATCTTCTTCAATCGGACAGGTCAATTTTTTAACTAAGAAGATTTGGTTTACAGTGGCAGATTTGGTTTACAGTGGCATTTAACATAGAAAGTAATCTCGAATCTTGACATATCCAAAAAAAAATCGTACAAAATCCGAGCATCTGAAACCATGCTCGGATTTTGTCCGATATTTTATATTTTAAAATACACCATTTTTTACATACACAAACACATACTTGCATATGCACAAAAATTCATTTTTATTATTATAGATTTATAAAAATTATTCTTTGTAAAATAAAAATAATTTAATACGTTTATTCTGATCCTTGAAGTCTTGTCCCCTGTATTTTGGTCAATGCTGTTCTCTCGTAACAAACTGGCCATGCGGACATCAAGATGGCCAAATCAGATTTGGTTTACAGTGGCATTTAACATAGAAAGTAATCTCGAATCTTGACATATCCAAAAAAAAATCGTACAAAATCCGAGCATCTGAAACCATGCTCGGATTTTGTCCGATATTTTATATTTTAAAATACACCATTTTTTACATACACAAACACATACTTGCATATGCACAAAAATTCATTTTTATTATTATAGATTTATAAAAATTATTCTTTGTAAAATAAAAATAATTTAATACGTTTATTCTGATCCTTGAAGTCTTTTCCCCTGTATTTTGGTCAATGCTGTCCTCTCGTAACAAACTGGCCATGCGGACATCAAGATGGCCAAATCAGATTTGGTTTACAGTGGCATTTAATATAGAAAGTATTCTCGAATCTTGATAACATAAGTTTTTGGTTCGTACTTTGTACTTAAAAATTAAGTATAAGCTTTAACCTCTTAGGACCCAAGCAAAATCCTACACGTATATTTTTATTCTAAACATACTTTTCATACAAATATATGCTAAAACGTATGCTTTTCAAAGAATTAAAAAAAATTAATATTTACATTGGGACACGCCCTAATCTCTAAAAAATACAAGTTTTTTGTGCTCTTAATGCAACAAAAAAGGCCGTATCTTTTAAACAGCTCATTTAAAAATTGTTTTTAATGCAAAATTCCTTTAAAATAAACTACTAAAAGAAAAAAAGTTTGAAAAAATCAAATAATTTTTTAGGAACTCAACTATCGTATTGACCCTCGTTCAACTTAATTTTTTTTATAAAAATAAAGGACTGATACCTGTAATCAAAGGCTGAAAAATGATATTTGGATCTTCTTCAATCGGACAGGTCAATTTTTTAACTAAGAAGATTTGGTTTACAGTGGCAGATTTGGTTTACAGTGGCATTTAACATAGAAAGTAATCTCGAATCTTGACATATCCAAAAAAAATCGTACAAAATCCGAGCATCTGAAACCATGCTCGGATTTTGTCCGATATTTTATATTTTAAAATACACCATTTTTTACATACACAAACACATACTTGCATATGCACAAAAATTCATTTTTATTATTATAGATTTATAAAAATTATTCTTTGTAAAATAAAAATAATTTAATACGTTTATTCTGATCCTTGAAGTCTTGTCCCCTGTATTTTGGTCAATGCTGTTCTCTCGTAACAAACTGGCCATGCGGACATCAAGATGGCCAAATCAGATTTGGTTTACAGTGGCATTTAACATAGAAAGTAATCTCGAATCTTGACATATCCAAAAAAAATCGTACAAATTCCGAGCATCTGAAACCATGCTCGGATTTTGTCCGATATTTTATATTTTAAAATACACCATTTTTTACATACACAAACACATACTTGCATATGCACAAAAATTCATTTTTATTATTATAGATTTATAAAAATTATTCTTTGTAAAATAAAAATAATTTAATACGTTTATTCTGATCCTTGAAGTCTTTTCCCCTGTATTTTGGTCAATGCTGTCCTCTCGTAACAAACTGGCCATGCGGACATCAAGATGGCCAAATCAGATTTGGTTTACAGTGGCATTTAATATAGAAAGTATTCTCGAATCTTGATAACATAAGTGTTTGGTTCGTACTTTGTACTTAAAAATTAAGTATAAGCTTTAACCTCTTAGGACCCAAGCAAAATCCTACACGTATATTTTTATTCTAAACATACTTTTCATACAAATATATGCTAAAACGTATGCTTTTCAAAGAATTAAAAAAAAAATTAATATTTACATTGGGACACGCCCTAATCTCTAAAAAATACAAGTTTTTTGTGCTCTTAATGTAACAAAAAAGGCCGTATCTTTTAAACAGCTTATTTAAAAATTGTTTTTAATGCAAAATTCCTTTAAAATAAACTACTAAAAGAAAAAAAGTTTGAAAAAATCAAATAATTTTTTAGGAACTCAACTATCGTATTGACCCTCGTTCAACTTAATTTTTTTTATAAAAATAAAGGACTGATACCTGTAATCAAAGGCTGAAAAATGATATTTGGATCTTCTTCAATCGGACAGGTCAATTTTTTAACTAATTATCTTGTTAATTGTTTGTGGGGAGGTTTTAAAAAATGTCTCAAAATGAGGACGCCAGATTGCAAGAGGTTAAAACGACTAGAAATAAAACAACTTTCATCAGCCACTACCACCACTTAAATTTATTTTATCATGATTTAAAGTTATTTTTTAAGCATAATATTCGTGCAAAGTTCAAAATATCTGGTTGCATTTTTCCTAAGCCTTATTTATAATGTATAAAAAAGAGGTATTTGTTACTTTTGGTCACTACGATCTATGCCACTTCTGTCAAAAATGTACATATTTTTATAGGGACAGTAGTAGAAAAAATTAACATTGAAAGTTCATAACGGAGGTATGCACATGTTATTCTATACATTCTACTTTATCTGTTTTAAGCAAAAATTTATTAAAAACTCAATAGGGGAGAGAAGGGGAATGGCGCCACCTTAAGGGAAATTGAATTTTCATGCAGAATTGTGTCGCAATTAATGTAAATTGTAATGAGCATAGCATACTACAGTTCATAACCTATCTTGTGGTAATTTTTTGAAATTTAAATCTTTAATAGAAACTTAATAAAATTGTATTTTTCTAAAGCTCGCACAGTGGCGGGATTACCCCTGTATCTGGGGTAATGCCGCCACACCACTGGGGTTATGCCGCCACATCAATAAACAAAGCAAATAATCTATATATAATGGAAAATTACATTATAAAGCAACACATATGGAACTAAAATAGGTTTAATTAACTTTGGAATGGTAAATTGTACAGTGTACAGCTCTTTTATTAACTTTCTATGTGCAACTAACTATGCAGGTTTTTTTTTAAAGTTTCGTTGGTCTATTTGACCAGTTCAGTTATTCTTTTTCGGATACGTGGCATCTCTAACGAAAACTAATAGGTTGTGGGGCCAATATATGAAATTTCTATTTTACGGATTATGCCGCCATCTATTTGCATGTGGCGGCATAACCCCAGAGTGATATGGCGGCATTACCCCAGTAAGACAAAATGGCATAGGATGCTTGTTTAAAGAAAGGTAGTTAGCCTAGCTCCAAACTAACGACGTGATAAAATAGCCGAATAATTACTCTTTTAAATGACATGTAACTGATTTATCTAACTTAGAGATATCAGTCACTTATCGCTTAATTTCAGAAGACTCAAGATTAGATGAAAATCACTAAAAACCGTATTTTTTTAAATAACTTTACACCAACTCACCGCACGGCCATTAGCGTCTATACTACAAATTACTTTGTTTTCTGCTACAGGTCAGCGCTCACAGCCCCCCTCCCACACACACCGCTGGCGAGATAGAAGGGGTGGCGGCATTACCCGAGGTGGCGGGATTCCCCTGCTCTCCCCTACAACTTACATTTTAATTTAAATCACAAACTAAAATTATACACTTCTGGAGCCGCCCCGGTGGCGCAATCGTTAGGACGCTTGGAGCTGTTGGGGTCGTGTTCGAATCCCTGTCAGACATGGATGTTTGTGACCGTCAATGAATGTTGTTATTTGTCTATGTGTTATTCCTTTCTTTGTGACTGTAAAAATTCTTTCTGTTTCTGTCCCACCTGACGAAAGCTTATAAGCTGTTCTCTGAACAAGCACACAAGCTGGAATATATATGTACCTACCATACCATACACTTCTGGAAAATCAACCATAAATATTTTACTTAAAAAATGCTTTTTTCCTTGTATGGCTTTATTACTGTCATCTGTACTACTAACAAAATTATCACAATGAGTAGAGTTTTAAAAATCATCCATGTCTTATAATTTTGAAGGGGAATTTGCCTCAATTTCAAAGAAGCCATAGAATATTTCGTAATTTATCTGTAAAAATTTCAAAAAGTTGTGCCTTTGAATAACTTTGCAATTGAAGTTATCCCTGTCCAGTTGTCCCTGTATGCAATTGAAAGTTATGTAAATAAAAAGGTTACTCGTTCTCAGGAGACGGCTCTAAAATCCCTTTAAAATCTTTTCCATTGTCTGACTTAAATAAAAAAATCATCCTGTATAGTGTATAGTCTCATTAAAATTAAATGAACGAATATGTTACATAGATCATACTGTAAAAGATCTTCAAGTGTCGATCCTTGTATAAAGCTTGAGTTGATTTCTGTTTATATAAAAAAGGTGTAACAAAAACTGTTGTATTTAATCTCAAGTAATAAGCAAGAGACTTAAATTCCTCATAAAGACTTAATGGGATACAACGCTACCGATTGGTAACTTTTTGTGCTAAACTTTCGCCTAACGAAAAGATGCTTATGTCAACCCGAGAAACATGCCAGTTGTTTCTTTAAATATATTTTTTCTTAAAATTACTCTTTTTTTTTAATTACTCTTTTCTTAAAAATACTCTTTTCCTAAAATAACTCTTTTCTTAAATTACTCTTTTCTTAAAATTACTCTTTTCTTAAAATTACTCTGTAAAGTATTGCATATTTCGGATCACTGATACCACAGATTACAAATGACATATTTTGCACAAACTAATGTCTTATTTGTAAATAAGAATTTTGTCACTAGTACCCAATGCTAGACCTCGCTACCGAGGAATGCAGTCGCTGTTCTTTGCAGTGCGTTTTGTATAGGGCAAGTTTGCAAGAGGTGCCAAGATCCAACCCTACCTTTCCAGTGTACCCAGATTTTGGTCAAATTGCATTATTTAGAGTAGTCTTTGAGAAATTTTAAAATTTGCTGGAGCATTATTTAGAGTAGTATTTGAGAAATTTAAAATTAGCTATGTTATTACTTAGAGTAGTCATTGAGAAATTTAAAATTGGCTATTGTATTATTTAAAGTTGTCTTTATAGAATTTAAAATTAGCTATGGTATTATTTAGAGTAGTCTTTGAGAAATTTAAAATTTGCTAGGACATTATTTAGAGTTGTCTTTGAGAAATTTAAAATTGCTAGGGCATTATTTAGAGTGGTCTTCAAGAAATTTAAAATTTGCTGGATTAAAAGAAAATTATCCCCCAAATGAAATAAAATTTAAAATGGGCGATTCTTTCACTCTTTTTTTTTTGTCCCATTCCTAAATAAACTTTAAATTTCCTAATATGCAAGTTTTCCTTCAAAATGCACTTCTTCCATAAAAATACTTTTAAACTAGGGCGTTCCGACAGAAAAAGTTATTCCAACAATTTATACTATTACAACTTCCTTTAACGAAAATTCCTTAGTAACCTACACAAAATACGTGACAAACTTGTTGATGTATCTCAAAATCAATATGTTAACAAATACCTTCAAGTAAAAACCAAATTAATCACTCCGTTGCCGTTATGAGGGTTTAATAGTATTCATCATTGATCTACACCTAACTAAACTAGTTTAATTAGTAGCTCCATATCTCAGGACATTTCAATCAGGAAGTAATAGTAAGAATACGCATTTCTATCGATTCCCAAGGTCTTGCGGAAGCATTTTCCAATCGAATCAAAAGGGTTTTCCAATGTCACACGAATTTTAAATAATTAGCCTCTCCCGATACACCCTTGATACCACATGATGTGAATTTCTAATTATCAAGCTTTATTTTAGTTTTAACACTAAATTTGGTATATAAGGGATCGTTAAATAAGTTCGAATCACTCAGTAACTACGCTTGAAAACTGAAAATGCTCGCAAAGGTAAGTTTTCCTTGATTTTAGAATTTTAAAAGTAGTAGTTTCCATATTTCAAATAGTCTACGAAAACTTAAAGTTCAATAATTTGGAAAAAGACGTAAAAATAAGTTAAACTGAAATTTTAAACTTTCGTAAAGTTTGGTAGGAAAAATTAATCTTATATATTAACTCAAATATTTAAAATTAAATTCTCTTACAAAGTTCCACAAGTTCCCTAGAATTATTGTTACGCATTCTCGCATATGTTTTGACAAAAATTAGTCAACAGTAATCATACTAAATATTATTAAAATCATTAACGTAGTTACAGTGGTAGTCAGATGTTATCGTACACTTGGAAAAAATTCTGGTATTTTTAAAATCTCTTTAAAAAAATCTTAAAATATGTAATATGCTTCTGATGACTAGTTATAGTACAAGTTTTCGCACAATAAATACTGTCACCAATGAGGTTTGGGGTATGAAAAATGATGGTAAATTTCAAAAACGTTTTTTTTAACTAATCTTAAAATATCTATAAAAAGATTTTAATACCTTTTAATGAGGTATTAACCCAACCAAAGGCTAAATTTCTGTAAAAGAACTAAGATTTATCTAGAATATTTTATGAGATGTAAGAAAAAAGCAATTCATTCTTGTGACTAATATTACTTATAAAATCTTTAATTTTTGGTTTAAAAAATCAAAACTTTCTTATCATTTATAATATTTTACAGCATACATTTCGTAAAAAAAATTGAGTAAAATATTGATAAAAAGATAAATCATGGATGTTAATTGTAATTGCTATATTTTCTCGTGCGCCAAAAAGTTATTCGAAAGATATATATATATATATATATATATTTTTTAGTTTCTGCAATAGAACTAAGATTTGTCTAGAATATTTTAGGAGATTACAGCAAATATTTTATAAAAAATATCAAGTAAAATATTGATACAAGGAGATGTTACACTGTAAAAAAATTCAGGAACGTTACTGGGAAATAATGGGCAGCTGAGCTGCCCAACTTTAACCAGTAATGTTCCTGGAATATACCAGTAACCTTCCCCAAAAATATTGAAACAATCCCACTTAGAGCCAGTAACTTCTCTTGAAAATACCTGGAACTTTTCTGGAAAATACCAGGAACCTTCCTAAAAAGAAATTTCAGAAATCCTTCCGTGTACTCGGACCCACGAATTGGATTTTCTACTCTTTCCCAACACAGATATCCGATTTATAGAATGACTGGCAGTAGGTGAGATTCGAACCCCCGAGCTCTTGAGAAGGCTGAATCCTGAGGCGGGCGCCTTAACCACTCGGCCACATGATAATTAACTTCGATATACCAACAACGTTAGAAAACAACTGATTTTGAGCGAGGCGCCGCGAGCAATGGCGGCGGTTCATAGCAAACGTTGCCAGATTTGAAAGGGAAAACCTGAAAATCCCAGGAACTTATCACGAAGCGATGGATACTTGAAAAAGCCAGGAAAGTTCCTGGTATATATACGGAAAGTTAATGAAATTTTTTACAGTGTATAGGTGTGAATGGTAATTGCTATCTTTTCTTACGATCGCTAAAAAAGTTATTTCAAATATATACTTTTGATTTTAGTCTAATTTGTCAACTAGTGTAAAAGCAGCTGCCTCATGTCTTTAAAATTAAAATAAAAAAATTATGTTTGCAAGTCGTTTTACAACAATAAAACATTTCTTCTAAAAGTGTGGCAAAACAAACAGGATCATCCACCCCAAAGTGATCAGTCGGTCCACATAATGACAGGCAACTTTCTTAACTTTGTTGATGAGGCATCTTATGTTAATCTTTTTCAGAAAAATAACTTAAATAAGTTAAATAAGTCCATTTTCTACTAGTTTATAGATACGAGACCATTTGTATATATATTTAACCAATATTGATTTAAAATAAAATCACGTAAAAAATTTTGGAAAATTTTGTGCCCATGGAAAAAGAGGGATTCTTATTAACATTCATAAATTCTAAAATCAATAGTTTATGCTAAAACATGTGTGACATTTATTTCACCCAAATTGTCTAATTTACATCTTTTTTTTGGCACACATCGATACCCAATTTGTTATGGTACAACCCTGCAAAAATGTACCATGGTATCTCAAAAAACAACTAAAATGATTAAGTCGTATGCGCAAAATTCCATAACTAAATAAAAATGTTACAATTAAATGTGTACAAGATATGTTGTGAATATATAAACAAACAATTTTGTCATTTGAAAACACAGAAATTTATAAATGAATCTGAGCACTAAAATTTATAATTTAAATTAAACACCAAACTTTATAGGTATAAGTAAAAAAAGCAGCCTTGAATGATACCGAAGTTAAATTTGAATATAACTTTATTTTTGCTACCATTTTATCATATTCCTTATAATATCGATCAATCCAATCATGTTAGGTAAATATCTGAGTCAAAGTCAAGCTAAAAATAATGAGGGTTTTAGAAAATTTTCTGAAATTTTGGGTGTCTGCAGCATTTAGCATAATGGAAATTAAAATTTAGGGGCCCTAAAATTTGGGAGCCCAATGGGCCTTATGGAAGAAATGGCCCAAATGATAACAGTTGAATCTAACTTTGGACCTAAAATTTTAACGTAACTTTGAACATAACAAATGAATGTTGTTGTGTTGTTATCGTGTCCATGATAGTAACTATATAGGGCCAAAAGTATTGATGATAAGAGTCACCAGGTCTTGGGCCTGCAGACTATAAAGAATCTCCTGTGGTGGTGCGCCAAGGTAAAAAAGGGAGGCAGCAATTGCTTGACAGTCAAACATGAGAATATGACAGTCAAACATGAATAAATGAATATAACTTTGAATAAACAGATGTTTCGATTCCAGGCCGTTATCCTGTTCGCAGCTGTGGCTGCAGCCCAAGCTTGGGGACATGGAGCCATCGTCAACACTGGGGTCAGCAAAAGGACCCAAGTGCAAGATGTAAGTCAAACCCCTTTTAGATTTCTTGTTTATATAAATACATATTTATGGGCTAACAATATGAACATTTCATTCCTTATGAATGGGTGTGCTAGTTTCCCCGTACCCCCATCTTATGAGTATATCAGCAAGTAATTTTAATTTTGAAAGTTTTTGCAAAAGAACCAAAAGCAGCAAGTCTTGCTCGGATTAGGAAGATTGTAGTTTGGTTATATTTGAATATTTTTTTTTTAAAGTTAAAGGGACTTAGTTTCAGTTGATGTCTTAAATATATCACTCGATGTTCAATAACGATGCCTAATCAATGTTTAATGCCTTCCGGTCAAGAAGGTTTTTACCCCGGTTTTGAGCTTTTTTTATATCAATAAATGAACTCTAGAAGAATAAAATACCCTACGGTAATCTCTCGCTGACAGCTCATCGTAGGTCATAATAATTGTAAAAGCACACTCTTAAAACAAACAAGCGAATTTAACTCTGTCTGAGTTAATTTTCACTCTTTCTAGTGTCGAAAATGCACTTCTCCTATATGAGTGGATTTTACTGGTTTTTTTTGTTAAATTTCCGACAGGATCACTCCAAACGAGTGATTTTTAACTCAGTCTGAGTTAATTTTCACTCATTTCCAGTGTCGAAAAAGCACTTCTCCTATAGGAGTGGATTTCACTCTTTAATTTTAAGCGTGCATGTCAAGGAAACTTATTGATTAAGGTCATTTCCAGTTATTCCTATTTCATCCCAAAGAAATTGAGCAATAGGAGAAGTATTTACTTGCTAAATTCAAAACTAGAAACAACAAAAACAATCGAAGCGTTTGACAAAATTTAATTCTTTCTGCTTTGTTAGAACAACATCAAGAAGAAATTAAAAGAGATTTGTAATACTTCAAAATGATAAATACTATTGTTCACAAAATAATGTTTAATTTAAACCAACAAATTTTATAGGGACTTGGCAACTACGCTTTCAACTATGGCATCCAGAACGGACACGGCGCAGCCAACTCCCGATCCGAAGTTGGGGACGGCCACGGCAACGTGAAGGGCTCCTACGCTCTTGCCGACGTTGACGGACGGGCCAGGAGAGTCGAGTACGTCGCCGACGGACACGGATTCAGGGCTGTGGTCAAGACCAACGAGCCAGGAACCGCCGCCAGCGCCCCGGCCGCCGCCCTCATCGCCAGCCCCTACGCCGCCCCAGTCGCCCCCATCGACGTCAGACACGCCGGAATCGTCGGACACGGAGGTCTGGTCGGCCTTGGAGGAATCCGAGGAGTCGGTCTGGGACTCGGCGGACTTGGTCTGGGACTCGGCGGACATGGACTGGGACTCAACGGACTTGGTCTTGGACTCGGCGGACTCGGCCTTGGACACGGACTCGGACTCGGAAATGGTCTTCTTCTCCACTAAGATGTGATACTTACGTTTTCAACGCGATTTCGGCTATGGATTTTGGCTTTATAATTTATTTGTTTTTGTGAATGTCAATAAAGTGAAATTAAGTCATGCTTCAAATCTCGTTTTCGTCAATCTTTTCATTATGAAAATTTTAAAAGTTTCCCTAGAAATTCAATAAGTCATCGGATATTTCTGTCCACCCTTACCCCTGTACTCAAATCTTTGCTCAACAATTTTTACAGAGTTCATTTCAAATAATATTATTCATCTCATCATAATTATACATTTTTACATATCAAATAGATAATTATTTTAGAATTAGCTGGTAGTTTTGATAGTTGATTTGAGTGTAAAATATGTTCAACCCTAAGAAGGAATATAAAGATAGGGCAGGAGCAAAGTGAGCAATCTTTTCATGAAATGTACAGTCACCTTTCCTCACTTTGTGAACTCTTTTCTATTTTCACCCTTCCTGTGGAACAAATTTCTTAAATTTTGAAGTACTACAACATAAAATAGCTGCATATTCTAAAAATTTAAGAATATGAGATCTGTCATTTCAATATGATGTGCACGATATTATTTGGAATAAAGTAATGTAAAAAAAAGTAGAAAATTTCTGGCACGTGCGCAGAAAATGAGCAATTAATAATGGTTTACATCTATGCTCCTAACTGCTTTTAAAAGAAAAATGTTTGTATTGAAATATTTGTATGAAATATATTTCATATATAGTATATCAACTGTTCAAAAAGTTGTTTAGTTTTCATAAATAAATGAAGATTTTATGGTTTTAAGAACCTCAAAATAGGATTGTTGCTTTCAGGGCTTGATTACCAATTAGGCAAAGTAGGCAGATGTCTACAGGCCCCGTCCATTTTAAGGGCCCCGCAGCATCCAAATCGCCCTTAGAATCAATTAAAAAAAAATCTATTAAATTTATATATTTAGTCCTTAATATTCATCACTAATATATTTAGTTACAAAATTATAAAAGAGAGTAACTTTTAGTTATGACTAAGCAATAGACATAGCAATATTATTGAGCCGGCGGTAGATTAAATCCTAAAAAAAAACAAGTAGGTTTTTGTAACAAACTTTGCTTAGAACCCCTTTCAGACACCATTTGTACACCTCAGAAAAAATCCCCAAACAGCGCCATTTCGATAGTCGTAATAGTTTAAATTTTAAACCACAAAATTAAAAAACTTTATTTTCTTTTGCAGGTCTAATTAAGTCTTTAGCTAAAAACTAAATTTGTCTAGAGCTCATAGAATATAGTCCTTATTTTTGCTCTAAAAGTGAAAGCGAAACTTATAATAATATTTTTTAATTTCACTTTGAGAGAGATTTGAAAGCAAAATTACAAATTTTTATGCACAGAAAAAAAAAAATTTCTTTCTTTTCTTAATTAATCGCCATAATTGTCGATTTTGAATAAGTCTTCAAATAATTTTTGAAACTGATAAATCTGGTGTGATATGATAGACTATTTTTGTTCATATCATAATTTTTTTAATGCTTGGTTTAAATAACGTAGGACTCGAAGTATAAGTGGTCTAGCCGCCCCGGTGGCACACTCGTTAGGATTCTAGCCTTTGGAGCTGCTGGGGTCGGGTTCGAATCCCGGTCAGGCATGGATGTTTGTGACTGTCAATAAATGTTGTTATTTGTCTATGTGTTTGTGTTGTCTCTTTCTTTGTGTGTCTCTTGTGCTTGTGTCATTTCTGGGGATTAGTACAATAGACTTAAAGTCGCAGTGCTTGGCGATCTTGCCCCCCACCAAGAAAGTCATAAGTCATAAGTGGTCTATAATCAACGAGTCATGATTTCTGTTACAGTCAAGTGACGAAGGAACGACGACCGACTGCTGACCTGGCACCTAACTACGCAAATTTATGCAGTGGCATCTTAGGTAGCATCAGTACTTTGGGTCAAGACCGATTTGCCTTGCACTAGTCCCATATATCTGGCTCTATTGGAATATTGGTCTTTAGCGGACGATTTATTGGACGATTTAGCACAAATTTTTAATAAGATAAGGTGGGGTAAGTGCCCCCCCCCCTCCCCCGGCATTTCCCGAATTATGGACGCAAAAAAATCTGTAACAATATTTTTACGTATTTACCCCTATAGATGCAGGAAATATTATGGCAAAATTTTCGTGTAAGTATGTAACAAGGTAAAATCCTTTTTGTGAAGTTTTTTGAAATTGCATCTTTTCGTAATTCACGCCATCATACTATTTTTTATTTATTTCCAAACGGTTCATGATACAAAACAGAATGTTACATATTTTAAAAGTGTATAAAACATAGTATCTTTTTATAGTGTCATGTTTGTGATGATGGTATGATACATATATATTCCAGCTTGTGTGCTTGTTCAGAGAACCGCTTTTAAGCTTTCGTCAAGTGTGACAGACACAGAAAGAATTTTTACAGTCACAAAGAAATGAATAACACATAGACAAATAACAACATTTATTGACAGTCACAAACATCCATGCCTCACCGGGATTCGAACCCGACCCCAGCAGCTCCAAAGGCTAGTACACTAACCATTCAGCCACCGGGGTGGCTTGTGATATTGATAAGGTTAAAAGAAAATTGGGGTGGCCCAGTTGCCCCGCGTTTGGGGTAAGTGGGCCACCACAATGGCGGGGTAAGTGGGCCAGGGATGGCCCACTTGCCCCAACTCTTTAATATACTTAAAAAAAAGTCATATTCACTGATTCATAGGGTTAGTCATATTCACTATTCATAGTCCTATTCATTGACATAGGCCAGTTTAAAATCTGTAGCCCTAACATTTTTTTCACTACATGCAAAAATGACAAGATGAAAATTAACGTATTTTTTCTTTTAGTAAGCTTGCATGCCAGAAAAAGTTGCTATGGGGGAACTATTAAAGATACATCATTACTTTTTCTTTTCAAACACTCAAAAAATCATGCAGATTATTCCACTTGCCCCACTATATCTCTACCAGTTATGTGTAAAAATATGTTGGGGGGTTGGCCCACTTACCCCTTGTGGGGCAAGTGGGACACTCGGATGACCAAAAAGAAAAATATTTTTTTTAAATTTATTATTTGCCAATTTGTGTTAAGGTTGTCATTGGTTCAGTAATAACATATGAGAGAATGGACCACAAAAAAAATAAGTTGTTAGGCCAATTACATCCAGTGGTATGAGGGTCTAAAGTCGAATTATGCCAAAAAGATGGCCCCACCTTACCCTAATTAAAATCCAGAAAGCCCGTCAAAATCCACCGCCTACAGGCCCCCACAACGTTTAATAAGGTCCTGGTTTCTTTCTTGAAATGTTTATGTCTCTTAAAGTATTTAAGATATAGTTGGTTCATTAAAAAAAATTTAGGGGAAATTTAGATAAATTATTTAAGTTACATATCTATATTTTTACATGTATTTCGGTGATTATTGCATCGATGTCACATTGCGACTAGGTATGTGACCTAGGTAAAGTTCGTAACGAATATTTGCTTTAGGAACAAACCTGGTATCGCAGCAAGCGATGTTGCGTTGAGAATTGTATGTGACCTAGGTGATTTTCGTGACAAAAATACTATTTAACCCCTTCAGTCCCCGTGATGCCATTTGGCATCATCATGTTTCTGTTCATTATTAAAAAAAATAATAGGGCTGGCATCCAATGGGATTAATAGAAAAATATTTTCTAATAGATTAAAGTTTGAGAAATCGAATGATGTTCTTTTTGATATCATAAATGGCTATAGACGATAAGAAAAAACATTTTAAAATGTTGATGCCAATTTGTCATCGGGACTGAAAGGGTTAAAATTGAACCTGATGTTGCAGCAATGTCGCATTGGCGTTGTATGTGATATAAGTGACTTCTGAGACGAGTAAGTGATTTAGGAATGAAAGTATTCATACCCTTGTAAGACATGGACGTGATACTTAGGAGAAGAAAATTAATGAAAAATAATAAGAAAATGTGAATGAACACAAAAATGTCCAGTCACGATGGATTTCAATTAATGACCAATTATAACTATTCAGATGTCAGATAGCTTCCTACGAGATGGGAGGAAGTCAGTGCTGCCAATCCATCCAGTGGAATGATTTTTAATCCTTATTTTTTTAAATATTTTTACCAACTGTTCATTCACTGGGGCTTGTTCACTTACTGGTCAGTCTACAATACTGTAGAATTATCCGAAGTAGTTGCGACCTAACCACATTAAGATAATTGGAAATTCGGATAATTGGATTCAATCTGAAGAAAAGGTATAACCAATCAATTGTCTTTCTTTTCTGATAATGAGTACCTAATAGACAAGCAGGTACTACAGTTAATGCAAGCGTTTATATGCTAAATTATAAACTTTTATTCCCGGCCTATCTGTTGCTGATCGTCTATGTTCGATACCATGCCAAAACTATTACTAGGCAACGTGACAAATATGCCGTTTTGATTATTCCTGAATTCGGATAATCGACAGTGTTACAGATGATTGGAGTTCTACTGTGCTATAATCTTTGAAAGCGTGCCAAGTCAATTGCTATTGAATGATTTTGCCATTCGAGTCCATTTGATAAAGTTTAGTTCGTCAAAACATCAATTTAAATAGAAGTCAATACACAGTAGAAACACAAAAGTTGACGACGTAAAGTAATGAAATATGATAACTGCGCTCCGTGCTTCCTAACTTGGGTAAAAACAAAGTGTAAAAAGGCAGTGGGAATAGCGCAAGTGGTGCATTAGTTAGAAACTCTTGTAAGGTAATATTTACATGCAAAAGGATCCGAATACTATTTAACCAGAATACACTTTTCATTCTGATAAAACTGCCAAATTTTCTCAAATAATATTTAAACCTGTTAGAAGTTAGACCTTAAACGAACTTAATGTTTTAAACATGTTTTCTGGATTTGGATTCGCAAATAATTTATGGAACTCTTTACATGCGCGGGAGCTATCTTCTCCATAGCTTATTCATATTTACCAAACTTGGGTTGGCAAGGAGTTTAGGATATCATGTTTTATTACTAAGCGTCGTCAACTGAGTTTTTTCGTTTTCAGTCTGAGTTGTGTACTATTCCGAAGAAAATTCTTCTCTGGTGATCCCACTGAAACATGTAAATTTCTACTGAATAAACTATTTGTTCCAAAAATTAACGTTGCTTTCACCATAAATCTTCTCATGTGTAATGAGCTTATTGAGGATATTCTCTCAACACAAAAGTCTAGTTTAGAGCTCAAAATGATAAACTTAATAGGGTAAAAATTAAGTTATTTTATTTTGCAACTAAATTGGCACTATTTTTAACAAAATTGTTTTACAAAATTAAATCTTGGCAATTTTCTTTTGCGAATTTCTCTCTTATACTTTCTGGATTTTGGTTTGATTACTGTCGAAATATTTGTGTCTCTATTGTTAAAGTGCTGAATAGCGACATTGTTTCAAGCCAAATTTATACATATACTATATCATGAGAGAGAGAGATGCAATACGATTTTCAAAAATAAAAACCACAGAAAGAGTTTGCAAGTTGAAACAATTACAATTTTTCTATACTTAGTACCATCACAGTCGCATAACTATTTTTTTCTTTATGGTCTAAATGTGAAACTTGGATAGATGCGTTTAAATTATTTTTCATGTATTCATTTATATAACAAAAGTGTTTACGCTATTTGATTGCAGTTAGTTTTAAAATTCTCTAGAAGGCTTGATTAATTTTTTTCTAGAATGCAAGATTAATTGTTTTCCTTTTTTACTAAAACTATTACATAGTTTTAAAAAGTACATTTGCAGATGAATATTGCTAAATCTTTTTTTTTAAAATTTCATATAAACAAATAGCAATTACAAAAGCACACTATTACTTAAAATTTGCTTTTTACAAGTTTCATTTAGCTGAAAACTAAATATGTTTATAATTACTAATGAATATAAATTAATACTATCTTTCTTTTCCAATTAGCTACAAAAAAACCCAAGTAATACAATCAGTATTTATATGCGTTTCTAATCAAGATGGATTCATATTTATTAAGGATAAAAGTCGCAATTAAAAGGTACTTTTTATTGTTTTTTTAATGCTTTTAAAAACAAATACGAACAGTTTGTAAGCAAAGTATTTAAAGAATATCAGTATTGCAATAAAACATTTAAAATCTTGTAGTTAGCAGTGAGTTAATTTTAAAGTACCAACATTGTTTTAAAAATTGAATAGCATCAATAGTAATAAACTTATCCAGGACTTAACTAAAAAGAAACAAAATCTATCAAGTCTGGTCGTTTTACTTTATTGACATACACAGAAACACATAAATTATATAAACTAAATTCATAGCCGTAATCACGTCGGATACGTAAGTATCACCTCTTAGTGGATTCCAATTCCATGTCCAAGACCAAGTCCGTTGAGCCCCAGGCCATATCCGTTGAGTCCTCCCAGACCAATTCCGTTGAGTCCTCCCAAACCAATTCCGTTGAGTCCTCCCAGACCAATTCCGTTGAGTCCTCCCAGACCAATTCCGTTGAGTCCCAGACCAACTCCTTTGATTCCTCCAAGACCGATCAGACCTGCGTTTCCGACGATTCCGGAGTGTCCAACGGCAATTGGGGCTGCGGCGACGTGGCTCACGACGTTGTGGGTGCTAGGGGCGGCGTAGGGGCTGGCGATGAGGGCGGCGGCCGGGGCGCTGGCGGCGGTGCCGGGCTCGTTGGTCTTGACCACTGCTCTGAATCCATGTCCGTCGGCGACGTACTCGACTTTCCTGGCCCGTCCATCGATGTCGGTCAGAGAGTAGGATCCCTTCTTGTTGCCGTGGCCATCTCCGACTTCGGATCGGGAGTTGGTGGCGCCTTTACCGTCCTTGATGTCATATCCGAAAGCGTAGTTGCCCATTTTCTGTTGAATAAAGTAAATTAATAAGGAATGAGACTGGTTAATATATTCATAGAAAGTTAAAAGCAAAATTTTTGAAAAATCTGATCTTTTAAGAAAAGATTTAAAAAAAAAAAGAATGTCTAACAGGGGATTTAAAATATGACATAAGTACTGAGAATTTAGATTTAAAAGTAAAATCTAAATTTATTTTGTGAAAATGGCATAAATGACCTTTTTAAATATTCAAAACAATTTTAAAAACCTAAACTTCTCGTATTTGTGATAATTATATAATCATATTTGTGATAACTATATAGTATTTGTGATAAATATATAATGTTATTTGCGTAAGCAAATGCTAAGCTTAAGCAATAATTCATTAAGATTCTTATATTTGATCTCTATTTCTATTGTAAAAAACAAATAAAATAACATTTTAAATATATTTTCAATTTGATATTTTCCTGTTGTACTGAATATTTTTTTAATTCAAAAATTACAATCATTCAAACTTCTTTTTTATTGAATGTGTTTTTAAATTGTCTTAATCAAATGTAATGTGTAGGACGCATGTTTGTAAGAAGTTAAGTGTATGTTTTACTTACGTCTTGAACTTGGGATCTTGAGCTGATGCCAGTGTTGATCAGGTATCCTCCCATGGCATTGGCTGCTGCAAGAGCAGCGAACAGGATGGTGACCTAAAGGATTAATAAAAGAACCTATTGAAAATTTTCATATTGACTTATTAAGTTGAACGGCAATTCCAATATGGATCTATATATAAGACAATTAAGAGGAGAATTGACTGACATTACCCTTCTTTTATCTTTTGTTTTGCCTTCATTTTTTCATTATTCTAGTATATAAGTTTATGATTTTACTCAAAATCACCACCTCATAAGGGTTACGAAATTTCATTTAATTCTGAGCATCCATAAAGTTTTGCAGCCATATTAGTTCGTAAATTTAATTTCAATACCTCTCTGTGTTAAACAATATGATCGAAATAAGCAATTAAACTATAAAATGTATGCAAAACTCATGTTCCATATAGTATTTTATAGATAATCGGCATAAAGATATGAGGCTGATTCACATCGCAATATGTTGGGCACAGTTGCAAAACTTATATTCTCCAAGATATAATTAAGATATAGGGTCCGCTCCACGCATTGGCGACCTCAGTCAATTGTATTTACAATAATCAAAAATAGCTAATCATCGGGTTTGACTTTATATTTTAGTTTTACTTTGGAGAAGTATAGCTGAGATATAGGCTAGAATAAGTAGCAACCTATATTAAACAATATGATAGAAATAAGCAATTAAACTAATCAATGTATACAAAACTAATGTTCCATATGGTCTTTTATATAGATAATCGTTATAAAGAGATGGGGATAGGGTGCGGTCCGTGCTCCTAACCAATTCATTCAATCGAATTAACAATTATCAAAATTCGCCAAGAAACGGGCCGGACTCTATAATTTAGTTTTAACTTGGAGAATGATAGTTTTTTTACTATTACAAACTTTATATGACACTCTTGATGCTATTAGGATATTAGGATATCTTATATTACGATAGATATGGTTACCGTGTGATAGCGTATGCTTGCTGTTGTAAAGCAAGTATTTAATTAACCCTTTCAGTCCCAAAAATTTACTACACTACAGAAACATCTGATATTCACAAAATAAGCTTATTTTAGGTGAAATATACGAATTCCATAAGAAAGAAAAATGCATTTAAATTTTTTATATGGTTTTTGAAACAATGCCAAAATTCTTTAATTGTGGAAAACAACAAAATAAAAATATATATATATTACCTAGAAACACTTCGAGTTATATATTTTAAGGTATCTGACCATTTTATTAAAAAAAAAATTAGTAATTATTTTAACTGAATTAGTTTAAATTGTGTTTTAAATATGTGGAACTGAAGTGAACTGATCAAAAATCAGGAGAAACGCTTGTTGACTATTTTCTAAATAAAAAAAATAGTAGTTCTGACTTCTATTGAGATTAATTTAAAATATTGTCTAATAGAACACAGTGTGAAGAATCGAATGATGTGTGTTTGGATGTCATAACGGGACATAAGCATTTTGAAAAAAATATTGAAAGTGATGATGCCAAATGGCATCACTGGGACTGAAAGGGTTAAAATTTGATTACTTTTAATACCTTAAAAGTGCTAAAAACATTCAAAGTTTTAGAAAACATAAAGTCAATAAAATATATCTCACCTTAGCAAGCATGTTCAATTCGAAACTGTATTCACTGAATGATTTGATATCATTAATTGAACCCTTTTTATACAAATTTTCGAGTCATTTCTTAGTGACCTTGTATATCTTAACACCGACCGACCTACACTATACGTTATTAAAAAAAATCAAACTAATTAATGAATAGTTAAGGCAGCTTATGAGGATAGTTAATTATATTCGATACGTACCTTTAGGGAGATTTGATCAGGAAGTTTAAAAGTAAAAATTTTATTCATATCGACTCCCAAGGATATTATTAGGCTATTTTGAATCACGTGAAAATAAAAGGTGTTTCCAATGACAAATGGGACTTTAAAAAAATAGTATATATCTCAGTACACGTTTAACACACGATCGGAATTTATGATTATGTAAATGGAATTTTGTTTTTACGCGAAAATGAGTATAAAAAGGGTTCAATTAGTTTTTTCAAATCATTCATTGAATTCAGTTTCAAATTCAACATGCTTGCTAAGGTGAGATATGTTTTATTAGCTTAACGTTTTCTAAATGCTTGCGTGTTTTTAAGTGTTTTAATGTATTAAAGGTAATCTTAAACGTAAAGCCAAATTTATTTAATTACTTGAATGAAAATTATATTTAATACTATGCTAGTAAGCACAAGTAATGTTTGTATGTTTTTAACTGCTTTAATGTATTAAAGGTAATTTTAAATGTACAACCAAATTTTACTTAATTACTTGAATTAAAATAATATTTATTTCTATGCTAGTAAGCATAAGCAAAGTTTGTATGCTTTTAACTGTTTTAATGTATTAAAGGTAATGTTAAATCTATAAAACCAAATTTTACTTAATTATTTGCATAAAAATAATATTTAATACTATGCTAGTAAGCACATGTTATCACACGGTAACCATATCTGTCGCAATATCAGATATCCTAATAACATCCCTAGAACATCGAAAGATGTATTTGTAAAACTCATATTCTCTCCAATGCGTGGAACAAACAATATATCTTACTAAAATTAACGTTCCAAATTATATGTTCCATAATGTAGCCACTAAAGTTAATAATTAATTAAGTCCCATATCAATACGTTCCCTGCTAATAGTTAACTACTGCTCAAATTTAAATGAAATTTCCTAACTCTTATGAGGTGATAGTTCGGAGCGATGAAATCAGCGGAACTATAGAATTAATGTATCAATGAAAAAGTGCAGTAAAACATGAAACGCTAAAGGGTAGTGGCAGAGGTACATATGTATTCCGGCTTGTGTGCTTGATCAGAGACCGCTTACAAAGCCTCCGTGAAGTACGACAGGCACAAAAAGAATTTTTTACTATCACAGAGAAAGGAATATACACCTAGTTCAAAAGCGAGAATCGAACCTGCACCCATTACAGCGCTCAGACTGCTAGCGTAATATGGTCCAAACCATTTGGCCATTCGGGCCCCATTGAACAATAAAGATAGGTAGTTATCTTTGTCGATTCTCCCCACAATGTCTTATATGGATACATACTGGAATTGCCGTTCAACTGAAAAAAGTCAATATGATGCATAAAAAATTAATTTTGTTTTCTCTATTTTTCAGATAACCATCCTGTTCGCTGCTCTTGCAGCAGCCAACGCCATGGGAGGATACCTGATCAACACCGGCATCAGCTCAAGATCCCAAGTTCAGGACGTAAGTAAAACGTGTACTTAACTTTTTACAAACATGTCGCTTATACATTAAGTTTGATTAAGGCAATGTAAAAGCATATGCAATCAAAAAATAATTGAATGATAGTAATGGGTGAATTAAAAATAGATTAAATACAATACGTAAATATCAAATTGAAAATATTTTTTAAATGTTATTTATCATTTTTTATTCTGTAACAAAAGAAACCTAAGAACATATAAAAAATCTTAATAAATTATGTCCTATAATAGTATTTGCTCACACAAAAACCATTATACTGATCACAAATACCAGTGGTAAAGATTTTTCAAAATTGTTCCGAATACTAAAAAAATATTTTTATGTATAGTGATATTTCATAAAATAAGTATATAATTTTTATTTTTAAAATTAAATTCAATACCAAAGCTCAATATCTATACGCCAATTTAACCCTCTTCGTACATAGTTTTTTCTAATCCCTTTTTGTAAAATATTTCTGAAAAATTTGCTTTTTCTGAAAAATTGAAAATTTTCTGAAAAATTTGCTTTTAAGGTATCCGATCACCTTTTTTTTTGCAAAAATCGACTACATATAAAGCATTTGCTTTTTGCCTTTTAATATAAAGTAAACGTTCAGCTTTCTAAATCTGTTTCATTTTAGTTTCTAATTTTTAATAGAACCGAAGTTATAGCACTTTAAAGCTTTTTTTGCTTGTTTTTGCAATTTTTTTTTTCAAAACGCATTGTGCATTATGCAAAACATAAAAACTGAAGTTCTTTATTATAAATTGCTTCCAAATTTTTAAAGTAGTTTTGTAACGGAATGAAGAAGGTTTTGAACTAGAATCGTGTAAAACTATTAAGAATTTGATATTTTAAAACTATTTATATGATTTTTACTCTCATGTTTCTATGTGTTTTCGATATAATGCTACAAACTTTTGCCTATAAAAAAAAATTTGAGAACTGATATCTTAATGATTTTAGTTCATGACCTATATTAATGTTGGTTAAGCATATTTAAATTTCAACGATGGGAAAAAAATTAAAAATTTTGAAGATATCTTGTTTTGTGCAAGCGTGATTTTTTAAGCATATTTTACTATAATTTTCCACAAATACTGAAAAAAAAGTATTATTTTGTGATTTGTTTTATTAAAAATATTTTAATATTCAGAACGAATAATAAAATCCCTCAACTTCAGAAAATTGCTGTCAAAGGTGATCGGCCACCTTAACTTTCTATGAATATATTAACCAGTGTCATTCCTTATTATTTTAATTTATTCAACAGAAAATGGGCAACTACGCTTTCGGCTATGACATCAAGGACGGTAAAGGCGCCACCAACTCCCGATCCGAAGTAGGAGATGCCCACGGCAACAAGAAGGGCTCATACACTCTGGCCGACATCGATGGACGGGCCAGGAAAGTCGAGTACGTCGCCGACGGACACGGATTCCGAGCAGTGGTCAAGACCAACGAGCCCGGCACCGCCGCCAGCGCCCCGGCCGCCGCCCTCATCGCCAGCCCTTACGCCGCCCCCAGCACCCACAACGTAGTGAGCCACGTCGCCGCAGCACCAATTGCCGTTGGACACGCCGGAATCGTCGGAAACGCAGGTCTGATCGGTCTTGGAGGAATCAAAGGAGTTGGTCTGGGACTCAACGGAATTGGTCTGGGAGGACTCAACGGAATTGGTTTGGGTGGACTCAACGGAATTGGTCTGGGAGGACTCAACGGAATTGGTCTGGGAGGACTCAACGGATATGGTCTGGGACTCAACGGAATTGGTCTTGGACATGGAATTGGAATCCACTAATGAGTGATACTTACCCAACGTGATTATGGCTATGGATTTAGTTTTTATAATTTATATGTTTTTGTGAATGTCAATAAAGTAAAACAATCCGACATTTTAGACTTTGTTTGCTTTTTAGTTCAGTACTGGATATACATTTTTCGATAGTGCTACTCTATTTTTAAACACATTTTTGGTACTTTAAATTTAGCCCTCTGGTAACTACAAGATTATTAAAGTTTTATAGCAACTAATATTTTTGCAACTAATTAAATTGCTAACAAACAAAGAGTTTCTACTTTGACAAACATGAAATTGTAATAGACTTTAATTGTGATTTTTATTGTCAGTAGTGACCACCTGTAAATATACTTACGCATATGGTAGTAAAGACGGAAATGGTTATAATTTATTCCAGCTATTTCAGATCTTAAAACTAATTCCAACCAAATAGCACAATAATTTAACACTTTTTACTTATATTTATTAATAAAAGAAAACAATAAAGCTACACGGCTATTATTTCACTAAGTTGCAAAACTTCACTGTTTTCTGAGGTTTTCAACCTTAAAAGAAACTCACTGGGTTAAACAAGTGTCCCCATTCATCACTTTAACAATAGAGGCAGTAAAGAAAGCAAAACCTATGTACTAGAATATTCTTTTGGGCATTAAGAGGGACTGTCAGACCCCTAGAGCTAATGCATAAGTTTTGAAATAACAACTTTTGTAAAAGAATTGCTTTGCATTGTAATTCCATTTTCACCAGGTATATGAATCATAACATTAATTTAAAACAAAATAAAAAAAGAAATAACATCCGGTTATTTAATCATTAATTGATAAAGTTTTTAAGTAGTGTTGCCATCTACTGTATATTTTTGGCATTTTAAAACGTTAAAAATATATAATTAAATAACTAAATAACATGTTATTTCCATATTTGTTTTATTTCGCTGTTATGTTGATTCCTAAACCTGGGAAAAAGGGTTGACACACATGGCAACGCAATATTTGTGTCGAAGTTATGATTGCAAAACTAATGCATTAGCTCTATGGGACTGAAAGTCCATCTAAAACCCATGGAGGAATGCTTAAACCACGAACTTAACGTTAGGAAAAATCAACAGTAAAGGAGTTCAATGCACTCTTAAAACAAAAGAGTGAAATCCACTCATGTAGGAGAAGTGCTTTTTCGACACTGGAAGCAGTGAATATTAACCCAGACTGAGTTAAAATCACTCGTTTGGAGTGATCTTGTCGCAGATTCAATATACAAAGGATCCACTCCTTTTGGAGAAGTGCATTTCGACACTGGAGATGTGAAAATTAACTCAGACTGAGTTAAAATTGCTCGTTTGTTTAAAAATTGTACCTAATATAGCACCCTTTCCAATACAACTCGTTATACAATATGTTTTAATGGCATTTTTCTAACTCAACCATATATATTACATTAGTTTAATTCCTTTTAAATGTTGTTAAGCTTATTTTACTAAATTTACTAAATTATTTCGAAGGATTTGGCAAGCGAAACTTTATGAAAGTTGCTAGCCTACCTTTTTTGAAAAAAAATCCGAACTATGAAACACTTTAGATTCATAAACCATTTGACCTAGCGGTCTTAATGATATTTTAAAATTTAAGGAAGAAAGCTCTTAGAAAAAAAAACAATTTTTATTCAGTTTCTATTAAAGATTTCAAGTTTAAAAAATCCCTACAAGATAGGTTAAGAAATGTAGTAGGGGAGACCGGGGTTAGTTGGCATAAGGGGTTAGTTGGCATTGTGCCTTTAAACAAATTCACTGTTTATTAAGAGCGCTATTGAGCCTGTCACATGATCGTCATTTAAACGTCCAACTTGCATGAGAACGCCAGTTGGATCCAGGCATTGCCTTTAGAGGAAGGATGGAAAACGTGATTTTCATATAAAAAAGTAAAATTTTGATTATTCAGTATTTGTCGTTTTGTACAGTAGTACAGTCATTTCAGAAATAACATACATTCACAAGTCACAAGTTTTTAGTATCTTTGGGCATCTAGCTAAAAGGTTAAAGGTAAGTCCATCCATTCTGCTGAAGTTCATAAACAATTTTTTTGGCATGTGGCCATGTTTATATTTTACTTGCTCGATTGGGGTTAGTTGGCATAGGGACTCGGGGGCTAGTTGACATAAGCTGGCTGGGTATGCCAACTAACCCCGCAACAACAGGTAAGTTGACATAAGTATGCCAACATTCATAGCGACCTAATTTTAGTATAGGTACTAGGCTCACTAATCATAATTATAAATTATTATTTTTATCTATACATATATAAATGCGGAAGGCGTTTTATTTCGCAGTCGCAGTCATAACTCAATAACGGCTGGACAGATAATAACTTTTACTTTAGATACTTTTACGTAGATTTGTCATACTCAGAGTTTCAAAAATGGCATAATTTAAAGCACTATACAAATTTCAGCTCGATTTCAAGCAAACGGTTATCTAGTTATTATGTGTAATAAACGGAAACTGCAAGTTCACTTTTTCTGACTTACCTATCAATGATAATGTAAATATTTTTTCAGTTCAGATTTTGAGTACCTATATAAACAAAAGACAACGAAAACTGGGCTACAATGACAGCAGAGGGGACAATGACAAGCAGATCATCGAAAGAGAGTTGTTGAGGCACACTTACTTGAAAAAAAAGTATGATAAAAGTAGCGGATGAATTTAAGATCTCTGCATGGTATTGTAAGAGCAAAATCTAAAAATGCATGGTATTGTGCCTAAAGGGTACCAGATCGCAAAAAAAAAAATGAATTCTCTCTGCCTAAAGGGTACCAGAGGGTATTGGAGGATATGGGATAGTGCGTCAGGTGTTCACTCCTGAACAAGAATTTGCTGAATACCTTTTGAGTGAACATATACTTCGCCTGAACCCAAAAGAGGCAAGAATCAGGAGTTGGTTTTTTTTCCTAAAAACGTCACACAACTTTCAATGCGTACCCCCGCGGCAACGAGTTTGGCTCGAACGTCCAGTTTCAACCCACATAATGTTCAAAGATTTTTCAACCTCCTAAAATCAGTAATGAACCAACATTCATTTACCACCCAGGACATATGGAATGTTTAATTTTAAGCTGATTAACATTCATTATAATTACACCTTACATAAAGACGAGTAAAAACGCTTGCCTTACTTATGCCAACTTACCCCACTACCTATGCCAACTAACCCCGATACCGGGGTAGGTTGGCATAGTTTGACTGGACAAGGAAAAACATTTTTCACACAAAGTGGCAACAATATATTTATTCAATTGTATGTGTGATTTGTAGCCAAAATGTTTACCTACATTACCAACTTTTTACATTTCAAATATCTTCAAACCAAAAAATTAGAAAAATTTTGAAGTGAAAAGTGTGCCAACTAACCCCGGTCTCCCCTATGCTATAATTGTTAAAATTTGCAATCATCCTAACACAACTCTGAATAAAAATTCCATTTCCCTAAATGTGGCGCTATTTCTGGTCTTCCCTATTAGTGTTATTATAGCTACAAAAATGCATACTAGAAATTCTGAGCTACTTCTGTCATATAGGTTGTGTATTTTAGTTACATGCACAATTCCAAGATCAATTCTTCCTACACTGTACAAAGAATGGGAAAGTAAAAAGCAATAAATGTTGTGCATAATTAAATGTTGTATTGCGATGTGCATGTACACTTAACGGTTAATATAGACTGTTGAAATAGCAATACACAGTTATATGATATTTAACAATTATTAAATCTCATATAACTTTGTATTGCCATTTCAACAGGCGATAAAGGACATTTTACACTTATTTTGCCATAATAATTGTCTATTAAACACACTTTTTACATCACCCAAGAAGGCCACGCGGCAATACTTGTTCGTCATGCTGTCGTCGTTCTTGATAGATACCGGCTATTGGCTCTTCTCTCTGACGAATTCTTTGCGAATCGCAGTGAAAGAAATTATAAACACGGTTTACAGCAGTTGTCTCAGTGTCTAAAGCGATAATCTACCGTCTCCTTATTGAAAAAGTTCTCGATTTGAAACACAACCATACTGCAAAAGTAGTCATGTTGTTATATAACTCCAAAAAGAAGATGGACCCCCCATAACTGGACTCCTCACTGAAACAGACGAGCTCGTTGGGGGGAGGTGTTGGTTTCCATTGGTGTTGCTTAAAATGTCACTCAAAGTTAGCAGTAATTTCTTTAACAATCGTAATATAATAGCAAAACCCAGTGTTTAATTTGCAACTCTTTTGTTTACAGAACAAACAAAAATGCTGCAAACCAAATTGCATCTATATGGCCAGCGTTTTTTGCTTTACATTTACGGTGATTTTACTTAAAACTAAGTTTTGACACTCAGAAAGTCACGATTTATTCTTTTTAACTAAAAGAGTTTTCCTCCGAAAATTTTGGACTATTTCTTTTTTTTACTTATTTACAAAATAAATCTTCATCGCTTGCTTATAAGAAATACGAAATAACAATGGAACAAGCTTAAACACAAAACATAATGCAGGTTTAACGTTTCTTTTATTTTTAATCTTCATATTTATAGCTTCAATTTAAGATCAAAATTATTGATTTCAGTTTAGTAGTTTTCTTTTATAAGCATTTTTCAAAAACTCTGCGCGTCAGTTCTACCTATACCTTACTCTTCTTTTGCGTTCCCTGAAATATATGGTTTTTCAACAACTAGGAACATTTTTCTAAGGAACTTTAAACGATATCAACATGCTTTGTTTTATTACTTCTTTCCCATTAATAGCTCTTTAATTTTCTTTGTGACTGTAAAAATTCTTTCTGTGTCTGTCCCACTTGACGAAAGCTTATAAGCAGTTCTCCGAACAAGCACACAAGCTGGAATATATATCTATAATACCATACCATAGCTCTTTACTTTAAGCTGAGAAATTTCAATTTAATTTTTTTAGCTTTTTAAAAATTAAATTTCTGCAGCGGATGGATGTTTATGCTTTATTCATACGTTAATGATTCATTACTTTAATAATTCATACTTACTACATGCCTTCATACTTAAAGTTCCATACAAAAATTTAAACTTATCAAAATTTTAAATATGATTTTTTAAATTACATGCATTGCTGGAAAACCTGAAGTCAGTTGA
This sequence comes from Hylyphantes graminicola, assembly GCA_023701765.1. Lineage (NCBI taxonomy): Eukaryota > Metazoa > Arthropoda > Arachnida > Araneae > Linyphiidae > Hylyphantes > Hylyphantes graminicola. The sequence goes on along the minus strand of CM043115.1, from coordinate 74,506,710 downwards.
CGGGTTTATACGTTTATATCTCTTAGAGGGTAGGGTTACTAAATCTTTGTCCAGTTGACGAAGTAGAACAGTCGGTAGCAAATGCTTAGTAATAGTTTCCAATGCTCTGCCTTGATCAGAATACTCATTTCTACCCTTCCACAAGGCTTAAACTAAATGTCCAGCCTAAAAAAACATTAAAATAAATTGGAAAATTTGAGGCAACATATTTGTTTACTTTATTGACATTCACAAAAAACAAATAAATTAGATAATCAAAATCAATAACCCTAATCATATTGAATACGTAACTATCATATCTTAGTGGAGAATACCGTTTCCAAGTCAATGTCCAGACCGTCATCGATTCCGTAGAGTCTCAGACTTCAGATCTTTTGATAAATCAGACCATTAAAAAGTCCATGGAGTAAGGTATTGGTCCCTCCAAGTATCACCTCTTAGTGGATTCCAATACCAATTCCGTTGAGTCCCAGACCATGTCCGTTGAGTCCAAGACCGATTCCGTTGAGTCCCAGACCATAACCGTTGAGTCCTCCCAGACCATATCCGTTGAGTCCCAGGCCAACTCCTTTGATTCCTCCAAGACCGATCAGACCTCCGTTTCCGACAATTCCGGAGTGTCCAACGGCAATTGGGGCTGCGGCGACGTGGCTCACTACGTTGTGGACGCTGGGAGCGGCGTAGGGGCTGGCGATGAGGGCGGCGGCCGGGGCGCTGGCTGCGGTGCCGGGCTCGTTGGTCTTGACCACAGCCCGGAATCCGTGTCCGTCGGCGACGTACTCGACTTTCCTGGCCCGTCCGTCGATGTCGGCCAGAGAGTAGGAGCCCTTCACGTTGCCGTGGCCGTCGCCGACTTCGGATCGGGAGTTGGTGGCGCCTTTGCCGTCCTTGATGTCATAGCCAAAAGCGTAGTTGCCCAATTTCTGTTGGAAAACAAAGGTTCAATGAGAAGTGTTACAAGAAAGACAGATATTTATACTTTACGAGGTTGTAAGACAACATATATAAAAGCATGAATTGCTATCTTTTGTTAAACAAAGTAAAATGATATTGCTACGACATCAATAATTCACAATGACATTAACTCAAAATTTCGAGATTGATCAATTACATTCGCATCTACAGAAATAGCTACAATTTAATAATTTAAAGATATTTAAATATTTTGCAGCTATATTTCAAATTAAAAATATGTTGTATTTTTAGAAACTACTCACTTTGTACTTAAAAATAAAGAATAATTGTGCAAGGCACTTTTGTAAATCTTCATGCTATTTGAAAAGTGCGCAGTACAAGACAAAACAACTTAAATTTATGTTCAATGCTAGATACTTACGTCCTGAACTTGTGACCTGGAGCTGATGCCGGTGTTAATGAGGTGTCCTCCCATGGCGTTAACTGCTGCGAGAGCAGCAAACAGGATGGCGGCCTGAAAAAAATTGATTTGGTAGAAAAGTCATTTAATTAAATTCAATCTGCTATTCTTTACTTTTCGACACAACACAGTAAGGATTTCTCGTTGTACTATGTTACTCGTACTATGTTACGTCCTATGCGTCGTACTATGTTACGTACTATGTAGCGTTACTCGTACTATGTTACGTACTATGTCGTCGTACTATGTTACTTCGAAGCTATTAAGGTACTAGGATTAGATTTGAATTACGAACTTTTAACTTGTATAACTCACTGCATTTTTTAAGATAGTTATTATTAGTTACTATGCTCAAGGTCTATGTCGTATACTACTTTATTCGAAACATGTTGGAACGCAAACATACTTAACTGACAATGTTTGTTAAAGAGTAATGTGTGATGAAAGTATTATATGTGAAAAATTGTGTAAATTCTTTTAAAAGTTTAATGCTCTCAAAATTTAGTTTATGAATCGGGATGAAAGGGGCTGGTTTCTATGCTTACTTCTTATTGAAAGTTATTTTTTTACTTTTATTTATTTTGAAGAAAATAAGACATCATTGAATTCCTCACGTGATTATCTACAAATTAGTATTATTACTTTTCTTTAAAAAAAATTATACTTTTTGACAGCGAGTTGCATGCGTAAGACATGTTTCGTAATGCAAGACAGAAATGTAAACAATTAGTATAAATTTATACGCAATTTTCTCGAAGCGTTCCAACTCTTAATACTTTTAAAATCTTGTATATAAGTTTTATATTTCAAGATATTGCAAAAATGATTGAACTACTTTTAACGACAACTTCGTTTTTTGTAAAAGAATAATATGAGAATAAAGTTAAACCAGTTTACAAACAATAACCTTGTTTCCGGTTATTCAGTGAGCCTTGCATCCTATTATTTCTAACATTAATTTTGAATATAAATTCAATTTAGTTATTTTTAGACATCCAAATGTTATCTGCAAAATTTTATTTAAAAAATAATAAGGTAATTTGAGCCTAGTAGTCTTTTTTAAGAATAAAAAAATGAATATTTACATGGGCTGATGGTTCAATGGGTCTATACAGAACTATTAATAGATTTATTTTATTGTTTTTCCCCCCAAATAGAATTTGAAAATATAATTTAAACTGATTTTCTGACTCTATGAAATTTAATTGTGAGTTAAGTTAAGGCATTCGGAACATTAAATTTCCTATCTTAATAAAATCGTAATTTCATCATCGTAATTTTCTCTTCAATTTTGTTTTAAAGGGATGTTATGATGATTCTCATGCCTGGTGAAAACGGGATAACATGGCATAGCAATTCTTCTGCAAAAGTTATGATTTCAAAACTAATGCATTAGCTAGGATACAAAAGTAAGTATTTACACTAGCTGATGGCTGATTGTGTCGATACAGAATTATTAATAGACTTGTTTTATGTTTTGTTATCGAATAAAATTTGAAAATATAATTTAAACTGATTTTTCTGACCTTATGAAATTTAACTATGAGTTAACTTAATACCATTTAGAGTCCTAAATTTTCTATCTTTCTTTTTAACCTATAACCTTCAAGAATAATTCTTTGAATAAATTTTTCCATTTGCAAGAGCCTTTTTACAAAAATTAGAATAAAGGTTGCTTTAAAATTAATTTTCCTTTCTCTCTTAAGTGAATAAATTTAGTCACACACCAATGATAAATTATAACTTCAATTTTCATTGAAGTTTCAAACTAATTTCACAATTTTTAAATGATTTGTATTGTTATTACAACAACCGATGAAATAATATTGTTTTACATTTAAATTGCCATAATAATTATACTATTAAACACTATTTTAAAGAGACGAAGAAATATAAAATAGACTCTTACCTTAGCAAACATGTTTATTTGACTATATTCACTGAGTGATTTGATCCTAACATTACTAATTAACAGCTTTTTATACTAGTTTTGGTACAAAAACAACTTTCATTGCTTTCAACTCTTTCCCTCGCATAATATTATATAAATAAGAAGTAACTTTAAAAACTAAAAAAACTATTAAAAACCATAAATTAAAAGTGAAAGGTCGGAAACTTTCTTCACGTTTACGTATCATACAATTAATCAATTCGGCTTCTAGATGACATTGAGAAATAAAATATCTCAATTCAAACAAAAATTTCACCGGAAATTATTGACAATTTAATTAAAAAGCTGATAAGAAACTGAACTTGTTAATTATAGGCGAACATGCTTGAGGCAATTAAAAGAAGAAATTTGAGTGTGATATGCGTCTTTTTGACCAACACCCGAATATTTTTCAGTGATGTATGAATATATGTTTATATTTTTCCAATGTCATTGCGTTACATATTCAGACTTTGGTTTATTTATGGCGTGTCAGGAATTCGTAATTTAAATATTTTTAAAAATTGAAATGTATAAAAGCAACTAGCGTTTAAGGCAAATATCATTCAGACATACAGTCTTACAACAAGAATATGCTTGCTAAGGTAAGATATTTGATTTAAAAAGTAATTTTAAGTTTTAAAAAAAAATTAAATTTTAGTTAAAATGCTTACGTTCAAACATATCATTTAAAAAAGTTCTTAAATGTGCATATTAAATATGCTTGTTTTAAACTTTCGCTTGGTATTTTTTTTGTAAAATTAGTTATCTATTATACATTTTAGAATATTTTGGTAAAACTTCGAATAAACAGCTCTATCCTGAATTCAAAGAAATTGCTCCGTATAAATTTTTATATTAAAACTAAAATTTTACATTAAAACTAAAATTTTACATTAAAACTAAAATTGAACAACAAAATTTTATAACATATTATGGCGTGTCAGGAATTCGTAATTTAAATATTTTCAAAAATCGAAATGTATAAAAGCAACTATTGTTCAAGGCAAATATCATTCAGACATACAGTCTTACAACAAGAATATGCTTCCTAAGGTAAGATATTTGATTTAAAAGCAATTTTAAGTTTTAGAATATTTTTAAAAATGTTAGTTAAAATGATTACGTTCAAACTTGTCATTTAAAAAAAAGTTCTTAAATGTGCATATTAAATATGCTTGTTTTAAACTTTCGCTTGGTATTTTCTTTGTAAAATTAGTTATATATTATATATTTTAGAATATTTTTGTAAAACTTCGAATAAACAGCTCTATCCTAAATTCAAAGAAATAGCTACGTATAAATTTTTATATTAAAACTAAACTTTTATATTAAAACTAAAATCGAACAACAAAATGTTATAACACATTATTTTTCAAAATTTTTTATAATAGTAAAATATATATTCTAATGTCATAAAGTATGATTTAACCTTTTAATTGTTAATGAAACACTGCTTATTTTCACCAATTAATGAATTTAGGGTGTAAAATATGGACAGTATTAAATAAAAAATAGTTCTTTTAATTAACTAAACCTCGACAAGTACAATGAAATTATTTAAAGTAAAGGCTACTTGTAATTAAAGTCTAACTGTTAAACTTTAAATAAGTTTATGATCTTAATTTTTTAAAATAAACGTTTCCAAAACCATCTTAAACCAGATGAAGTACGTAACAATTTGAGGATTACATAATAGACAGCTGTAAATTGAAATAATGCGATAAACACTTTAGAAATTACAAAGAAATATGCATCTCATATAAATCAATACATCCTGTGTGTATTCAAAAACACCACATGTTAAAAAGTTTAATCATTTTAGGTAACCATCCTGTTCGCTGCCCTTGCAGCAGTAAATGCCTATGGACTCATCAGCGGACACTTGATCAACACTGGAGTCAGTGCCAGGTCTCAAGTTCAAGACGTAAGTAAATACAAAGTTACGATATCTTCATGCGATATAAAATAATTTTAAAAAACACCATCTATTCGGAGCCAATTGAACCAAGTTATGTCACTATAGCATTTGGAAATTTGAACGGCTATCATTTCTAATAGGTTTTTAATAAAATGCTGACGACGATACTACTAATTAGAATAGTTTTGTGAACATGTTATAAATTTTTAAAATAAATTTTAAAAGTGTAACTAAAAAAATGTTCCCGCGCTTACTTTCAAGAAAATTAGAATAAATTAATCATTCAAAAAGAAAAATGTAATTAGCAATTAAATCTATCAACCGCTCTTTTATAACTTAAGGGGACGCATTACCCAAAATATTATTTCTAGAAATAATAACATAAACTTGTAAATTATATTGGTTTTTTTCACTCTAAATAAAAAATTTCTAGCAATAAAAATGAATATTTACAAGTAGTTTTTCATTTATTCAAAAAAAAGTCAAAATTTTGAACTTTTTTAAACCCTACTCCTCCTTCAATTTTAAAAATAACTTCACCAAACTTTTATGGTTTCTTTTTAGTACTATTTGTTCATGAACTGTGCATGGATTTTAAAATGTGAGCGACAGTTTAAAAGTAATATGCATATACAGTGAAAATCACAAAAAATACACAAAAAATACAAATTATTGAATTCAAATTTTTTTTTAAAAATAACTATTCATAGAAAACCTTATTCCATGCACAATTTTGTGCATAATATATGTAAGAACACATGTAAAAAATTTCAAAATTCTAGCTTAATTAGCAAAAAAGCCTTAACGATTTATTAAACACAAGAATTGAAAAACGTGAAACAGAGAAAAAAGCTTGAAAGCAGACGAAATAAGTATTCAAACTTATAGGAATGACTCCAGAAAATATTTAATTACTTTTATTCTACAAAAGATATCATTATGAAACTTTCAGTAAATGTTTAGAAGAATATTGTAAATAATAAAAAGTAAAAACTGAAAAATCGACATTTTGACCAATTTTTGGGTAATGCGTCCCCTCATCTATAATAATATAGAGAAAGAGTCTGTATGTGTGTCTGTCTGTGTGTATGTCTGTGGATCGAAAAAAACCTACTTAGACTGCTCTAAAAAATTCGAAATTTTTAATATAGGTTCCTTTTAATACCTACGTGTGCACCTGAGGCTTAGTTTTTTTCATATTTGATTGTGATTTTTAATTAATATAATTAGTTTCAAAAAACGTCATCCACGTGGAATTGCGGGACCATAACAGGGCTTGAAAATACATGGACCGGGCCGAAACGGGGACTTGACGCCATCCTCTATTAGTTTGATTGATTGAGTTTGGTTGAGATATGCGCTCGGCCTAAGGCTGCTTCATCCTCTATAGTGTTTGCCTTTTTAAGTGTGCATGCGCCAACACGAATTTAATTTTGTTTTGATTTTGAGTGTATTTCCACAAGTAAGCATGCCTCTAAAATTAAGCAATACGAAGTTAACGGGTTCCCAGTAAGGCGGGACCATACTGCTAGTAATAAGATATGTGAGCAAATAAATATGTGGTAATATACTGACTATTAGAATTAGTATTAAGCCTAGTTTATGTTGAAGTTTCTTTTCCATAACATTTTAACTCCTCCTTCAAATCTGAAAATTGTTCATTAAACTTAAAAATATATGATTTTATTTATTCAACAGAAACTGGGCAACTACGCTTTCGGCTATGACATCAAGGACGGCAAAGGCGCCACCAACTCCCGATCCGAAGTCGGTGACGGCCACGGCAACGTGAAGGGCTCCTACTCTCTGGCCGACATCGACGGACGGGCCAGGAAAGTCGAGTACGTCGCCGACGGACACGGATTCCGAGCAGTGGTCAAGACCAACGAGCCCGGCACCGCCACCAGCGCCCCGGCTGCCGCCCTCATCGCCAGCCCCTACGCCGCCCCCAACACCCACAACGTAGTGAGCCACGTTGCTGCAGTCCCCATTGCCATTGGACACGCCGGAATCGTCGGAAACGGAGGTCTGATCGGTCTTGGAGGAATCAAAGGAGTTGGTCTGGGACTCAACGGAATTGGTCTTGGAGGACTCAACGGAATTGGTCTTGGAGGACTCAACGGAATTGGTCTGGGAGGACTCAACGGCATTGGTCTGGGAGGACTCAACGGATATGGTCTGGGACTCAACGGAATCGGTCTCGGACATGGAATTGGAATCCACTAATGGGTGATACCTACGTATCCAACGTGATTACGGCTATGGATTTAGATAATATAATTTATGTGTATTCGTGAAAGTCAATAAATAAAAACAATCAGTCATTTTAGACATTTTCTTTTTAGTTAAGTACTGGATATATATATTTTTTTGGCAGTGATACTCATCAATTTTTAAAAACAATTTTTGTACTTTAAGTTTAGTCCACTGGTAACTGCAAGGTTATTAAAGTTTTACAGCAACTAATATTTATACAACTACTTATATTGCTAACAAGCAGAGAGTTTCTTCTTTGACAAGCATGGAATGGTAATGTATTTTAATTGTCAGTATTGATTATTGGTAAATATACTTACGCATATAGTAGTAAAGACGGAAATGGTTGTCCTTTTTTCCAGCTGTTTCAGACCTTAAAACTAATTTCAACCATATGGCAAAGGAATTCAACTTTTTTTACTTATATTGATTAATATAAGGAAACAAATACACTGCTATTATTTCAATAAGTGGCAAAACTTAACTATTCTCAGGGGATCAGTTTTCATCATTAAAAGAGTCACACGCTTTTAAACCGGATAATGCAATATGGCAAAATTGCAAAACAGTGAATTTGTTGATAATTTTTTTTAAAAAAAATTGGTGTGTTTTGAAGATGACAACATGTTCTGTAAGAAATCTTGGTGGCCCAACTCCGTAAAATATTTAAACCGTATGGGGCCTAGTGGTTAACGCTTCAGCCCTGTGGTTGAAGTTTCTAAGGAGGGCACCCTCGTGATAAATTTCGGATTTTAACACATATTCGGTTTGTGGGATGATTGAAGAGCAAGTAGGAAACTTAAAATTCGAGTCTGATATAGAAACCCCCACGGCCACAGGAATTCCATGTGGTTGGTATGATCTGCAGTCATATTTGATGACGAAACAAAATAAAACAGATATTAAGCATGCGCATGAATTTCGTCATCTGTAATTGATTGATTGGGTTGTACAGCTGCTTTATTGATTCGCCCAAGACGAGAGCTTACCATACATCATCCATATACTGATTAATATTATAATTATCCTGCTTAGAAAATTTCCATATCTGTGATCTAGAGGATAGCTTGACAAACTTTAATCATATTGCCTGAGTGCTCTTCAAAAATAAAACGACCATGTATGGTTCATAAATCAGTCATTTACTAGCGTTAAAGCAGACAAGAAATTAACTATTTCAACCATATAGGTTGTGTGTTTTAGTTAATTACACAATTACAAGACAAATTCTTCCGAAACTGTAAAAAGAATGGAAAAGTAAGCAGCAATAAATGTTGTGAATAATTAACTGGTGTATTGCGGTGAACACTTAACAATTACTAAATCTCATATAACTGTGCATTGCTATTTCAACAGATGATAACAGCCGGTAAAGGATATTTTACATTTATTTTGCCATAGCAATTGTTTATTAAACACCATTTTTACATCGACCAAGAAGGCCACTCGGCAATACTTGTTCGTCATGCTGTCGTCGTTCTTTTTAGATACCCGCTAGTGGCTTTTCTTTTCTTTTCGAATCGCAGTAAAATAAATTATAAACACGGTTTACAGTAGTTAGGTCTTAGTGTCTAAAATGACACTCGAAGTTTGCAGTAAATTATTTTACATCGTAATATAACAGTGTTTAATTTGCGACGCTTTTGTCTACAGAACAAGCAAAATTGCATCTATATTGCCAGCATAAACTAAATTTTGACACTCAGAAACTGAAGAGAGAGTTTTTCCTCCGTATATTTTGGACTTTTTCGCTTATTTATAAAGAAAAATTTCTTCACTTGCTTATAAGAACTACGAAATAACAATGGGGCAAGTTTACACGCAAAACATAATGCAGATCTTGCTTAACATAAGCCAAGATAGAACTATCCAACTCCCCTTAAAGTTACGGTAGTTTTCCTTAAAATGAAGTTTTTACACCCAGAAAGTCAGCATATATCTATTCGTTCTACTTAAAGGAAAGATTTTTTCCTCCGTGTAATATGGACTATTTAATTTAATTGCTTAATTTATAAAATAAGGCTTCTTCACTTGCTTTTTGTTATACGAAATAACAATGGTTCAAATTTACACACAAAACATCATGCAGATTTCCCTACAAAGCAAATCTTTCTGTCTTAAAACAAGACAAAAAAGTGTCTTAAACGTGATTTCAGACTCATTAAGAGTCTTAAATGCTAACTATCTTCATGATTTAAGACATCATAACGTGTCTTAAAAATCCTGTGACGTCATATAAGACACCATTGATGATTGAAAAGGACAGAAATCGGCCAGTTTAAGACGTTTTCAGATTCAGACGCTAAGTCATTTCAGACGCGAATCCTTATTTATGTTTAAGACATAAAAAGTGTCCTAACAAAACTTCCGAGAATCCTACATTGTTATACTGCGTTCACATACGTCTAGCATTTGCTTCTAGCAGCGGCCTTGAGAATCTCAAGGTAACCGCTTTATACGTATTTATTCGAACGTCCGCTGAAGTTGGATCTCATACCGGCGTTACATACGTCTAGCAATTTGCTCTAGCGGTTACCTTGAGAATCTCAAGGTAACCGCTTTATACGTATTTATTCGAAAGCTCACTGAAGTTGGATCTCAAGGCCACCAACCCAACTTTTGTCGGTTTTTTGGCCAAGATCAAAGGAAAGGTTGCCATAAGGAAAATAGCAAACATATTGGCGTGTTATCTCTTTTTTAAGTGATCCTTCGAAAAAGTATGTAAAACATCGAATTGAATTGTATTGAGTTTTTCTTAATTTTTTTTATTTAAAGCAGGACGCATTCAATATTTTGATAAAATAAAATTCAATCACATAAATGAATGAAATTCAAAATTTGACACTGTAAAATATGTTGATGATAAAATGCTTTCTGTGTTAAAAGTATTGAAACTCTTATTTATATCTTACCCGTAATCAATACAATTAATTTTTAAACAAGATTTTGTATTAAAATACTGAAACCTGGTTGGAGTTAATAGCTTAATCAGTTATTTTAATACATATAATTTCTAAATTTTTGGCAGACAATACTGAAAACACTTTTTTATTTGACCTGATTTTAATCAGTAATACTCCGGCATTAAAAGTTTTAAATATAAGTACGGAAAAGGACAGTCATCAAAAAAACAATCCAGAAAAAAATGCACTTTCCTATACACTTTTAAACAAAAAAAATTCCCCGTAAAATATTAGTAATAGGCAGGGACCGGCAGCAAAGATACCAGTCATGCCCCGTTAAAAAACAGTCATGTCCTGTTTTTTTTTGTTTTTGTTTTTTTCAAACAGTCATGTCCCTTAAAGATGGTATAAACAGTTAAATCACCATCATCCACCATCTTCGACGAAGTTTTTTATATTTTTTTCTAATTACCTCTAGATAATTATCTAAGCTCTCTAAATGTAAAACACAAGCAGCAATCAAAATTTCGTCATCCATAATCTAGTTGATTTTAAACAATGAATAAAATCGCCGCGCTACAATCTCACTCGCCAAATTCTCGCCAACCAAAGGTCGAATCGCTAGAGGTCAAAGCGCTTCCAACCATGGGCGTACCCACCATAGGGCAGAGGGGGGCAGCTGCCCCCCTCTAGAAAGAGTGAAGTGGGCCCCGGTCTTATGGGGGCCCCTGTATATAATATATGTAAAAGGAGAGGCATTAAAAGAAATCGATGTTGTGTTCCCAGTCGGGCCCAGGGGCCCACTTTGCGCCTGGAGGCCCTTTTATAAAATCTGATATAAAAGGGGCCCACGAATGACGTCGAATTGAGGCCCATATTTTTGCGATTGGTCCAGAGTTGGCCTCTGGGGGCCCAATATACTTAACGCAAAACGGGGTGTGCATATTTTTAAAATCTGGCCATTTGTTAGTAATTGGGCCCACTGAAGTTCCCAATTGATGTATATTCTATGTATAAAAGGGGTTTAAGTACTTTTTTTTTCAAATTGGGCCCAATATAATATCAATTGGGCCCACTGCCTTTCTGGGCCCCCTAATCCTATCAAGACTTTTTTTTTGCATGTGAAGTCTTTCCTGAATTTGGGGCCCCATACAACGTTTAGATTTAAACATGGACAACTAATGGGCCACCAACTTGCGTAAAATTAAAGGTTAAATTTACCATACATTAAACAAGACAACGTAATTGTTATATCAAATTACTATACCCTTGTAATCCAATACCCTTCTTATCCAGTATAGGAAAGGAGCAGGTGATAGCACGGTTTATTTTAAGGGCTGATTTGGAGGGCCCCTTTAAATTTTTAAAGGAGAAGCCCTCTGTCTTCAATTGCCTATTCGGTGATAGGGCCCTGGGTGGAGTTGCTAAAATATACATAAAAGGGGTTCCAAATTTTGTTTTAAACCAAGCCAAATTTTCTGACAAAATTTAGCTTCTCAACATTAAGATGCAAGATTTTATAGTCTTAGAAAATGAAAGAAACCTGATGAAAGAAAAGTATAGGGCCTTTTTTAATGGCACAATAAATAATACACTCTTAAAACAAACGAGCGATTATAACTCAGTTTGAGTTAATTTTCACTTCTCCAGTCTCGAAAATGCACTTCTCCTCAAGGAGTGGATCCTTTGTATGTTAAACCTGCGACAGGATCACTCCAAACGAGTGATTTGAACTCCCAGTGTCGAAAATGCACTTCTCCTACTGGAGTCTATTTCACTCTTTTGTTTTAAGAGTGTACACTCTTAAAAAAAAAAGAGTGAAAGCCACTCCAGTTGGAGAAGTGCATATGTCGACAAAACCCCAAAAGGCTGCATATTTTCTCAGACTAGTAAAATCACTCGTTTGGAGTGATCCTTTCCCGAGGTTTAACACACAAAGGATCCACTCCAAAAGGAAAGAGCATTTCCCAGTCTGGATTATGAAAATCACACTCAGTACTGAGTTAAATTAGGAGTGTTTGTTTAAAATGTATAGGCCTCTTTTGAGAGAACGCGTAGACTGGTTGCATCAATCGCAAAAAACTGGTTAAAACAAATTTAGTGCCAAAAAAATTATTCTTTTATTTGTCGTTTTAAACAATTGTATAGTTAAAAATCAATGTATTTACAAGAAAGATAAAAAGGATAAATTATGGTTATTTCAGTAAAAATAATTGTTCTGAAAAGTCTAAATGTTTTCGAGCTTGATAGAGGGGTATGTTTTTCGAGGGTATGTTTTAGATTAAGGTTCGACCTAAGTATGAATATGAGCAAGATACTTCGAAAGATATAACTAGAATAGATATAAGCCAAAAAAAAAAATTAAATCAATAATATGGTTATAGTATTATTTGGTTAGATTTTTTAACCAAGCATTTTTTAATGTGGAAAACTTCAGAAGTCTTTATATGGTCTTTCTTTTAAGAATCTCCGAAAACAAATTTGTGAATAAATTTTGATCGCAAAACAATTTTTTTATTAAAAAAAACTACAGGCTTCTGGCAAAAAATAGTTGAATCGGCTGAAACAAAACTCCTCCGAAAAATGTAATTTGGAGTTCAAATAAATGTAAGGTAATGGGGTAGTTTCACGTCGTGATTGGCAACCGCTCTAACGGGCTCCAACGGTTTGTTGCCTGGAATTACTTATGTTTTCGCATTCGAAAATGAGTTTTCTAAGAATATTTTACTAAAAAAATTTTTAAATGCCAACTTCTTGTTGTGCTATTGGTTGTTGAAAACATATGTTAAAGAAAGTCTGCATGGAACGAAAACATGCTCATCTACATCGGTCATTTTGAGAGTAAAAACGAAGCAACGAATATATGAAATCGCACTACGGGAAACCGAAGCAACCAATGAAATCCAGTACTGATGAAAAATGCAAACAAGAGCATTATATGACCTGAAACATTCCCATTGGTTTAATTAGTAATTAAAAATGATTTAACTAGTGATTATTTACCCCGTTTATAATTATAAATTAGAGAGAGTGGGATAAATAAATTTTATAAAATAATAAAAAAAAATCCAATCAATTGCTTGCTGCTAATTGTAATAAGTAAACCATATGAGATTAGAAACACGGGGGGGGGGGGGGGGGGGGGAGGGGGGGGACACTCAAAGGAAAACTCCCTAAAGGGGCCCATCCAACCAAGAAAATGGGGGCCCATAACATTACCTGCCCCCCTCTAAATCAGATCCTGGGTACGCCCTTGCTTCCAACTCTACGTTCAGCGGCCACTAGACGTATGAAACGGCGGTGTCAAGGCCACCAACCCAACTTTTGTCAGTTTGCTCAAAGCAAATGGTCAAAGCTCTGTTGCCAAGATCAAAGCAAATGGTTGCCATAAGGTAAATAACAAACATCTTGGCGTGTTATCTCTTTTTTTAAGTGATCCTTTGAAATATTATCAAACATCATCAAATTGAATTGTATGAGTTTTTCTTAATTTTTTTTTATTTAAAGCAGGACGCATTCATTATTTTGAAAATAAAATTCAAGCACATAAATGAATGAAATTCAAAATTTGACACTGTAAAATATGTTGATGATAAAATGCCCATATGTTAATAAAAGTATTGAAACTCTTATTTATATCTTACCCGTAATCAATACAATTAATTTTTAAACAAGATTTTGTATTAAAATTCTGAAACCTGGTTGGAGTTAATAGCTTAATCAGTTATTCTAATACAATACATATTTTTATTTTTTAGCATTAATCGTCAAGGGGCTGGGGAGCCCAGTTGGTTAGGCACCTCGCCTAGCATGCGAAAGGTCCCAGGTTCGGTTCCGGCATCGCCAAAATAACTGCCGACCTATAAACGGCCCGGCAGCCAAACCGTGTCCGACGAATAATACCCCGTGTTCGGAGTGCACGTTAAATATCCTTCAAAGTCCTAACGATGCGTACGATGTCGCCCTTAACGGTTGCGTTGGGTGCCCATTCAGGTGCCGCTCGTCACTTGACTGTGGCTCTAAAATACGACGCCCCGTCACCAATAGCCCTCGTGTAGCTCTAGTGCGATGATAACTCAAACCTTACCTATTAATCGTCCAAAACACAAATAGAAAACATCCGTAGATGATCGAAAATTCTATTTTAGACCCCGTTACTTAGCAGCTCTTCACCGAGCTAATTCCTACAGATTAATTCTTTATATAAACATATTTACCAACCAAGTATATAAATTTCAAAGTATGCCTTAGACAGCAAATTTATATATATATATATTATATATATATATATATATATATATATATATTATATATATATATTATATATATATATATATATATATATATTAATATATATATATATATATATATATATATTATATATATATATATATATATATATATATATATATTCCTGAGTATCAATTTAACTAAAATTGGAAGTTTAAAGCCATAAAAATGCTCATTTTTGTATGCTATGAAAGCACAGTTTTTGTAGGGGAGAGTGGGGGCTATTTGGGACGCAGGGCTAATGGGACAAGGGCCCTAAAGCTGGGATAAATATACTTTTTTACAAATTTTTCTACACTACAGCATTGTAACAGTTAGACTTCACATTTTAAAAACCAAAGATCAGCCATTAAATGCATGTGCTGAAGTGGAGAGAAGAATTGTTGTTTTGGAGAATTGAAAGTTAATTAAAAGTGTACCTTGTTTTTCACTTTTGAAGTATTGAATAAAAACTTTCTATGAATTAAACTACAGTTTTAGATAGATGAAATATCCTAGATTAAGATAGTATATGTCAAATACTGTGGTGAAGTACAAGTACTTCTGTGTTGGGTCATTTATTAAAAACAACACTGTGGGGTCTAATGGGACAGAAACAGTGGGGTCTAATGGGACACGAATAAACCTAGCTTTGTATGATTCTCTCGAAGAATCTATATAACTCTCTAATATATTGTTCAGTCAAGTTGCCAAAAACTTTTTTTAACTTTAATTTTAAACTTTTTTCATCGTATAATAAGGGAAAGTTCAAGTAGCGTTATTGGTGACATATTTCCACCTGCAATTTCATTAATTACATCTGAACAGAGCTTCGTGAAGATGAATAAATCGTTGTTTTTAAATTTTGCTAGGAAGCAAGCTATTTTTATTCGTTGGATTGATATCTGAAAAAGAAGGCGATGAACTGAAAATGTTCGTTAGAATGATCTGAAAAGGCGAAGTATTTGAAGAAAAAGACGGTCTTTTAAATCCTTGTACCACGAAAAAGATGATAAATTTGGGAAAAATTTTAGAAGATTTAGTTATAAAACTAAATAATTAGTTATAAAACTATCCTTTCCAGTGATTCAACAAAAATTATGGGAGCATCTTTGATTTTGAGTTTTAACTTTGATATTTCATAGTTCAATGGGAAATAATAGTTTTAAAAAATAAAATTTCGTTATGTATACATTATGTAAATGGTATTTGCTTTATAATTTTATTTTCTGATCATTTTCCCATTCATTTTTCCTTTTTTAATATTTCAATAAGGCAACATTTAGCATGTCCCATTAGCCCTGACATATGGGGGCTAATGGGACATTTACATGTTTGTTTAAAATGCTCAACAACCAAAATATGGTAATGTTTCAACATCTGTCGAATGACTTTTAAGTAAATTAATGTTCAGTTTATGAGCTTGTAAAAAAATAATTTAAATTTATTTTATTTTTGCTGAAATACAGAGGTTGAAAAAAAATTGTCCCAATAGCCCCCACCCTCCCCTATATAACATTCTTTAAAGGAAAAATGTTTTATGAATTAACTACTGAAAAAACTTTTTTTTTGCAAGACACCCGACATCGTGCTTAAAATAAAATGCCAAACAAGGTTAATATTGCTTTGTAATGAAAGATATCATTCCATGAAAAATATACTATGAAAAAATATTAATATTTTCTACTTGCATTGTTCGGTTGCGATGACATGCTATCATCCACCATCTTCGAAAACGTTTTTTACGTTTTTTTCTAATTACCTCTAGATAATTATCTAAGCTCTCTAATTGTAAAACACAAGCAGCAATCAAAATTTCGTCATCCATAATCTAATTGATTAACAATGAATAAAATCGCCGCGCTATACAATCTCACTCGCCAATTTCGCCAACCAAAGGACGAATCGCTAGAGGTCAAAGTGTTTCGAGCGACTGCTTCCAGCGGCCGCTAGACGTATGTAAACCCAGTATTAGGCTTAACATAAAAATCCAAAGTACGTACAGCTGTGGAAATAAAAAAGTACCCACTTGAGGTTATTTCCTCCGTTAGTCACCTATAGAATCGGACCTCTTTGAGATTGTGAACAATTAACATTCTGAGTTAATTGCATGACACAAAATTTGCATAAGGGGCCATCTTCATATTAAAAATGTTACTAACTTTAAAATTTCCAATAGCAACACCCCTTTTTGAATCCATATTTCAAATCTTTGACCTATGTTAATACGAAATGCCAAATTTTGTAAGTTTTTAAGCATTATTAGAGGGGAGTTAGAGACGTACAAAGTTTAGGTCCCATAATGTTAAATGAGTTGCACATAAAAACCTATCCCGATCTATAAATAATGAAGAAAATGAAACGAATTTTTTCTGAAAACAAATTATAATAACCCAAACAAAACGCATTTAATATTAGGGTATTTAAAACAATTTTTATATTTTTAAATAATTATTATATTAATTTTTAAAAAAAAATATGAATAGAAACCCCTTAATATATTTAAAGAAATAAATGTAAGACAAAAAGATTAAGCGAAATCCCAATTTTTACATTTTTTATTCATAATTTGCTGAGTAAATCACAAATACTTTTTAATTACCCTTTAGGGGACTGTGTATAAGATTACGTGTGTAATTGATAAAAAAAGACGGCTCTGCATGCATGCTTGCTTGTCATTTTAGAGATGGTCCCCAAAAGGTCCACAAGTGATTCGATTGAATAACTCGTCAAATATTCATCCAAATGAAACAAAAACTTAGACTTAGGGGCTTTCAAGAGTGCTTAACATTTCTAAGTTATTAAAATTGGGTGTTGCTATTGGAAATTTCAAAGATCGTAATATTTTTAATATGAAGACGGCCCATTATGCAAATTTTGTATCGTGCAATTTACTCAGAATGTTAATTGTACACAATCTCAAAAAGATCCGATTCTATAGGGTGACTAACGGATGAAATAACCTCAAGTGGGTACTTTTTTTATTTCCACAGCTGTACAATATGCTCCATCAGCAGAGGCATTTTATCCCTTGTAATACCCTCACAACAGACAACAAATAACTACATTTTCAACAACTATAAACTACAAGAGCCACAAACAAATTCTATAACATTTATTGAAATAAACACAAACATAGCCTACCTATTCCCTCAAAATATCCCCAAGTGTCACCCTCACCCGAGCTATCAGAGAGGAAGCATTCATCCCCATTCGTTGTTGAACGTCTATAACGTCAAAAAATTAGCGACGTCAGAAGTTATTTTGTTCGTCGGTGAAGGATGTCTTAATTAGCATTCGCCTCAAAAGACGAGGCCCATGAATCAATACTAATCGCTAGTCACCGACAGCTGTTTTAGATGACATCGGGAGAGACAAACTTTACACGCCAACCCTTTTTCCACTTGGATATGTTGGGAAATTGGGAAAAAGTGTCGTGGTTATGGGAATAAAACAATTAATTTTGGGTGTCCAATTAGTCATTCTACCTAATAAAGTGACAGAAATTGGAGATTGAAAGGGATTGACAAACTTTCATAATCATTTGCATGTAGCCGTATGCATCGACAATTTTAAAGTATTATCATCTTAAAACATTTTTAATATACAAGCGTGACGATGTTTTAATTAATGATAGGGACAATATTACTCATAGAGTATTTAATTGAAAAATAAATTTTGGAATTTTATCACGTTAAAGCATTTTTAATACATAAGGGTAATGACATTTTTATTTATCATAAGGACAATATTATTCGTAGAGTATTTAATTCACAGAGCCGTTCTTCCCCCCAATTTCAACATAAAAACATTTCACTAAGAAAGCAAATGAAAGATTTTAATAAAGTTAAAAAAAATTTTAATCTATAAGCGTGGTAATATTTTAGTCAATCATAAGTACAATATGACTCCATAGAGCATTTAATTAACAAAACCGTACTTATCCCAAATTTCAACATAAGAATGTTTATCGAATTTATTCAAAATAAAACGAAACCCAAATTTTGTTACTCATATGCTCGACAAATTAAGGCTAGGTACTTTTATTTTAAGAGCGGTTCTTGATAATGATCTAAACATGATATTCGAATTTTAAATACTTTCGTGCAAAAACAAAACTAGGAAATAAGGGAAAGAGTGCATTTCATTTTAGATTATAGTCACACACACACACATATAAGACAAGAAACAAATCCCCCAAATACTCAAATTAATAATCCTATTCAGTGTACGATCGACAATATAGTTTAAAATGTTATTAAAAACAATAATTTCAATCCTAACTGAGACATAATGTTTGATAGTTTATAAAGATTTGTAGGATTTATAATATTTGAATCATTACCAATTATTTTAAAGCCTAATTCAACTTCTTACAGAAGTGTTTTAAGCAATTGTTCCTAATTTCGAAAAAAAAAAAAAATATAGCTATTTTAGATAGAAATCGAAATCAAACTTTAAAATAAAAATTCATTATTAGGTATCATCATCACCAACTACTAAATTATGAATAATCGCTTATGTCTAATTGTGATTTAAACTAATAAATATTTCCACACACAATTTAGGGTGCAATTAAATTTTCTAAATAAATATTGACCAACCACGAATTTAATCACATAAAATAAATCTAGATAATTGAGCCATTATACCGAACATTAAAAATAAAATATTTCATTTGAGGATGCTAGAATTAGTTCAAATGGATTTTTTTTTATTTTGCCGCATAGTATTTCTTAATTAGACTTAGATGATCAAAGAATTCCTTTGAACCTGCATTACTATTACAGAAAAAAAGACTGAAGTTGAAAGTAACACGTTTGAACAAACGTTTTTTCTCAATTAAATATTTTATTACTTTAGTATAGAAATATATACGCTATATTTAATTTAAAAAGTACTGTGCAATGAATTTGGATTACAAAAAAAAATTTCCAGAGGCCTTATACACGATAAATATTAAGATTTAATCACCGTATATTCTAAACTGAATCTCAAAACCATTTATGTTATGAAATGCATATTAATGGTTCGAAATAATATTAGTGTTAATTAGTTTACATGTAAGAATTCTGACAATAGAAGATTAAGCATTTAAAAAATATGAAGAAACCGAGAGCAATACGTATTCAATTTTCGTTGAATTGACATTGCCTGAGAGCTACATTGTTTAAAATGTTAAAAAGAAGTTCTTAACGAAAATGAAATATAATTAACTTATTTTCCAGTGTAATTTTATAGTGGTTACGGATGGACAAGTGGATAGACAGTCTGAATATCTTGCTTCGAATGGCAAATACCCGACTTCATTTTCAAAAATTCTACTTTCATTTCAATTATTTCGAATTAAAAAGTACAAAGTTTAAAAAAAGTTCAAAATGCAAAAAATACAATTAATTCATAACTAATCTCTATATTTATAATAAAAAAAATATTCCAAAACAGTTAACGTTGGACAAAATCCGCTTTTTTTTACCCCAAAATCCGCAAAAGATGCACAGAGCATGGTTAGGTTAGTTTGAATTATTTTCGCACTAGAGGTACACGAGGGCTGTTGGCGATGGACGTCATAATTTGAAGCCCACAGTCAAGTGACGACATGAGATCTGCGTAAGCACCCAACGCAACCATTAAGGGCGCTTTCGTACGCGGCGTCAGGAATTTGAAACATATTAACCCTTTCAGTCCCAATGACAATTTAGCATCACCATTTTATATATTTTTTTCTGATCATCTTTGGCCACTTATGACATCAAATTGCACATCATTCGATTCTTCAATTTTTTTTTATTCAAAAATAGTTTTTATTAACCTTTTCGCTACAAAGGATTTTTGCTTCCTCATAATATATGATAGGAATAACATTATCGAATCCTTAGCTGTTCGGGCGTTTTGGGGGGTTTCAGTAATGAAAGGGTTAATCCCAATAGATTTCAGCACTATTATTTTTTTGTAAAATTATGATCAGAAACGTGGTGATGCCAAATGACATCACTTGAACTGAAAGGGTTAAGGGCGCTATCGTTTTCGGAATAAGAACACATTAAAATTAAAAATAAGCTTTAAAAAACGAAGTATTTATAAAAAAGCATCGTATTTTTAATATTAAAATGTTTCAAAACAGCTTATATAGGACAAAACCCGCATTTCTTTACCAAAAAAAAACCCGCCAAAAGATGCTGAGAGCATGAAAAATGCAGCGCATCCATTTGTTATCATTGTGGAGCGCGTGTCATTTTGGAGGGATTTGAGCGACGCGCGAGTTTGTCGACTGTCGAAAACGTCAAAATCTTTAGCATGAATAGAAGTGCAAAAAGAAAAGGTTTTTTTTTTTATATCACATCCTACTTTGCGGATGGCGGTTTTTAAAAGTAGTATTTTCCACTAGTGTAGTGGTAACATTGCAAAGAAATGTTTATCTGGAGTAAGGACTGTGATTAAAGTGTACACAATGAACTGAAATCTTTTCTGCATTTAACCCTTTCAGCCCCAGTGATGCTATTTGGCATCATTATGTTCCAGCTAATAATTAAAATAAATTAATATAATAAAATTTAATAATAATTAAAAAATAATAATAGGGCTGACATCGATTGGGATTAATAAAAAATATTTTCGAAACGATTAATCGAAAAAAGTTTGAAGAATCAAATGATGTGCTTTTTGATATCATAAATGGCTATAGACAATCAGAAAAAAAATTCTGAAATGATGATGTCAAGCTGTCATTGGAAATGAAAGGGTTAAAAATATAATACTTTCAATTCCCTCTTGAAAGCGAGTTAACCCTATAGAGGATAAGAAAATTGGCTGAAATCTAAACTTGTTTTCGCTGCATAAGATTCAAATTTTAACTAAGTATTTAATGTCTTAAATTTTAAAAAATAAGTATTTCTGTAGTAGATTGTTATAAAACGCTTTTCCATTCCTGAAATTTTAAAATTTAATGTAATTAATATTATATTTTTTAAAAACATGTGTTTCTAAAAACATAAGTCATGTGACAAATTAGAACATTTTAAATATATAATGTACTATTCATTTTGACAACAAACCTTTTGTTTACACACAATACATGGGCCTACTATAGTCTGGCTGCCACAAGTTGGCAATCAAAATATTTAGATTTTGGATCAGTCTACTTCGAAAAAGGATAAGAAGGTTTTAGTTTTGGCAAGAGTTACTATGTTTGGCGATTCATTGCTTTTATGGGCGCAAATTTCTTTAAGTTTTAGAAACAGGTTATCAATTGAAGGTATCAGCGACAACAACAATCCTCTATCGCCGAAAACTGATGTGTAGCTCTAGTGTGATACATTATTTACAATCGAAATAGACCAACATCCCCTCTTCTCGCCAAACGCCTTGGGCTGGCAACCCTTTTTTCTTCGGCTTAAAACCTTAAATCAAAGTGGAATCTTCCACTATCAAAATATTTTGATTGCCAACTTGTGGCAGCCAGACTAGGCGCGGCTTTGGATTACTTAGCACTTCATTGAACCAACCCCAAGGACCAAGTTTATGTCTAGGTAGAAATTTACTGTCCCTTGGCGAACTTTCCAAAATCATGCGCAAAGTCCGTATTTTGGCAACTTTTACAATCCGATAAGGTTGCTGGAAAACGTCATCGGTACGAAGAAGTGAATTCGAATCATTAGTCGAAATCAGGAAGGTTGCCAGAAAAAAATTATTTATCGCCAAATCCGAAGAACAACTCCAGGGTGAAAAAACAGCTCCAAGGGTGACCGTCCATTAAATCTGATCCAGTCAATAATAAGTACGAAAGAGTGGTATTTGTGGACTTAAAACATTTCAAAATGTTCAAATAAAGTTTTTAAAATAAGTTTAAATTCAAGCTACAATGTTAAACTTCATCACTGAACTGTATGCTGTATAATACCGTAGACAAACTTTCACATTCAATATAATAGAATCATTAAAAGTGCATAAAACGGATAGGGTAGACTAACAAGTGAATGAACTCTTAAGACGTCACGTTCGCCAGTGAATGAACACCAGGATATAATGACCAGGACAACCAACCTTTGTCAGATAGGCTTCATACTACATGGGAGGAGTCAGTGTTGCCAATCCATATAGTGGAATGATTTTCAATCCTTTTTTTAAAATTATATTTACTAAATGTTCATTCACTGGGGTATGTTCACTCACTGGTCACTTTACCCTATTAAGAATCTTAAAAACTACTCACGACAACATTTGACTGACGAACTTTCTGATATCATCTATTTCTTCACTGTTGGTTGATAATTGAACTCTTGTTGTGCTAATTGAAGGAAGCACAATAAATTTTTCACATTTCAAACATTCCAATGCTTTGGTTCAGTAGCGCAGATTGTTTATTTTGTATTGTCTTTTTATCCTGGCCATATTTAATGCGTAACCACAATGCGTACATCAAACAAATGGTTGGTTGGTAAACACATATTTTTATGTTTGTTTACTTGGTCAGAGATCCGCCAGAGACATAACATAGAGTGGACTGCGCATTCATAGTAAAGCAGCTTAGGGATGGAAAACCAAAACCGGTTTTCAAAAAACCGGTGGTCCCGGTTTTGACTGAAAACCGGTTTTTTATGAGGCCCTTCGGAACCGAAAACCGGTTTTTTTGGGGAAAATCGATGGAAAATGGAAAACCGTTTTTTTCCAAAAAACCGCCACCCCTTGCAGATTAGCATTATGTCCTAAACATCATAAATCGCCAAGAGGGGAAAGGTTGCTACATATGGCAACTTAACGCTACCGTTTCGTTACGAACTATTCCAAATTGTCGCCAGACCTGAATATCAGCTAGCAAACCGAAGTGGAGACTACCATCAATATCCAAGTCACGTGGGTTTCTACCAATCACGGCAGCTTGAATTTTTTTAATGTTTTTGCAGACGATTTTTTGAGCATTGTTGGTATTTTTCTCTTTTGGCTTTTATAATAAATATTTAATTACGTTCTTTTAATCTCTGAGCATGTTAACAATCGTGAATGTTGTACTCTTAATTCAGTAACATTTTGTGCAAGATGCCAAATGCTTGTGAGTTCCTAATTGTAAAGAGGGGTATAAAAAAGGATTAGTCACACCTTCACGGGTAAAATTTATTTAGTTCTGCATACTTTTAGCAATTGTGTGTTCTTCATAAACTATAATTTCTATCGAGGGAATTTATTCTAAAAGCTCTTTTATACTGAAGAAACATATTCATGATTAAATCAACGTTGTTAGAACTCTAATTATAATAAATATTTTGGGCCAAGTCAATTAAATTAATGGTCTGAACATTGGACAGCTTAGAAGTAGAATATTTTTTTTTACAATTTGGTCAAAACGAAACCTGTTCTTGCAATCGTAGTGTTTGAGTTATTTATATTTAAAAAGTAGAACATTTGTTGAATTTGTACTATATTGATGAGTTTTAGAAAGTTGATTTATTCCAGGTGAAATAAAATCTTAAAATACTAGCGATTCATCCTTGCTCCTTTCCAAGCTTCTTTATCATAACATTAGATTGTCGGCCTCTGTGTTCAGGTCGTTGTGGAAAAACTAGCCAAATGGTAAACTCGCCATAGATGCGAGCCAAACGCGACACAGTCATGTGACTGTGTAAGTTAGATGATTAGGACACTTTAGGTTTGCCAATGCGCAGTCCATTCAATGTTATGTCTCTGAGACCCGCTTACATCAAACTATGGAGTCGGTTGGTTGGTTGGTACGTAGACATATATTTTCAGGCTTGTGTGCTTGGTCGCAAGGACCCGCTTATAAACCATCGTCAAGTAGGACAACACAAGACACACACAAACACATATGACAGATGTTGCCATCTGTCGCCACCTCCGCAATTTAGACATGTCCCTGAAGGAATGGAGTCGGTGTTTGGTAACGCTTGCGGAAGCTTATTTCCAGACTCTGATAAAAGAAGATTAACAAAACTGATATACGCATCTTTATACTTTAACCATGATTGAGAAGAACACCTGATATAACAAGAATCACAACTCGAACAATGTGTCATGACTTTGGACCGCGAAACATTGGCACTAGTATATATTTTAATATTTGGTATTTTATATCACTTTATCTGAATTGTGGAGTAGGCCTAGTCTTGTCGGAAAATTACGCAATGCTAAGAAGGATACTTTCTTAGGTCCAGTCTTTGCCTTACCCCTGATGAATGGATCATGTTTACAAAAAGCAAATGCAAATGACTAATGCAATAATGTATATGTAACTAACACGTGTTAAGTTCAATGCTATACAAAACATACGATGTCGTTTTAAGGCTGTTTTAATAGCCAGCTCAGATGTTTACCTCATTACGGCAACCTACTTAATGCAAACTTTTACCCTCTCAGCCTATTGAGCAATAAAAGTTGTTTGTAGGAGCTATAGGTTACTTAACCTTTCAGGTCGAATAGATACGCCCACAGAGTTCAACAAAATTTCGTTTCGCTACTTTCTGGATCGTTTTATTTCCAAGTGCAATAAAAGATGAGACAAAATATGCGATATGGTCTTTGAGAGCGATAATGACGCCAAATGCAGCTATAAGTTTTCAAAACTAGCAACCCTTTTCCCGAAAAGAACTCTCTCTTCCACCATTTAATCACAACTCATCCGAATAAAATCCAGCCCATATACTACATTCCCCACCATTGACCATAAGCAATAACCACAAGCCCTTACCCAACTTACCCTCACCCTCACTTTCTCAGCTGGTCACTTAAGTGACCCCTCAAAAACTGGCAACCTAATTAATGCAAACCTTTACCCTCCCAGGCTCTTGAGCAATATTTTGTCGCGAAGGCGCCGTCGCTAATGAATCACCTGAATGAGGGTAATTACGAGGGCCGTCTTTAAAATTAGTGACGTTAAGGGGGAGGGGGTCAAACGTCGTTAAAACGTCTCTTTTGAAATGGTGCTTGAGTAGGAATGCGTGGTTGTGTCTGGAGGTAAAGTTGTTTGAGGGAATTGTAGGTTACTTTTAACCTTTTTAAAGACACGGCGGTATATATATGCTCAGCACACAGTTAAACCAAATGCCTTTCACTCTTTGGCAGCATCATTTTATTGCTTAGTGTGATAAAAGATGAATGTAGATAATAAACCACAAAATTCGTTTGATTTTTCAAAAAAAAAAAAAAATCAAAAGGAGCCCAGGACGCTACAAGGGCTGTTGTGCTAATGATGAGTATAAAGGTTAAAAAAAATCGCTCTAGAGCTATGTTTGGTGCTGTAGTAATAATAACGAAGTATGGTGTTTTTGTGATTTGGTAGCAGGGTAACTAAATATTCCATTAGGAAATTTGGCTGAACTTTTCGGGTTGCCTAATTCTATTCTTTAACGAGCTTTAGCACAGACAAAATAAATAGTTATTTGGAGTCTCGGTCTAGTAGCGAGGTCCTCACCTGAACTGGACTGAACTGTAACTGAACTATTTCCAGCTATTCAACAAAAATTAGAGGAGCATCTTTGATTTCAGGGCTGTAAGGAGCCTAGTGGTCCGGACCCCGGACTTGAGATCGAAAGGTTGAGAGTTCGAGACCCGGTTGCCACTGAAGACTTACCGAGTATACGCGGAGTACGTGCTCGTAAAATCTGTTGGGTCCGAAAGTCCTGTGGTCGGTCATTGCGCAGTTCACCATGGGTACAGGTTCCTGGAGAAAATTTCCCTCCCCTTCAGGGACATGTCTAAATTGTGGAGGTGGCGACAGATGTTGCCATCTGTCGACAGATGGCAACATCAGTCATATGTGTTTGTGTGTGTCTTGTGTTGTCCTTCTTGACGATGGTTTATAAGCGGGTAATTGCGACCAAGCACACAAGCCTGAAAATATATGTAAACCAATCCAATCTTTGATTTTGAGTTTAAACTTTGATATTTTTCCTTTCAATGGGAAATAATTGTGTTAAAAATGAAATTTTAATATGTATACATTATGTAAATGGTATTTGTTTTAAAATTTTAATTTCTAGGTTTTTTTTGGTGGCTTTTCCATTTTTTGAAATTTTAATTTCGGTAAATTTACGATGTCCCATTAGCCCCTGCACCCTGTCCTTGTTTAAAATGCTCAGAAATGCTCATAAATTTATTTACATGAAAAAGTAAAGATAAACGACAAAAGTTTTACTTTCAAAATAAGGCATAGAATTTTTTATTTCGAGCTATTCATATAATAAAAATTCTTTGTGATAAAAGTCTATTAAAAACTTTATACCTTCTCCTGCAGGAACGTTTGCGATTTAAATATTTAGTGTAGTTTTAGCCATAGTCTTGGTTTCTTGAATATCTTTAACTTTTTTTTTTCGAAATTAAAATCTGCACAAGATATTTATCCCTTTTACTATAACTACAGTTAAGAATAGCTACATAAAGAATATCTGTATAGTATTTCTTTTTGTGAGAGTGAGTAGAATCAGAAGAATACATGCTGTTTTATAAAATGATATACTAAAAATCTACAAGAGGGAGAGTCAGCCCCTTAGAGCTAAGGCAATAGTTTTGAAATCACAACTTTTCATAGAAGTATTGTTTTAACATGTTAGCCCCTTTTCCATAGTATGAGAATCAACCTATGACTTATGACTTTCTTGGTGGGGGGCAAGTTCGCCCAGCACTGCGACCTTAGGTCTATTGTATTCAACCCCAGAAATGACACAATCACAAGAGACACACAAAGAAAGAGACGACACAAACACTTAGACAAATAACAACATTTATTGAAGGACACAAACATCCATGCCATGACCGGGACTCGAACCGAGCCCACCAGCTACAAGGGCCAACACGTTAAACATTAAGCAGAATCAACATAACAGCCATTCGAAACTAAATTGAAAGGAAAATAACATCTTGTTATTTGATTATTAATTGATAAAGTTTTAAAATAATGTCGCCATCTGCTGATAAATTTTTAGCATTTTGAAGCTTCAAAAATATTTAATCAAATAACTAGATAACATTTTCGCTTCAAATTTCTTTCATTTCGATGTTGTGTTGATTTCCATATCTGAGGAAAAAGGGCTAACATGGCAGAGCAATACTTTTGCGGAAGTTGTGATTCAAAAACTAATGCATTAGCTCTATGGGACAGACAGAGAGAGAGAGTGAGAGAGAGAGAGAGAGAGAGTGAGAGAGAGAGAGAGAGTCCCTCTTATTCTATTTCGATATATTACCATAACTTACAACAATGATATTTTTGCCATCAGAAAATATAATACAGAAAAGTTATATTATTTGAATATTTGAAAAGTTATCTATAAAATATTATTATAACAATAATAAAAGTTTTGAAACAATACTTTTGACAACACAGTTTCGACCCAAGCAACACCCAAAAAAACCTCATTCAAATTTTAACTTCATACGACTCGGACGCTCATATATTTAATTAAATTATGCAATATCAATAAATCTCATTGAAATTGAATTATACCGTTTTAAGCCATTTCTAGCCTTTTGGACCTACTTTTGTTAAAATTCAATCAATTTTCCTTCAACTACATTTAATAAATTTGTGAATAGATATGTCGGGATTAAGAAAACGCTTTCGGACTCTGATGTAAGTAAATTTGGCTTAAAAGAATATTTGGTTTGAATTCGCTTATTTCTACGCTGATCAAATAAAAATGTCACAAATCATAAGACGTTTGGGACGAATTTAACTATCTTTGCGTAACTTGTTATCATCTTTTAGCTAGATAAATACCGTTTTCAAAGTAACAGAGTTATTCGTTGATGCAAATAAGCTTGTATTCGCTGTTAATTCTTTGCCAAAGCTGTTAATATCTCTAAATATCAAAATCCATGAATATAAGAATGCTTTTAAAATCTATAATATTTTACCGTTTAATATAATATGTCATTAGTGTAATTATTTCTTTTTCTTGCAGAAATCGAATTGGTAATGTTTTCAGACGTAATAGAAAAACAAATCAGAAGGTGAGTATACTTAAGAAGTGTTCAAACTATTATCTTAATTTTCTTTTAGTTAGTATTTTTTCGTGTTTGTAACCATTGCAAACGTTTTTATTATTTCTGACTTTTTAAAGACGTAGCATAGGTTGTGTCTAAATGTACTTTAACCACAGCATATTTTTAATTTATAGTTTTGTTTTTTTTTATAAAATATAACTTGCAAAACCAAGTAATTACAGAAAAATATTGTATACTAAGATTGCGCTCTTTATGAAATTACAAATTTCGTTTTTACTTAAATGTTTAAACAATTAAATATTCTTTTTAGAATCGAACAACAGAATCAGAAGATGTAGTATATAACGAATATTTGGACCAAGATCAACAGAACGAGATAAGCACAGGTTCCAATATTACACAGGAGGACGTGCTGGATCACGATGGAATTGGAGATGAAGCAAAAACCTCGGACGGAAGTACTGACCATTCTGAAGTAGAATCGGACTGCAGCAAAGATTCCACTGCGAGTTCCCGACTGGTCAAGACTGCTTCAGACTACATCCCTCTCGTTTCTGAAACAGGAGATCCTGGATATGGAGTGTCAGAGACAACATCATCGTCACAGAACGAAAGAACAGTTCAAGAAGAATCCGATCCTACCACCAAAGATTCCGAAGATAATCATTACTTCGTTGATGGGGAAATCTTGAACACAGAGGAAACGATCGTGCTTTACGAACCGAAAGATCCGGATTACGTTTCGGAAACTGACGAGACTGGATACGGAGAGTCTGGAACCACGTCCTCGCCAATAAATGAAGGACCAGTTCAAGAAGAATCTGAACTTAACATCACGGATTCAGAAGATAAAGATCCCTCAGTAGATGAGGATACCTTGAACGAAGTGGAGAAGGAAGAGGAATTAGAGATGAAAGATCCGGATGCAGTTGTCATTGTCAATGGACAAGAATTCAAAGTCCACAGGGATCTCTTTAGCGAAGCGTCCACCTATTTTAGAGTGGCATTTGCTGGGCCACAAGACAAGCAGCTTGTACTCCACGTAAGATTTTTAATCAAGACTTTCTCTTTTTTTTAAGTTAGTTATTATATACTACTTAAAAGTTCGTAATTTTGAACGTGGTATTCTTATTGACGTTCTAGAGCGAACTGCGTTGCTCAACTCAATTTGCTAGAATACAGAAAATTGTAAGACAACGATATGTATAAGGTTTATATAATTTTGCAATTTTTCCTCATTTATTTGTTTTTTTTTTTTTCAGATAAAATCGGAGGTTACCACAAGCGCTGTTTTTGAAGCCGTCAGTACTTTTATGTATGATGGAATCGCTGAAATCTCCAGCAAAGAATTCCTAAACTTGATGTTGTCATCTCACATCCTAGGAATGCCAAGTCTTATTCAACATTGCACACAGGTAAATTTAAACATTCATTATTCTAAAAGAATAAGTCCGTAAGTATTTAAAAATTTATTTTAGGAAAAAAGTAGTGTAGATTTTAACAGTTTTATTACATTTATAAGTGGGTCATATTTTTTCACTTTGATTCCTAAAGTATTTTTTTATGTTAACTTATTATCCTTAATTAGTCCAGTAACCAGGTAGTTTTTTCAGGAAAAAAATACAGAAATTGTTTTCTCAACTGTTTTATATGTTTTCGAGGGTGTTGAATCCGAATATCAACTTTGTTAACAAATTCGGGCATGGGAACATTAAGAAAAATGGAAAAAATCCCTAAATTTTACCCCTTTTTTGGTTTTTTCCTTCTAGCAGGAAAAGTATTAATTTCTCAACAAAAAAGTCAATGCAAAAGTTAAAGTACTTTAAACAAGCTAAATAAAAGTCAATTACACTATTTATGTCAGATTAATAGTTTAGCTGCTACAGCGCGTTCAAAATCGGGCAAATTCCTCCTGAATGTGAAAAGTCCGAAATTTTCACTTTCAGCACACACACACACACGCAAAATAGTACTGTCGAAATAGAGTTAGGGGTGGAATTAATTGGAACACAAACTAATCTTGTTGCAAATGGTAGGAAACATGCTTCTAATGAACATACTAAAAATCACAATACGAACTGTCGCTCAAAATAATTTTTTAGCCGTTATCTTGAAAAAAAAACAATTTTTTTTTAAAATTTACAATAAACCATAATAAGTCAAGTTTGGTATCAAATTAAAGGGAATTTTTTGCTGACAAAGAATATACACTTAGTTTTAAAACTTAAATATTTGCAAAGATGATTTTAGAAGGAAACGACGAGAAAACGGCCGAAAAATTTCACTGCACGCCACGGCACTTCTTGTCATTATTGAGATATACAACAAAAGTT
This sequence comes from Hylyphantes graminicola, assembly GCA_023701765.1. Classification (NCBI taxonomy): domain Eukaryota; kingdom Metazoa; phylum Arthropoda; class Arachnida; order Araneae; family Linyphiidae; genus Hylyphantes; species Hylyphantes graminicola. The sequence goes on along the minus strand of CM043115.1, from coordinate 74,475,773 downwards.
TGCGACCCAGAGCCATGCTTCAGTGAATAAAAAACATGGAGTCCCCAATAATAAGCAATAATGAGCAAACCCTCATGAAATGTATCAAAAGAATTGAGAAAGAATAACTAAGTCAACATGGAACCTGGTTTTAAATCATTCGAATTGCAGTGAGTATTAATTAATCAACTTATGCAATGAGTTTGCTGACCAGTGTTTTCGTTAATCTAACCCAAGCAAGAAGGACGAAAGATTTTGTAGATCTTAACAAGGTAATACATTTAGACCGCAATGTGTGTGTGTGTGTGGGCAATCCATCCACTGATTTTTCAAGTGCTTCGTAGAATTTCGTTAATGGAATAATATATATTGCAGAGAAGGCTAACGTGACATGATTTGAAGCGATATTTAAAATAAACTAGTCTACCATACCTTTTAGAGATGGAACTTAATAGAAAAAGTACTAAGCAGCTACGATAAAACTATGGAAAAAGGAGTAGAATAACTAGTCCTTTCTGGTGAAACTCATCGAATAAATTCAAGTCTTTTAACATACAGGATGCGAGCTTACATGTTACATCTGCTTGGATAATAAAGAACAGTGCGAAAAATTCAATTACGAGCTATCTAAACGTTACCAACTTCATTTATTGACCATAGCAATCGACGAATGAATAAAACGGACAAATATATTGCAAACTCATCATATTCCATTAATAATAAAAAAAATTCAATAGACTCTTTGTGCCCAGCAAAGTATTTCCTACGTGCTTGATAACGGTGCATTAGTTTCTCTGAAACACTTGTACAATGTCAACAGAATTTATAGGAAAAGTTATAATAGTATTTGATGGGTATGAAAAACCAAACATAACATATATGGAGCACACATTGTTCGCATTACCTTGTTTAGATCTACAAAATCTTTCACCATTATTGCAGGAGTTAGATTAATGGAAAACACTGGTCAACAAACTCATTGCATAAGTTATTTCACTGCATTTCAAATGATTTAAAATCAGGTTCCATGTTGACTTTCAGCCATTCTTTCTAAATTCTTTTCGAACATTTTATGAGAGTTTGTTCAATACTTTTTTACCGCTTTCCGGAAATTTTTCGCCCGATTTCTCATCATTTCCTTCAAAAATCATCTTTGTAAATGTTAAGGTTTTAAAACCAATGGTATATTCATTTTCAGCGTAAAATTTCCTTTAATTTGATACCAAACTTGACTTATTAGGGTTTATTGTAACTTTAAAAAAAAAAATTGACGTTATTTCAAGATTGTGGCTAAAAAACAAATTTTAAGCGACAGTTCGGGTTGTGATTTTTATTATGTTCAATAGAAGCATGTTTCCTACCATTTGCAACAAGATTAGTTTGTGTTTCAATTAGCTCCACCCCTAACTCTATTTCGACAGTACTATTTTGCGTGTGCTGAAAGTGAAAATTTCTCACTGTTCACATTCAGGAGGAATCGCCCAACTTTCAGAGCGCTGTAGAAACTAAGCTATTAATCTGACATAAATAGTGTAATTGGCTTTTATTTAGCTTGTTTAAAGTACTTTAACTTTTGTTTTGACGTTTTTGTTAAGAAATTAATACTTTTCTAGCTAGAAGGAAAAAACCAAAAAAAGAGGTAAAATTTCGGGATTTTTTCAATTTTTTTCAATGTTCCCATGTCCGAATTTGTTAACAAAGTTGATATTCGGATTCAGCACCCTCGAAAACATATAAAACCGTTGAGAAAACAATTTCTGTATTTTTTTCCTGAAACACCTCCTTTTGACTACCTGGTTACTGGACTATAATTACTGCTTTGATAAATCCCAATGGCTTAGGTTAAGATACTTTAAGTGAGGTTTATTTTGTATTTATTCGACTCTCACGTCCAAGGTAAAATTTTCATATAAAAAAGTTCTCGTCTTTTTACAGCAATAAGTCTTTTCTTGAATATTTTGATTTTAGTGCAATTTTCAAAATACTTCATGTCTTATTTTATTTGCATTTTCAGGAAATTTTATATACTTTTGAATTAACAATACATATGGTTTTTATATGAAAATTTCAGAAAATATATATCTTCCCAAGCAAAATTTTTTGTTTATCGGTTTAACTTTTAAATGCAAGGAAACATTTCCAAAAATGAATAATAGTACTTACTAAACTTCGTAGTGCGGTCAACATCTTGGTTAAAATTTTCCTAAAAAGAGATATAATAATTAGTAAATTTTCATCAAAATGAAAATAAGTCATTCAACATTTCTATGAGCTCATTGAATGGAAAACTAGAACACCCACCAGACAAGTAGCCAACTCCAAGCAGACCTCAATACGGACATATTCCCAGTCGATGAAGGGTTTTTTCCAATGTACTCTTTTTATGTTTTCTACTCTGTACTCATTAGTTTTACATGATATATTACAGTTAGTATAGTTTGTAAATAACTTATCAACTACGTTTCAGCTTCTGGATCCATCGACAGATGATATCAAGAACCTCTTGAATTACTATGAGGTTGTGTGCCAACTGAAACAGGACAAAGTCCCAGTGTTGAGGAGGCTGGCCCACCATTTCGAGACATTAATCATTCAAGACGACTTCTTTGCTTTCACATCTGAGCAGGTCGTTGAAATATTGAGCCAGGATGAAATCGGCGCGCGCAGGTACGTATATTCTTGATGTGCATTGATGTATATTGTTTACTCATTCAAACTTAATTTCAATATGTTCCGATGCAGTTAACTTTTAGTCGGTCATGTGGTTTAAATATTTTTTGTTGTTTTATGATGAATTAAATGGAAGGAGATATAAGGAATATGTTATTTTATTGAAAAGACATTCCAGAGACGCGCTCATGACTTGTATTATTTATTTACAGTTTATACCGGTTTTTTTACATTAAAATACTAAGTGCGCAAACTAAATGAATTTCGACTTTACGTGGTCACGTGTCCTTTTTGCGCAGATATATAAATTTAAAAAAATATGTTTATGGCAAGTATATATGAAGCTTGATACAGAATTTACATTTTAATCTCAAAATATGTGTCATTTTTTAGGAGTTTTTAAATGCTTGACAGTTGTTTCTTTTATTTAGTGTGCAATTAAAAAATATTGAAACAAATTGAAGCCATTTGGGCAATACACCTTATACTTTCAGCAGACCTTACTGTCAAGATAAAGATTATGAAAAATCAACACTTATATCTCGCGTCTTCAAGCAAAATTGCTTGGGGAATAGTTTGAAAGAGAGGGAGGATTAAAAAAAATTCTTGCTATGAAATCGGGACTAGAACAAATATACAAATGCATAAATAGTACATCTATAACTAAAGTTTTAAGATATAATTGAATGGTTTCTAGTTAAAACTATAGAAAACGATTTTTTGCGGGAAGGTTAAGCCGTTAGAGGGTTTCATAATAACGAAATTTCGTTTTTAAAAAGTCAATGAACATATTTTGTTTGACTACTTATTAATGGTAATTTATTTTTAATACAGAACTATAAGAATATTACTAACTATGATAGCTTAAACTTATTCACGAATATGGCTCTTTAATACTTATGTTACCAAGCTTTCGTTGCTATTTCCTGCCGTCTCATACTATTAGATTTTCGTTAAGATATACTGTTATCTTATGCAATACGAAATACTTTTTCAGCGAAGTGGTGGTATTCGCGGCCGCTCTTGAATGGATTAACCACAAATATCTGGAACGAGAAAAGTACATCGTCGATATCTTCCGATGCATAAGGTTTAGTGAGATGACCATGGAAGAAGTCGTGGCCTGTTTCCACCCTCACATCCTACCAGGCATCGTTGAAATACCAGAAATCAAAGGAATGCTCTTAAACGCCACATGGTAAGACTTTTGCTCATTAATTTAAAGGAAATTTTCTATAATCAAACAAAAGTACTTAAAAAATCAGCGACAATAGTCCAGTTTTTGTGTCTTATAAAAATAGGCTCTGTAACTAAGCTTATGTAACACTATAAAAAATAAATGAATTCCTTTTAAATTAAAACCCCTGAATAGAAAATGTATGACAAATTAAGTTACACAAAAAAATACAATTTAAATAATGTAAAGCTAGCGCTTTTATTCCGAAACAGAGAGAGTAAAGTTTAACAAAATATGCTGCAGATTCAATAAAACATTTATTGTCCAAGGTATAAAAAAAAAGGCTAAGTTTTATTATAATATTTTGAAAAGAACTTGCCTCTTAAGCAAAATAACAACTGTTGTCGACTAATTTCAAATTTTAAATTACTTCTTTAGTTAATAAGATAATCAATTAACACAAAACTAATCAATTGCACAGAACAAAGCTTAACAAATATTGCTTTTGTCATATAAACTGATTTCGAAAGAGAGTTTGCTTTTATTATTATAGATTTCAGAACCCTTTATCAAGAGATTCTTAATAATATCCATAAATATCGAATAATAAAATGTTATATTTTGTATTATTAAATTTAGTTACGTTTAACCAACTAATAGTTACTTATTTATTGCTATAATTTTAGTTTATTTGGATTTTTATTCTAGTTATCTGTGTGCGAAGACCGTCAAACAAGAGCATTTATTCGGCCACTTGAAATCTCCTACAAGAACTCTGCTTCTGAAAGAGGAGTTAATTGCCCTATGGGTAAGACATATTGAAATTTATATTTTTAATTTAAGTAGTTTTTAAATAATGGACAAATGTAACTCATCATATTATTTTATTTTAAAACCAATACAATTTTTTAAATATCAGATAAACCATGTGCGTCTTAAAACAATAATTAAAAGTTAAAGTAAGAAAACTACTAGCATTGGCTCAAAGCTTTTTAATATAATGAAAATGGGAATATTAATGCTTACTAGCAACAACTTTCTTAATATTCATAAATCAATCAAAGTTTTGAAAAAATAGTATAAAAAAGCGGTATTTTAATAAATATATTTTCATTGTGCATACTTTGATATTCAGTTACAAAGTCTAATGAAATGGATAGTATGGGAAATAAAATTGTAAAAAATAATGGCGATTAAAATGTATAGCAATTGTAGTGAAGTCATTGTGTCATAATTAAAATTTTCTTTACCTTGTTAATTTTTTTAATTGTCAGTATTTTATAAGAGATTAATATATCAACCAAGTTCGTTCCTTTAAAGTTGCCATAAATAATTTAACTACAAATGGATCTTGTATCTTGTAAATTTGAGTTTTATAGATATTAAATAATATTGTGAATGACTTTAAATGATATAATTTTTTTCTATACAATTACCTGAATTATCCCTTGATTTGTTCGGTGAATAGTAAAAATCTAAGTTACTTTAATGTATATACTTTATTACAACTTATCCTATCAAATCGCAGATGGTTATCTGCTTATATTTCTCATGCTTATTGAAGTTCGTTCAATGCTTTAAACTTGAGTTTCTTTTATAGGACACAGACATCTACGATCCCAACTACATCAAGAACGTAGCTGCCACCAAAATCCAAGCAGCCTTCAGAGGGCATCGAACAAGGAAGCAGCTGCTTAACAGTAATGATCCAAAATTAAGGAAGTGGTATTCGGATTATAGCATGAGAAGCTTCTTTGAAAGCGAAATCCGTAAGGAAGTTGATGAGATAACACCAAGGTATGCGTCAGAATCTTTTTGATTATGATTACTTCGATAAAGAAAACAATTTAAAAAGTATTCTTTAATGTATATTTAATGTATTTAATTGTTAGAGTACTAAAATCTCATATTTAATAAATATCTGATGCATTTGGATACAAGTCAGGGTCGTTTAAATTAAAAATATTAGAAACACTTCGTAAAACTAAATTTGTTTAACTAAACACTGAAGCTACGTGTTATTCTTTAAATAAAAAGTTTAAAAAAGATAAAACAAAAAGTTATAGAATAGTCTACTTTCCTGTTATTTTAATTTTTTTGGAGTTTTTGCATAACGGATCGGCAGGACGGATCGACTATGACTATCTGTTTTATTTCTGTCGAATTTATTTAAAAAAAGGAAAGTAAGCTTAAAATAATAGTAAGCTCAAAGTAATAGTGAAATAACAAATATTTTATTTTATTTATTTTATTTATTTTATCATAAATGCCTGTGTTTTGAACTTTTGGTAATTTGTTACAGTTTTGAATACAGAGAATGCGAAGTTATAAACTACAAGTACTTCCTAAAGCGTATGCACAAGAAACGACGAGTATTCCCAGAAGATTTGGAATAAGGTCCACCTCATTAACATAGAGGTACTTTAACATCTCATGGACCACACTACATCTAAAGACTATCATTCTAACAGAAAAAGAGACATCTAGACCTCAACGTTATCCGAGGAACCATATAAGATCAAGTACCATTTAAAATGACGACCATACATAAGAAAAAGACCCGTTCAACATCTACGGAAAGTCTTATACCATTTGTGACATCAAATCCCTGCAACGTCGGATTTGTATTGAAGAATAAGTTACCATCGTTATTGAGGAATTATTTTACAACTTTAGGTCCGAACACTGATCATTGAATGAAAGGATCATTTTCCATCTCTGGGTCCGAACGCTGTAAATAGTCGTTGCCGAGAGAGGGATCAGTGGCGGATCGGTATCAGGGCTGTTTCTGGCATCGGGATACTTTCTCCTTAGCCGAATAAGGAGGGAGTGATCGCGGTGTTTGGGCAGTCCTGGTATTGACCCGCCACTGATGTTTCTTTGGGCTTATTTTTCTATCAACGGCTGTCATCTTGCCGTTCAAGCAAAATATTTGTGACAAACATTACAGCAGATTTCATAAGGAGCTAAATATCCATCTGCCTGCAAGCTCCGTCACTACGACACCAGCGAACTGTTCCGAGAAGCCATTTTCCACCTTTCTGTTGCTCTCGATGCTTTGACTTTAGTATGAACTTATTCAAGGAGCCCTCTTCATCTTTCGAAAGCTCCTGATACTTCGACTGATATATACACCGTTTCGAGAGACCACCCTCCATCTTTCGGATGCTCTCGATACTTCGACAAATGTATACACCGTTTCGAGATACCACACTCCATCTTTCGGATGCTCTCGATACTTCGACAAATGAATACACCGTTTCGAGAGACCACCCTCCATCTTTTGGATGCTCTCGATACATCGACAAATGAATACACCGTTTCGAGAGACCACCCTCCATCTTTTGGATGCTCTCGATACTTCGACTGATATATACACCGTTTCGAGAGACCACCCTCCATCTTTCGGATGCTCTCGATACATCGACAAATGAATACACCGTTTCGAGAGCCCACCCTCTACCTTCCTGAGGCTCCCGATTCTTTGACTGTTATATATATATACCGATTAGAGGAGCTGTTATTCCATCGTCTTCCAGCTCCCAATATAACGACACATCACAATGTCTAAAGAAGAGTACTTTTCCATCAAGAAGCTCTTACGATTTCACATGAAACTTACTATGACGCAAACTCTACTATGACGATTGTTATACCGGATTTGACTTTAAACTGATTCTGAATATTTTGGCATATTGTACTAAATTCATTTTAATAAATGATATTTATTTCGTACTGTTGTTATAATTTTGTTATGATCTCTATTATAAGTAATACCTATCTAACTTGTTTATAGCGAAGTATGCGTTGTATTTTATTTGACATTTCTTAAAGGCAAAATCTTAAATAACCTGCAAATATTTTGAAATATAGTCTCAGCGCATAGCTATTTTTAATATAGTAAAAATTCAAAAATTACTTAATCGAGCGTTATTTTTAAAAGATTCTTTAAAAAAAAAAATTAATATTAGTTCACCATTGCTGCAAAAAATATATTTGGCTCAAGTACAATCTTACTATTGTAAGTAGAGTGCAAACCATCTAAATTTCCGTTATTTAGTTTCAAACAATAATTTCTATATTCATTATTTATGTTTACAAGTTTACAAAAAACTTATACTTTAAAACAAAATTTATTTCAAAAGTTGTTTAACATTTAGATTAACATTAAACGTTAGCAACGTTTAAAATACATTTTCATAACTATTTGTTTTAGAGTTTAAATGTTTGTAAACAAATAATGAGAGAAATAATTGAGAGAAATCGGTTTCCAGTCTCCAATGACCGCCTAGCAGACACAATTACGGGACGACTCCTAACAAATAAAGCGGTTTTTTCCCCTCTTCTCTTCATCTGTTGCGTGGAAGCGGGTTAAGTGACACATTATGTTACAAACCTACTTGTTTATTTTTCTCAATTTAGATATCACGGAGAGAAGTCTTCGCCTAAGAAGTCGATTGTTGGTCCCAATCAACCTTAAAATCTGTTTCTCTCTCAGTATGACGGAAAAACAAATATTTAAAATCTACATTTATCAGACACAATCTTCGAAAGGAAATGCACTTTTCATGTCATTTTCTCCGACAGAGGTCCATTTTCGAAACAAATTATCGACCATTAAAAACTGACTAACAATGTTTTGATGATTTTTTGGTGTCATTAATTTAGTTTTAATTAATATTTAAAATTATTTCAAAAAATTTATATTTCAATAACATTTTGAATTAAAATTTCAAAAAAAACAAGGGAGAAACAATTAAAGATAATACTTGAAAATGTTATAAAAATAGGACCACCAATCAGAATTTCTAGGGATTATATTGTTTTTTGATTAGGGGATTAGGGAAGAGTGGGGGCTAATTGGACAAGGGGCAAAAGGCGGAGAAAAATACACTTTTATACAAATATTTCTGAAAAAGAGCATTGTAACAAATTAGACTTAACATTTCAACAACCAAAGATTGGCCTATAAAATCATGTGTTGAAGTGGAGAGAAGAATTGTTGCTTTGGAGAATCCAAAGTAAGTTAAAAGTGTAATTTATTAAATTAAATATTTTCATTAATGAAACTATTGTTTTAAGTAGAATACATATCATAGATAAATATATTGCATGTCAAATACTGTGGTGGAATACACTTGCTTCTGTGTTGGATCTTTTATAAATAACTAGCTGTTATACCCGACGTATCACGGGTAGAGGTGAAAAAATAATTTAATAGTCAATTTAACTATTTTTTTTCTTTTATTTGGGATACATAAGATTTGAGGAATATTCAGTAATTTTCCTTTTAATTAACCTTTTTGGATATAGTAATGATTAATATTAATCTCAAAAATACCTTTGATAAGAAGCTCAAATTAAAAAGAAAGCATATAATCAATAAGAAATAAAAAAAAATAAGCTACTCCTGCAAACAGCAAACGATTCGCATTTTTTTTTATTTAGGTCATTTCAATTCATCTATCATTTAATCCGTTATAAAATAATAAGCTTATGCTGCTGTTGCCGATCGTTATAAAAAGTACAGTATCTCGCAACTTATATTACCTTAAAAATTCAAAATTTTTAAAAACGCTATAAAATTCACCGATAAAGTCATCGTAATTTCCCGAATATAATTTTTTTAGCGAATTTGGCGAGGAAAAGATATTGCTTCCAACACACCCATTCAGCTCTTGTGCGATGGCCTTTGCACAACCAGCTAATAAAAAATTGCTCATTTGGAACGTTGTTTGTAATAGCTTGGCGAGTTTGGCAAAGTATTTGGCGGAAAAAGGAAGACATAAAGACCCTAATATGCAGCTCCAGCTCGATAGCCTTCAAAAACTAACGGCATTAGCTTAAATGTGCATTTAAAAAATCATAATTCAATTTAAATAAACACAATAAATTCTAGAAAGGAGACTGGTTGGATTAAGTCACTTGAAACGTATCAATTATTTTTTAGATTATAAATTTTGCCCCCCCCCCCCCCCAAAAAAAAAGAAGACAAAAAGACCCACTTTCCCCTAGTTATAAATATCTAAAATATTTTAAAGTTTAGTATATCAAATCCGAAATTCGTTTGCTCGAATTTTGATTACCTTCACTTTATTTGTTAAATTTTTTATATTTCTCGAGAAAATTTATTTACATGAAAAAGTGATGATAAGCGAACAAAGTTTTACTTTCAAAATATAAGGTATAGAATTTTATGTTTTGAGCTATTCATAGTTTAAAAATTCTGTGTGATAAAAATTTTATTCGAAACTTTAAACCTTCTCTTGTGGGAACATTTGCGATTTAAATATTTAGTGTAGTTTTACCCATAGTCTTGGTTTCTTGAATATCTTAAACTTTTTTTCGAAATAAAAATATGCACTAGATATTCATCTCTTTTACTATAACTTGAAATTATAAGATATAGTGAAGCTCTGAGAACTTTTCTGAACAGGAATTCAAGTAATATGTATGATGTATGAAAACAGACTCATATTTAAATATACAAACTACTTTCGTTAACTATTCAACTTATACATTAAGTTTAAGTCTCATTAATATCGATGGATAGAATATTTAAACAAATATCAGATACATTAGATTACTAATAAATGTGTTTAACATTTTAAATTTGAGAAATTGCATACATCATGAGATATAATTCCTTTGAAATAAACTATTACAGTTAATAGTTAAAAATCCTTCACTTTTCCCAATCCTAAACTGATCACGTTCATTTGCTAACGTTAACTAAAGATTTTTTTTAGTTGCAAGTTTTAATCCCGAAACAATTATTTAAAATATGTTACATGTTTAGTTGATCGAGAAACAGATGATTGTGATAGTAGCTGAATCAAAAATGAGAAGAGAAGAAAAGAGCCTTATAGAATTTTCGTGGAATAGGAGATACAGGCCTCCTTCGCGTTGTCATTACTTCTGACAGCAATGGAAGATATAATAAATTATATTTTAAATAAATAAATTTTCTTGTTTTTAACTTCTAAAGTTTTGTTTCAAAACCAATCTGTACTTCTTAATTGTTAGATAGTGGTTTGTTTACAGTTGTATAAAATATATACTTTTAAAATTCAATCATATTTATCATCTTCAAGCACATTCTGAAGACTTTTCAAATTTAATATGAAGCAACCTTGATACCAGGCAAGAAGCAACCTTGCGCTATGAGATTGAAATCCCTACTTAAGAATCTGCAGTGTAGTGTTTCAAAACGAGTATTAAAAGATAAATTTATAGAATATAATCTAAAATCGGTTCAATTTGTTGGATCCTAAAACTTATTTTTTTTATTTAGTAAGGTATGACTTCAGTCATTCTTTTTGTCCTTTTGTCTGTTATCGAATTACCCATTGAATTACCATTGAAATGCAATTTAAAGTATTTGAATCCTTTTTGACAAAACAACAATGACATACAAAACCTAATTTATTTAACTAAAATTTTTGTAACAGCAACTTTTCTCTAAAAAGTGATAATTAGCGTTTTTTTTTTTTTTAAATTCGAAATAAAAAAAATAATAAGTGGGTATTGCTGTCAATTTCTGTCCGTTTGTACTTCCCTTCCAAAATAGGTTCTATTTGTTCTATTTGAAAAATTCTTTTTTATTATTATTGAAGTGTAACCTTAGATACCTATCTTTCATCCTTTTTGTCCGTATGTCTCTCTTGTCTGAATATCTACCTACTGCCGTCGGCAAATGTTGATGCTTTAAGTGACACTTTATTAAAATTTGATATAAATTTACTTTTTATTCCTAAATCTAATGAAAATTAACCTTCTTCTATCGAGTAAAGCTCTGCAAATGATGCGATGAATTAATAATACTCTCTACTTTGCGAGTTTCACTAAACAGTTATATTTTTTAAATGTTCTTACACTAATTCATGACACATACTCGAATTATAACTGGTGTGACCATCATAGCCTGAAATGCAAAACAAAATTATTTTGTAAATATTTTTTTTACCCCACCCCCTTAAAAATCAATACACAAACATCCTAACCGGACAACAATTATTTTTTGGCTGTTACTACAAAATATTTTTTAAACACATATATCCCAGCTTGTGAGCTTGATCAGACTCAATCTTAAAAAATATTACACAATGAAAATGCATAAGGTTAAATATTGAAGCAGATTAACACAAGGAAGCGGTTTAGCCAACCAAAATAACCTTTAACAGAAAAATATTATTTTTTTTATAACAACGTGCAAAAAAGTTCACTTTTTACATCATATTTATTCATAAATCGTTGCGAAAATGACACTTTACGTGCTTACATCACAAACAGTGCCGAAAGAGCCCACTTTCGGAACTAGTGCGGTAAAGTAAATTAGATTATCTGATAGGTAGAAAAACAAATGATGTTGTGAATATTTCCATGAAAACCAAAGGATGTCATGGATCTTTATTATTTCTATTGGTTGATTACTTTTGCATTTTCTAATATATCCATGGAAACTACAAGTACTGCAAACATTATTAAAGGAAATTAAATAAGACAAAAATAAGAACAAAATTTCACGCCAAACAATAATTTTCTGGAAGAAGAATCAGCGAAGCTTCCTTAAACTTCAATGTACTCTGGAAATTGGCCGAACATCATTTCAAATTCGTTTTCACCCATGTTTGGTAGCACTAATTAATATAAATACTATTTTGATTCAAAATAGAAAATTATTTTAAAACTTTTCTTTCACTACTTTGCATTTTCGAAATTAAGAGAAAGAATTTGAGGTAGAAATACTTTTTTGCACATTATAATAAAAAAATACTGTAAGCAAGCACGTTCCAAATAATATTTTAATAAGCTATTTTCATGATATCACTCGACCTCCGGTCGCGTGAAATAAAAGCCACTCTTAATAAAGTAACATTTTCGGAACTAGTCGCTTAAATAACTATTAAAACAACCACACAAGAATAACACAAACTTTTAATTTCCAACTTTTCGAATATCTGTAGTTTCTAACAATTTAATCTTTCATTGATAATTTAATTGAAAGTTGTACTACAATCTTATCAGGTTAGCATACTTTTTTAAAAATTGAAGCTTCAAATAATTTGTCAATAATTAAAATTTGAATAATTTACTTAAATATTTCGTTAACAACTAAATTACGTGTAGCTAAATTTCTTCGAGTTAAAAAAAAATCCTCAATCATAAGATCTTTAAATACGATTTTGTTAGTAAATGTAGCTTTGTTTAACCCTTGCGACCTGGAGTCCTAATTCGGGGACATTTTTTGAAACCTTCCCACCCACTATTAACAAGTTAATTAGTTCCAAAATTGACCTGATCCTATAGAAGAAAATTCAAATATTTCAGCCTTTGATTGCAAGTATCAATCATTTATATCTATAAGAAATGAAGTTGAACGAAAATCATAAGATATTGGAGTTCTTAAAAAATAATTTTAAATTAGGTTTCAAACTTTTAAAAAAGTTCTTTCAGAAGTTAATTTTCAAGGCATTTTGCAAAAACAATGTTAAAATAATCTGTTAACTACAATTAAGAGATACCGAAATTTTCGTCGCATTTTTAGCACAAAAAATGTGTACTTTTAGAGTTTAAGCCGTGTCCCTAATAATACACTGCAAAAACAAGGGAGTATCATTACACTTGTTTTTGGTTTATGAAATGCTAAATAAGTTGTAAATATACACGACTTGTGGTGTCAGCACCAAAATAGGTGTTATCATTCACTCAAAATGGTTTTTATTTAAACTTAAAAACAAATTGGTGTTAACATACACCAACAATGATTTAACTGTAGAATTTCGATGACATTTTGAAAACTAAGCACCAAATTCGGTGTTATGGATCGAGCCAATCTAGCAATTCTATGGTTAGATCGGGGAAATTAGAGCTGTTGACACTTTATTCGTGATGTGCATGGTTTGAGTCTTACTTCATAAATTGCTGGATAGAAAACTTATTTCTGCTTGCAGTTATTACTTTTAAGTGATTGTCTGTGTGTTTGCACTCAGTTAGCCCTAAATAGCAGCACGAGTTTTGATTTTGATGATGATAAATCGTGTTTGTATTTGCTGAAAACGCAAAGTAAGGAGAACAATTATATTTATTATTTATATGATAACTGAATTCCTACTGAATAATTTAATTAAAACTTCTGCATTCTGGTTGTAACGAGAAAATTAGGGTTGTGTTTATATCTTTGTGCGAGTATATATGATTAAAGGATATTGAAATGATAATTATAATTACAGTATTTTCTCATAAGTCATTTAGTGATTGATATCTGAATTGTTTCAGTGATTAACTTTTCGATTATGAAATCATCAATACACTTTCATCAATGATATTTTATTTAAGTTTTTTGGAAAAAACTATAAAATAGCTAAACTGAGGTTAATTGCACAATTTTATAGCTATATAGATAGTTGAGTAACAAATTAAAATGTCTGGCCACCCTATTGATATCTTTAATTCACGTCAAGTATTCCTAAACATTAAATTTGTTTGAGTTATATTTTTGTATAATATATATACAATTTCATTTAATCTTTTGTAATATGTATAAAGGTATTCTCGTTGAACTCAACTCATGTTGCAAATCAACTCAAGTTACAAAATTAGCTATTTTTAACTTTACTGTCTGTTGTTGAGGATTTGTAAGAAATCAGTTTGCACCAAAAAGTGTTTTTAAAAAATGCCCATTTTATCCTTTTGACTCATAAATTATTACCAGAGCACCCTGTTAGGTCGTTAGGTGTTTAAGTACACCAAATCACTGGTGGTTTTTTATCACACCAAAAATGGTGGCAACAGAGTCGCCACCAAATCTGTTGTTTCTACTGGTGGTGTTTCCTTACACCATTTTTGGTGGCTACTTTGTTGCCATCATTTTTGGTGTGAAGATACACCAAAATTATTTACTGTGAATTAGCCATAATTTTTTGAAGAATTTCTTAGATAAAAATACTTTTTAGTATATATTTGTATAGAAAGTATGTTTAGATTATAAGAATATAAGTGTAGGATTTTGATCAGGGCTTACGAGATTAAAGAAATTATTTGCTTGGGTATGTTTCAGCGTCCTTCCAAAGTCTATTAAATTTCAAAGCGTCAGCATAGTACACGTTTTTGATTTTTCCATGTACTTCAAATAGCCTTATATAAATTAATAGATATGCAATCAATAACTGCTAATCTGGAATTTTACAGTAGTTTTAAAAGTTATTTAATGAAATAATAAGTGTACAATTATTTTGTCTTCGCTCAAAGTGTAACATACATTTGTAGAATTCACTTCACAAATGCGTTTCTTAGTTTTCTTAATTCTAACTCAAGCAAATTTCGGTGTTCTTGCAAAAAAAAGTTTTTCCAGGGGTAAATTTATGCGGCATTTTGAAATGAAACATATAATAGAGTGGATAATAAATTTTCAAGACAGTGAACTAACTTTCTTTAGCTTTCATGGCTTGCCAAACAATTGTATTTTTACAGCACCATTCCCTCAAATTTCTCAAAATATTACATGCCTTTTACCGAATGTTTTAACGTTATTTTTTTAATTACTTGCGAAACACACTTTTCAATGTACAGTTAAATATGTTTATATAAAGAATATCTGTATAGTTTTTTTTTTCGAGAGTGAGTAGAATAAGAAGAATATATGCTATTTTATAAAATGATATACTTCATATATACAATTTGAAAACTTTTCGGTACCAAGACACCCTCTTAAGTAATTCAATATATTACCATAACTGACAACAATTATATTTTTGCCATTAGAAATACAATAAAGTAAAATTATATTATTTAGAATATTTAAAAAGTTATCTCCAAAAGACTATTATAACAATAAAAAAAGTTTCGAAACAATGCTTTTAACAACACAGTTTCAATCTAAGCAACACACAAAAACCTCACTCTAAATTTTAACTTCATACCACTCGGACCTACAAATATTTTGTTAAACTTTTCGATTTTAATAGTTCATAAAAATTGGATATATCATTCAAATAAATTCCGACCATTTGTACCTACATAAATTGATAAAGATGTCTGGCTTTAGAAAACGCGTTCGTTCATTCATGTAAGTAAAATGTTTCATGTAATTCATGTTTAGCTTAAAAAAACTATTTGGTTTATATTCTCTTCATTTTACGTAGCTACAGCAACAATAACATAATTCATAAGACGTTAAGGACAAATTTCATCAGATTTTGCAAAATTTTTATTATCTATATTCAACGTAAATAACTTTTTCTTAGTTACAGATACTCATTGATGCAACTAAGCTGTTTAAATATATCTATAAATATCAAAATCTCTGAACATATTAATTTTTTAGTATCATTTTTAATCCCAAGTATTTTTCCATTTAATGTAATATGTCATAGTTATATTTATTTCTTTTTCTTGCAGAAATCGTATTGGCAGAATATTCAGACGCAAAAAGAGATCAGATAAAAACGTGAGTATACTTAATAAGTGTTTCAAACTATAATCTCAATTTTCTTCAAGTTTGTCTTTATTCTTTTTTAGTAACCATTGCAAAAGCTTTTATTATTTCTGAACTTTTAAAAAAGATACGAAGGTTGTGTCTTTGAAACAAGAAGTACCCTGAAAATGCATTATTCTCATATATTGTAGTACACCAGAACTTTTTTTCTTGCTAGTAATGCCATTAAGATTCATTTATTATTACCTACAAAATAGTCGAAGTAACTTTTGGTAACTAAAAGGCATACATAATTGTGCCAATTTGTTATATATGGGTGCACTAGCACTTTAATGCAAATAAGTATGGATAAAAGTAAGCTTTCCAAATAATTTTTAATTGACTCATCCATTTTATTTGTTCTTATAAATGCCTATTTTTAGTGTAATAAATTCACAAACAATATGTGTCAGAATTTTTTATTAATAGTACATTTTCTAACATTATAATGCAAAATGTCTGATCAATGTACCACTGAAAAAATGCGTAAGCTCTTTCTCGCAAACCCTCCGAAAGCATGCTGGATCCTTATGCTATACGGCATTTTTTATAAAACAGTTACTACTAATACTGCTTAAAAATAGGTAATTCAGAGAACTAAGACTTTGCGGTGAAATATTCTCGTTCATAAGGAACTTAAGTATTACGAGAAATTGTAAAATAAAGTTGTGAAGATAATTTTACAATTTACCTCTAGAATGAAGAGGCTAAGGTAAGATTCGTAAGTTGTTCGACGTTTAACAGGCAAAAATAGCAATAAATCATCGTCTTAACATCAAATGAAACACTTACACAAAAGTTTGAAATAGTGATATTTTTTTTTAAATAACATGTAATTTACAAGGTTAAGTACTTTCAGCATCATATATTATATTAAATCCTCCCTACTCCCCCCCCCCCGGAAAATTAACATTATATATATTAACATTTCTATATATTGTTTCTTCTTCGGGGTCTAAACATTTGCATATTATTTTTTAGAATCCGAATTCAGAATCAGGTGATTTATCAAGCAATTACTTAGACCAAGAACATCAGTATGATTTGGACACAGATTTTAGCGGCACACGTGAGAACGTGCTGGATCACGATAGAAAATCAGATGAAACTGACACATCAGATGAAAGTACTGACCATTCTGATGGAGGATCGGACTGCAGCAAAGATTCCACTGCGAGTTCCCGACTGGTCAATACCACTTCAGACTACATCCCTCTAGTTTCTGAAACAGAAGATCCCGGATATGGAAAGTTAGGGACAACGTCATCGTCCACGAATGAAGGAACAGTTCGAGAAGGTTCCGATTTTACCATCATGGATTCCGAATATATTCATCCCATCGTTGATGTGGAAATATTGAACACAGAGGGCGAGATCGTGCAATACGAAATGAAAGATCCGGATTACGTTTCTGAAACAGAAGATCCTGGATATGGAGAGTCAGTGACAACGTCACCGTCAAGAAAAGAAGGAAATGTTCAAGAGGAATCCGACCTTCCCATCAAGGATTCCGGAGACAATCATCCCTTCGTCGATGAGGAAATCTTGAACACAAAGGAAACGATCGTGCTTTACGAACCGAAAGATCCAGATTACGTTTCTGAAGCTGACGAGTTAGGATACAGAGAGTCAGGAACCGTGACCTCGTCAACAAAAGAAGGACCAGTTCAAGAAGAATCTGACTTTAACATCAAGGATTCAGAAGATAAAGATCCCTTAGTTGATGAGGATACCTTGAACCCAGTGGAAAAGGAAGTGGAAGTAGAATTGAAAGATCCGGATGCAGTGGTCATTGTCAATGGACAAGAATTCGATGTCCACAGGGATCTCTTTAGCAAAGCGTCCACCTATTTCAGAGCGGCATTTGCTGGGTCACAAAACAAGCAGCTGGTACTCCATGTAAGTTTGTTAATCATTAATTTTTCTTTTTTAGTTAATTATTATATAGTACTTTAGAGTTTGTTATTTTGAACGTGGTTTTCTTATTGACGTTTTGGAGCGAACTGTGTTGCTCGACTCAATTTGCTATAAATCAGATAATTGTAAGACAACGATATGTATAAGGTTTATAACATTTTGCAATATTTCCTCATTTATTTGTTTATTTTTTCAGATCAAATCGGAGGTTACCACTAGCGCTGTTTTTGAAGCCATCAGTACTTTCATATATGACGGAATCGCTGAAATCTCCAGCAAAGAATTCCTTAACTTGATGTTGTCATCTCACATCCTAGGAATGCCAAGTCTAATTCAACATTGCACACAGGTAAATTTAAACATTCAATATTCTAAAAGAATAAGTTCGTAAGTATTTAAAATTTTATTTTAGGAAAAAGCGAAAAAAGAAGTGCAGACTTTAACAGTTTTATTACATTTATAAGTGGGTCATATTTTTCACTTTGATTCCTAAGGTATTTTTTATGTTAACTTATTATAGGGGAAGGTGGGTTACCTTGGACCTATTTTGACTTTTCAATTTTTATTTTCTTAATTACTTGCAAAAAGTGAATAAAAATATTTTTACTGAATACTTTATGTTGTTATATACAACATATATTTATTTTAACATGTCATTTAAATGCTTTCAACTATTAAAAAAATAAATACAGAAAATTGTAATTAGGACCAAGGTACACCACCGGCGGTGTACCTTGGTCCAACCGGTAGTGTACCTTGAACCAATTATTAACAGGTAGAGAGACTCGATTTACAGTCCGAAAAGCAATATTTATTAGCCACATAAAATTCAAAAATACATTTTACAACCTACTCTTATTTCTAGCCAAGATTGTAGTAATTGGTTATGTTAGGTCAATTGGTTCAGTAAGGGGTTTTATTGCCTTAGTTTTTTTAGTGCCCTTTTGGCTTTTTCAGCTGCAATGCGATCTTTCTCGGGTGTATTCGTTAAAATGCAGCATAAAATTAAACTGTTATTTCTTATTAAACTGTCATAGAAAAACATTTGGATGTCTTTCTGTCTTAAATTTGAAAAAAAAAACATCTCAAATATTTCCCCCGATGTTTATTCAACTAGACCTAAACGTAAAAAGGATGTTCTGCTTAGATATTTATTATAAAAAATATCTTTTTAGATGAGCATGCAATAATTATTTTCTATATTATATCAATATGGTTAAAATTTCATAGGCTTCCATAAATCTAAATAATGAACTACAAAAAAATTCTTTATCACATCATATCAAAATTTCTAGCAAATTTCCATTTTTCTATATTTTACAAATCAGGGTTGCATATTAATAGCTTAAAATACTAATTTTTTCAAAGGAAAGAATTAACTTGAATTTTAAAAAGGATTTTCAACAATCTGAAGCACATAAGACTTATAGTAGTGTACGTTGGACCAGTCCAAGGTACACCACTTGTATTAGGTTCGAGGTACACCACTTGGATATTAAAAACAAAATAGTTAATCACTATGTTGAAGTTAGACTTAACTTAATTTCAAGCACACTGTTTTATAGCTAAAACTTTGCTTTATATTTCATAACCATCGTTTCTGAATAAACACTACATGTTTGAGTAAAAAATTACACTAAAGAATCTGACAAAAATTTACTTTTGAACTGGGAATTTAGTTTTTCGAAACCTCTTTAATAAATTGACCTTTTAAACAAACAGATAGAACTTCACTGAGATCCCTGGTAGCAAATACTTTAACTGCATGTGGTGTTGTTTCAATATCTAAGCTAATCGAGCTAGAATCAGCATAGGTTCGAGGTACACATACGTCCAAGGTACACCACTTACCCCTACAATTACAGCTTTGATTAATCGAAATGGCTTGGGTTAAGATATTTTAAGTGAGGTTTTTTTTTGTATTTATTCGACTCTAATGTCCAAGGTAAAATTTTCATATAAAAATAGTTTTCATCTTTTACAGCAATAAGTCTTTATTTGAATATTTTGATTTTAGCGCAATTTTCAAAATACTTCACGGTTTATTTTATTTACATTATCAGGAAATTTTATGAACTTTTGAATTAACAATACATATGCTTTTATTATGAAATTTTCAGAAAATATATATCTTCTCAAGCAAGATTTTTTTGTTATCGGTTTACCTCTTAAATTTAATAAAAATTTTCAAAAAATGAATAACTTACTAAACTTCGAAGTGCGGTCAACATCTTGAATAAAATTTTCCTAAAAAAGATATATAATAATTAGGTAAATTTCATCAAAATGAAAATAAGTCATTCAACATTTCTATGAGCTCATTGAATAGACAACTAGAACATCCACCAGACAAGTAGCCAACTCCAAGCAGACTTCAATACGGACATATTCCCTGTCGATGAAGGTTTTTTCCCCCTGTACTCTATTTATGTTCTCTACCCTGTACTCATCAGTTTTACGTGATATATTACAGTTAGTATAGTTTGTAAATAACTTATCAACTTCGTTTCAGCTTCTGGATCCATCGACAGATGATATCAAGAACCTCTTGAATTACTATGAGGTTGTGTGCCAACTGAAACAGGACAAAGTCCCAGTGTTGAGGAGGCTGGCCCACCATTTCGAGACATTAATCATTCAAGACGACTTCTTTGCTTTCACATCTGAGCAGGTCGTTGAAATATTGAGCCAGGATGAAATCGGCGCGCGCAGGTACGTATATTCTTGATGTGCATTGATGTATATTGTTTACTCATTCAAACTTAATTTCAATGTGTTCCGATGCAGTTAATTTTTAGTCGGTCATGTGATTTAAATATTTTTTTGTTGTTTTATAATGAATTAAATGGAAAGAGATATAAGGAATATATTATTTTATTGAAAAGACATTCCGGTTTGGTTTGGTTTGAATTATCGTCGCACTAGAGCTACACGAGGGCTATTGGCGACGAAAAGACATTCCGGTGACGCGCTCATGACTTGTATTATTTATTTACAGTTTGTATCGTTTTTTTTTTACATTAAAATACTAAGTGCGCAAACTAAATGAATTTCGACTTTACGTGGTCACGTGTCCTTTCTGCGCAGATATATAAATTAAAAAAAAATATGTTTATGGCAAGTATATATGAAGCTTGATACAGAATTTACATTTTAATCTCAAAATATGTGTCATTTTTTAGGAGTTTTTAAATGCTTGACAGTTGTTTCTTTTATATAGTGTGCAATTAAAAAAAATTTAAACAAATTAAAGCCATTTGGGCAATACACAGTAGACTTTCAGCAGACCTTACTGTCAAGATAAAGATAATGAAAAATCAACACTTAAATCTCGCGTCTTCAAGCAAAATAGCTTGAGATATAGTTTGAAAGAGAGGGAGGATTAAAAAAAATTCTTGCTATGAAATCGGGACTAGAACAAATATACAAATGCATAAATAGTACAGCTATAACTAAAATTTAAGATATAATTGAATGGTTTCTAGGTTAAAACTATAGAAAACGATTTTTTGCGGGAAGGTTAAGCCGTTAGAGGGTTTCATAATAACGAAATTTCTTTTTTTAAAAGTCAATTAACATATTTTGTTTGACTATTTATTAATGGCCATTTATTTTTAATACAGAACTATAAGAATATTACTAACTACGATAGCTTAAACTTATTCACGAATATGGCTCTTTAATACTTATGTTACCAAGCTTTCGTTGCTATTTCCTGCTGTTTCATACTATTAGATTTTCGTTAAGATATACTGTTATCTTATGCAATACGAAATACTTTTTCAGCGAAGTGGTGGTATTCGCGGCCGCCCTTGAATGGATTAACCACAAATATCTGGAACGAGAACAGTACATCGTCGATATCTTCCGATGCATAAGGTTTAGTGAGATGACCATGGAAGAAGTCGTGGCCTGTTTCCACCCTCACATCCTACCAGGCATCGTTGAAATACCAGAAATCAAAGAAATGCTCTTAAACGCAACATGGTAAGACTTTTGCTCATTAATTTAAAGGAAATTTTCTATAATCAAACAAAAGTACTTAAAAAATCAGCGACAATAGTCCAGTTTTTGTGTCTTATAAAAATAGGCTCTGTAACTAAGCTTATGTAACACTATAAAAAATAAATGAATTCCTTTTAAATTAAAACCCCTGAATAGAAAATGTATGACAAATTAAGTTACACAAAAAAATACAATTTAAATAATGTAAAGCTAGCGCTTTTATTCCGAAACAGAGAGAGTAAAGTTTTACAAAATATGCTGCAGATTCAATAAAACATTTATTTTCGAAGGTATAAATAAAAAAGGCTAAGTTTTATTGTAATATTTTGAAAAGAACTTGCCTCTTAAGCAAAATAACAACTGTTGTCGACTAATTTCAAATTATAAATTACTTCTTTAGTTAATAAGACATAAAACTAATCAATTGCACAGAACAAAGCTTAACAAATATTGCTTTTGTCATATAAACTGATTTCGAAAGAGAGTTTGCTTTTATTATTATAGATTTCAGAACCCTTTATCAAGAGATTCTTAATAATATCCATAAATATCGAATAATAAAATGTTATATTTTGTATTATTAAATTTAGTTACGTTTAACTAACTAATAGTTACTTATTTATTGCTATAATTTTAGTTGATTTGAATTTTTATTCTAGTTATCTGTGTGCGAAGACCGTCAAACAAGAGCATTTATTCGGCCACTTGAAATCTCCTACAAGAACTCTGCTTCTGAAAAAGGAGTTAATTGCCCTATGGGTAAGACATATTGAAATTTATATTTTTAATTTAAGTAGTTTTTAAATAATGGACAAATGTAACTCATCATATTATTTTATTTTAAAACCAATACATTTTTTTAAATATCAGATAAACCGTGTGCGTCTTAAAACAATAATTAAAAGTTAGAGTAAGAAAACTACTAACATTTTCTCAAAGCTTTTTAATATAATGAAAATGGGAATATTAATGCTTACTAGCAACAACTTTCTTAATATTCAAAAATCAATCGAAGTTTTGAAAAAATAGTATAAAAAAGCGGTATTTTAATAAATATATTTTCATTGTGCATACTTTGATATTCAGTTACAAAGTCTAATGAAATGGATAGTATGGGAAATAAAATTGTAAAAAATAATGGCGAATAAAATGTATAGCAATTGTAGTGAAGTGATTGTATCACAATTAAAATTTTCTTTACCTTTTTAATTTTTTTTAATAGTCAGTATTTTATAAGAGGTTAATATATCAACCAAGTTCGTTCCTTTAGAGTTGCCATAAATAATTTAACTACAAATGGATCTTGTATCTTGTAAATTTGAGTTTTATAGATATTAAATAATATTGTGAATGACTTTAAATGATATAATTTTTTTCTATACAATTACCTGAATTATCACTTGATTTGTTCGGTGAATAGTAAAAATCTAAGTTACTTTAATGTATATACTTTATTACAACTTATCCTATCAAATTGCAGATGGTTATCTGCTTATATTTCTCATGCTTATTGAAGTTCGTTCAATGCTTTAAACTTGAGTTTCTTTTATAGGACACAGACATCTACGATCCCAACTACAGCAAGAACGTAGCTGCCACCAAAATCCAGGCAGCCTTCAGAGGGCATCGAACAAGGAAGCAGCTGCTTAACAGTAATGATCCAAAATTAAGGAAGTGGTATTCGGATTATAGCATGAGAAGCTTCTTTGAAAGCGAAATCCGTAAGGAAGTTGATGAGATAACACCAAGGTATGCGTCAGAATCTTTTTGATTATGATTACTTCGATAAAGAAAACAATTTAAAAAGTATTCTTTAATGTATATTTAATGTATTTAATTGTTAGAGTACTAAAATCTCATATTTAATAAATATCTTATGCATTTGGATGCAAGTCAGGGTCGTTTAAATTAAAAATATTAGAAACACTTCGTAAAACTAAATTTGTTTAACTAAACACTGAAGCTACGTGTTATTCTTTAAATAAAAAGTTTAAAAAAGATAAAACAAAAAGTTATAGAATAGTCTACTTTCCTGTTATTTTAATTTTTTTTTGAGTTTTTGCATAACGGATCGGCAGGACGGATCGACTATGACTATCTGTTTTATTTCTGTCGAATTTATTTTAAAAAAGGAAAGTAACCTTAAAAAAATAGTAAGCTCAAAGTAATAGAGAAATAACAAATATTTTATTTTATTTATTTTATCATAAATGCCTGTGTTTTGAACTTTTGGTAATTTGTTACAGTTTTGAATACAGAGAATGCGAAGTTATAAACTACAAGTACTTCCTAAAGCGTATGCACAAGAAACGACAAGTATTCCCAGAAGATTTGGAATAAGGTCCACCTCATTAACATAGAGGTACTTTAACATCTCATGGACCACACTACATCTAAAGACTATCATTCTAACAGAAAAAGAGACATCTAGACCTCAACGTTATCCGAGGAACCATATAAGATCAAGTACCATTTAAAATGACGACCATACACAAGAAAAAGACGCGTTCAACATCTACGGAGAGTCTTATACCATTTGTGACATCAAATCCCCGCAACGTTGGATTTGTATTGAAAAAAAGTTACCATCCTTATAGAGGAATCATTTTACAACTTTAGGTCCAAACACTGGTCATTGAATGAAAGGATCATTTTCCATCTCTGGGTCCGAACTCTGTAAATAGTCGTTGCCGAGAGAGGGATCAGTGGCGGATCGGTATTTCCCAAAACGTGCCAAATGAGCTAAAAGATTTTATGTATTTATGAGGGAATTGTGATGACGCATTTATGAGTGCATTTAATAGCGTATGTTTCATTTTGGAATTTTTAGGCTATGAAACGGGAATTTATACTTCATAACGGATGAGAAAAATAACATAAGCTTAAATCCTACAACAGGTAATATGGTTCACATATTTGAGTCTAATCGATATTTTTTTAATCCGTGCGAAAGCGTTTTTTTTTTAATCCATTACTTGAAAAGCATTTGGGAGCAGATTCAGGTTTTTTTTACTTTAAATAAATATTTAATTTTTCGTAGAACTACAAATAAGTCAAGCGGACGTTAAGTAATATTAATTTTATTATTTGTGATACAAAATCAATGAAAATGCTGATTTCGGCTTTAATAATTTTAAATTATAGCTGGATGCTGTGTTTAGTGAAATTCATTCTAATGTGTATAATTTTTAGTAAAAGCTTTTGTAGATGACACTTACTGTTGCTAACCTAGTTGTTTACTGATAAGAATTTCAGTATTTAAGTAACAGGAAAATATGCTATTTCAGTTCTTTTAGAACTTCTTGTTAAAAAATGAGATCAAAATTAAATCATTTTCCTTAGGAATACACAAGCAGTCTGAATTGTAAATTTACAGAATTGAAGTTTTTAACTCAAAAGTTAATTTTTTTAAAACTTTTTTAAATTTTATTTCTGTAGCGGATGGGTATTTATGATTCTTTCATACATTATTTACATTCTAAAAATTTCAATTTTGGCAAAATTTTAAGTGTTAGAAATTTTTCAAAGAAAATATTACATGCATTGCTTGAAAACCTGGAGTAGGTTGACGGTTTATACGTTTATATTCTTAAGAGGGTTAATAAATCTTTGTGCAGTTGACACAGTAAAACAATCAGTACCAACTGCTTAGCAATAGTTTGAAATGGTCAGCCTTGATCAGAGTACTCATTTCTTCCCCTCCACTAAACTAAGATTAAACTTTTTGCCCGGCATAAAAAAAAACATTACAATACGTTGAAAAATTTGAAGAAATGCCTTTTTTTTTCTTTATTGACAGTCACAAATAAATAAGATAATCAAAATCCATAACCATAATTATATTGAAAAGTAACTATCTTAGTATAGAAAACCGTTTCCAAGTCTATGTCCAGGCCGTCATCGATTCCATTGAGTCCTAGACTTCAGGTCTTTTGATAAATGTGACCATCTCCAAGTCCATAGTTAGGTATTGGTCCACTCAAGTATCACCCATTAGTGGATTCCAATTCCATGTCCAAGACCGATTCCGTTGAGTCCCAGACCATATCCGTTGAGTCCTCCCAGACCAATTCCATTGAGTCCTCCCAGACCAATTCCGTTGAGTCCTCCCAGACCATATCCGTTGAGTCCCAGGCCAACTCCTTTGATTCCTCCAAGACCGATCAGACCTGCGTTTCCGACAATTCCGGAGTGTCCAACGGCAATTGGGGCTGCGGCGACGTGGCTCACTACGTTGTGAGTGTTAGGGGCGGCGTAGGGGCTGGCGATGAGGGCGGCGGCCGGGGCGCTGGCGGCGGTGCCGGGCTCGTTGGTCTTGACCACTGCCCGGAATCCGTGTCCGTCGGCGACGTACTCGACTTTCCTGGCCCGTCCATCGATGTCGGCCAGAGAGTAGGAGCCCTTCACGTTGCCGTGGCCGTCGGCGACTTCGGATCGGGAGTTGGTGGCGCCTTTGCCGTCCTTGATGTCATAGCCGAAAGCGTAGTTGCCCATTTTCTGTTGTAAAACAAAGGTTCAATGTGAAATGTTACAAGAAAAACAGAGATTTATACTATAGGAGGTTGTATGACAACAGATATAAAAGCATGAATTGCTATCTTTTTTGTTGAACAAAGTAAAAAAGTGAGATTGCTACGACATCAGTAATTTAGAATTACAGGAACTTTAAATTTCGAGACTGATAAATTACATTCGCATCTACAGAAAGAGCTACAATTTAATAGTTTAAAGAGATTTAAAATATTTTGCAGCTATATTTCAAATCAACAATATGTAGTTAAAGAAACTATAAATATTAGAATTATTACTACTATATAATTATACTTATTAGAAACTACTCATTTTGTACATAAAAATAAAGTATAATTGTGCATTGCACATATTTAAATCTTTACTCTATTTGAAAAGTGTGCAGTACAAGACAAAGCGACTTAAAATTATGTTCAATGCTGGATACTTACGTCCTGAACTTGTGACCTAGAGCTGATGCCGGTGTTAATGAGGTGTCCTCCCATGGCGTTAACTGCTGCGAGAGCAGCAAACAGGATGGCGGCCTGAAAAACAAAGTGATTTGGTTAGTTTTTTTTATCGTCGCACTAGAGCTACACGAGGGCTTTTTTTTTAGTTTAATGCCCTCAAAATCTAGTATATAAATAGGGGAGACCTGGGCTAGTTTCCTGTGTGCTCTTCTTTTTGAATGTCTATTTTTTACTTTTATTTAGTTTTAAGAAATAATACATAATTGCATTAATCATATATAGTTATCTACAAATTAGTATTATTACTTTTCGAAAAAGTAAATATGCCTGTTGACATCGTGCTCGCATTAGCAAATGTGAGTGTAAGACATTATTCGTAATGCAAGACAGTAATGTAAACAATTAGTACAAAATTATTCACAATTTTCTCGAAGTGTGGCAACTCTTTTTAGAATAATACTTTTACAATCTTGTATATTAATTTTATATTTCAAGCCATTACGAAAATGATTAAACTACTTTTAACACACACTTCGTGTTTCACAACAGAAAAATGTGACAAATAAAGTTAAACCAGTTTACAAACAATAACCTTGTTTCTGAGTATTCAGTGAATTTGAACCCGATTAATTTTGATAATAATTTTTAAATATAAATTCAATTGAATTATTTTTAGAGATCCAAACGATATCTGCTAAAATTTAATAAAAAAAATTATAAGGTCATTATGAGTGTAGCAGTCTTTTTTAAGAAGGATTGTCAGTCCCATAAAGCTAATGCATCAGTTTTGGAATCGCAACTTTCGTAGAAGTATTGCTTTGCCATGGAATCGCAACTTCCGTAGAAGTATTGCTTTGCCATGTTAGCCCTTTTCCCTTAGGTATGGGAATCAACTTACCATCAAAATGAAATAATTTTTAAAAGAAAATGTTATCTAGTTATTTAATTATATATTTCTGAAGTTGTAAACTGACAAAAATATACAGCAGATGGCGACCCTTTTTCAAAACGTTATCGATTAATAATTAAATAACCGGATGTAAATTTCTCTTCAATTATGTTTTAAATGGATGTTATGATGATTCGGTTACCTGGTGTAAATGGGATAACATGCAAAGCAATTCTTTTGCAAAAATTGTGAGTTCAAAACTAATGCATTAGCTAGGATACAAGAGTATATATTTACACGGGCTTATGACTGAATGGATAGAATTATTATTCGATTTGTTTTATGTTATTTTTTACCAAATAAAATTTGAAAATATAATTTAAACTAATTTTTCTGACCATATTAAATTTTACTGTAAGTTAACTTAATACCATTTGGAGTCCTAACTTTTCTATCTGATTTTTTAATCTATAACCTTTAAGAATAATTCTTCGAATAAATGATTTATTTGCAAGAAATTAAAAAAATGTAAATAATGGTAGCTTTGAAATATATTTTCAGAAAATTTCTCTCCTAAATGAATGAATTAAGTCAAACATCAATGACTTATTATAACTTTAATTTTTATTTTTGTTTAAAACTAATTTCACAATTTTTAAATGATTTATATTGCTATTACAACAACCGATGAAATAATATTGTTTTACATTTTATTTGTCATAATAATTGTACTATTAAAGTAAAGATAAAGTAAAGTACGAGTAAATGTAAAATTGACTCTTACCTTAGCAAACATGTTTATTTGACTATATTCACTGAGTGATTTGATCCTAACTTTACTAAATAACCCCATTTTATACTAGTTTTGGTACAAAAACAGCATTCATTGCCTTCAATTTTTTCACTCACGTAATACTATATAAAAATAAAGTAACATTAAAAACTAAAAACCTACAAATCAAAAGTGATAAATCAGAAACTTTCTTCACGTTTACGTATTATGCAATTAGTCAAATCGACATCCAGATGACATTGAGAAATAGAAAAATCTAAATTCAAACAAAAATTACTTCCGAAATTATTGACAATTTAATTAAAAAAGATGAAGAAACTTAACTTGTTAATTATAGGAGAACATGCTTGAGGCAATTAAAAGAAGGAAATTCGAGTGTGATATGCTTCTTTTTGACCAACACCCGAATGCTTTTCCGGGATGTATTAATATATTTTTCATATTTTTCCAATGTCATTGCGTTACATATTCTGATTTTTGTTTATTTATGGCGTGTAAGGAATTCATAATTTAAATATTTTTAAAAATCGAAAAGTATAAAAGCAACTATCGTTTAAGGCAAATATCATTCAGACATATAGTCTTAGAACAAGAATATGCTTGCTAAGGTAAGATATTTGTTTTAAAAATAATTTTAATTTTCATAATATTTCTTTAAATTTTAGTTAAAATAAATACTTCAAACTTATCATTGAAAAAGTTCTAACATATGTATTTTAAGAATGCTTGTTTTAAACTTTCGCTTGGTATTTTTTTAAAGATTAGTTATCTATTGTACATTTTAGAATAGTTTTGTAAAACTTCGAATAAACAGCTCTATCCAAAATTCAAAGTAATTGCTACGTAAAATTTTTACATTAAAACTAAACTTTTATATTAAAACTAAAATTGAACAACAAAATGTTATAACACATTATTTTTCAAATTGTCCTCATATTAGTATAATATTTATTTTAATGTCATTAAGTATGCTTCAACCTTTTAATTTTTATTGAAACACATATTATTTTCACCAAATAATGAATTTAGGATGTAAAAAAATATGGACAGTATTGAATAGAAAACAGTTCTTTTAATTAACTAAACCAAGACAAGTCAATGAAATTAACTTTAAAGTAAAGACTACTTGTAATTAAAGACCAACTGTTAAACTTTAAATATTTTTAAGATCTTAATTTTTTTTAAGTAAACCTTTCCAAAAACATCTTAAACCATATGAAGTAAGTAACAAATTTGGGGATTATATAATCGACCGCTGTAAATTGAAAGAATGAAACAAAAACTTTAGAAATATACAAATAATTTGCCTCTCATATTGATTCCTTTGGGCATCCAAACACACCATATGTTAAAAAAATTAATTATTATAGGTTACCATCCTGTTCGCTGCCCTTGCAGCAGTAAATGCCTATGGACTCATCAGCGGTCACCTGATCAACACTGGAGTCAGTGCCAGGTCTCAGGTTCAAGACGTAAGTAAATATAAAAATACGATGTGGGTATTTGATACATAATAATTTTAAAAAACGCCATCTATTCTCCATGGAGTCCATGGAACCAATTTATAATGTTACTATAGCATTTGGAAATTTAACTGTTATCATTACGAAAAAGTTTTTTAATAAAACGTTTTAGATGATGTTATATTAAGGGGATCGGACACCCCCATTCCCTGTCCCACCTCGATCGGGCTGGCTAATGCTAAGTCTATGGTTAAAAATGGTTTTTGTTCCAAAAAAAAGCAAATAAATTATAGATTAAAAAAAGTTAATAGCGTTTTTTTTTAAAATAACATCTAAAAGCACACCGTTATTGCAGTTTTATGAATTTAAAAAAAACCGCATCAAAATATTCTTATGATTTCTTTGCTTTTTTTTTTTGGAACAAAAATCATTTTCCCCCCATAGACTTAGCATTAGCCAGCCTGATCGAGGTAGGACAGGGAATGAGGGTGTCCGATCCCCTTAATACTTAGAATAATTTTGTGAGTAAAATGTGTTGTTAAATTTTAAAAAATAATTTTTAAAATTGTAATGATAAAAAATATTTCCGCGCTTACTTTTTAGAAAATATGAATAAATTAGTACTTCAAAATTATAAATGTATTTAGCAATTAAATCTATCAAACACACTTTTGTAACTAAAGACCAATAACATACGTGCAAATGAATATGTGGCAATATACTGACTATTAGAATCAGTATTAAGCCTAGTTTTATGTTGAAGTTCCTAATCCATAAAGATTTAACTCATCCTTCAAATCTGAAAATTAAAATTGGTTCTTCAAATTTAAAAATATACAGTTTTATTTAATCAACAGAAACTGGGCAACTACGCTTTTGGCTATGACATCAAGGACGGCAAAGGCGCCACCAACTCCCGATCCGAAGTCGGCGACGGCCACGGCAACGTGAAGGGCTCCTACTCTCTGGCCGACATCGATGGACGGGCCAGGAAAGTCGAGTACGTCGCCGACGGACACGGATTCCGGGCAGTGGTCAAGACCAACGAGCCCGGCACCGCCGCTAGCGCCCCGGCCGCCGCCCTCATCGCGAGCCCCTACGCCGCCCCCAGCACCCACAACGTAGTGAGCCACGTCGCCGCAGCCCCCATTGCCGTTGGACACTCCGGAATTGTCGGAAACGCAGGTCTGATCGGTCTTGGAGGAATCAAAGGAGTTGGTCTGGGACTCAACGGAATTGGTCTTGGAGGACTCAATGGAATTGGTCTGGGAGGACTCAACGGAATTGGTCTGGGTGGACTCAACGGATATGGTCTGGGACTCAACGGAATTGGTCTGGGTGGACTCAACGGATATGGTCTGGGACTCAACGGAATCGGTCTTGGACATGGAATTGGAATCCACTAATGGGTGATACTTACGTAACCAACGTGATTACGGCTATGGATTTAGATTAAATAATTTATGTGTATTCGTGAATTTCAATAAATTAAAACAATCAGTGATTTTAGTCATTGTTTTCTTTTTAGTTGAGTACTGGATATATATTTTTTGGCAGTGATATTCAAATTTAAAAACAATTTTTGTACTTGACGTTTTGTCCACTGGTAAACACAAGGTTACTAAAGTTGTAAT
The DNA here is from genome assembly GCA_023701765.1 of Hylyphantes graminicola. Lineage (NCBI taxonomy): Eukaryota > Metazoa > Arthropoda > Arachnida > Araneae > Linyphiidae > Hylyphantes > Hylyphantes graminicola. Next base: position 74,443,792 of record CM043115.1, on the reverse strand, counting down.
GCAACTAATATTTATACAACTATATAGGGTGACTAACGGATGAAATAACCTCAAGTGGGTACTTTTTTTATTTCCACAGCTGTACAGCTGTGGAAATAAAAAAGTACCCACTTGAGGTTATTTCATCCGTTTTTCACCCTATAGAATCGGACCTTTTGGAGATTGTGTACAATTAACATTCTGAGTTAATTGCGCGATACAAAATTTACATAAGGGGCCGTCTTCATATTAAAAATATTACAATCTTTGAAATTTCCAATAGCAACACCCAATTTTAATAACTTAGAAATGTTAAGCACTCTTGAAAACCCTTAAATCTAAGTTTTTGTTACATTTGGATAAATATTTGACGAGTTATTCAATCGAATCACTTGTGGTCCTTTTGGGGACCATCTCTAAAATGACAAGCAACGATGCATGCAAAGCCGTCTTTATTTATCAATTACACACGTAATCTTATACACAATCCCCTAAAGGGTAATTAAAAAGTATTTTGTGATTTACTCAGCAAATTATGAATAAAAAATTTTAAAAATTGGGATTTCGCTTAAGCTTCTTGTCTTAAATTTATTTCTTTAAAAATATTAAGGGGTTTCCATTTATATTTTTTTAAAAAATTAATATAATAATTATTTAAAAATATAAAAATTGTTTTAAATACCCCAATATTGAATGCATTTTGTTTGGGTTATTATAATTTCTTTTCAGTAAAGAATTCGTTTCATTATCATTTATATCGGGATAGTTTTTTTATGTGCAACTCATTTAACATTATGGGACCTAAACTTTGCACGTCTCTAACTCCTATAATAATGCTTAAAAACTAACAAAAATTGGCATTTCGTATTAACATAGGTCAGAGATTTGAAATATGGATTCAAAAAGGGTGTTGCTATTGGAAATTTTAAAGTTAGTAACATTTTTAATATGAAGATGGCCCCTTATGCAAATTTTGTGTCATGCAATTAACTCAGAATGTTAATTGTTCACAATGTCAAAAAGGTCCGATTCTATAGGATGACTAATAGCCAAAATAATCACTAGTGGGTACTTTTTTATTTCCACAGCTGTACAATATGCTCCATCAGCAGAGGCATTTTATCCCTTGTAATACCCTCACAACAGACAACAAATAACTACATTTTCAACAACTATAAACTACAAGAGCCACAAACAAATTCTATAACATTTATTGAAATAAACACAAACATAGCCTACCTATTCCCTCAAAATATCCCCAAGTGTCACCCTCACCCGAGCTATCAGAGAGGAAGCATTCATCCCCAGTCGTTGTTGAACGTCTATAACGTCAAAAAATTAGCGACATCAGAAGTTATTTTGTTCGTCGGTGAAGGATGTCTTAATTAGCATTCGCCTCAAAAGACGAGGCCCATGAATCAATACTAATCGCTCGTCACCGACAGCTGTTTTAGAAGACATCGGGAGAGACAAACTTTACACGACAACCCTTTTGCCACTTGGATATGTTGGAAAATTGGGAAAAAGTGTCGTGGATATGGGAATAAAACAATTAATTTTGGGTGTCTTATTAGTCATTCTACCTAATAAAGTGACAGAAATTGGAGATTGAAAGGGATTGACAAACTTTCATAATCATTTGCATGTAGCCGTATGCATCGACAATTTTAAAGTATTATCATCTTAAAACATTTTTAATATGCAAGCGTGACGAGGTTTTAATTAATGATAGGGACAATATTATTCATAGAGTATTTAATTGAAAAATAAATTTTGGAATTTTTTCACGTTAAAGCATTTTTAATACATAAGGGTAATGACATTTTTATTTATCATAAGGACAATATTATTCGTAGAGTATTTAATTCACAGAGCCGTTCTTCCCCCCAATTTCAACATAAAAACATTTCACTAAGAAAGCAAATTAAAGATTTTAATAAAGTTAAAAAAAATTTAATCTATAAGCGTGGTAATATTTTAGTCAATCATAAGTACAATATGACTCCATAGAGCATTTAATTAACAAAACCGTACTTATCCCAAATTTCAACATAAGAATGTTAATCGAATTTATTTAAAATAAAACGAAACCCAAATTTTGATACTCATATACTCGACAAATTAAGGCTAGGTACTTTTATTTTAAGAGCGGTTCTTGATAATGATCTATACATGATATTCGAATTTTTAAATACTTTCGTGCAAAAACAAAACTAGGAAATAAGGGAAAGAGTGCATTTCATTTCAGATTATCATTATAGTCATATAAGACAAGAAAAAATCCCCCGAACCCCCAAATTAATAATCCTATTGAGTGTATGATCAACAATGTAGAGTTTAAAATGTTATTAAAAACAATAATTTCAATCCTAACTGAGACATAATGTTTGATAGTTTATAAGATTTGTAGGATTTATAATATTTGAATCATTACCAAATATTTTAAAGCCTAATTCAACTTCTTACAGAAGTGTTTTAAGCAATTGTGCCTAATTTCGAAAAAAAATTAAAAATAGCTATTTTAGATAGAAATCGAAATCAATCTTTAAAATAAAAATTCATTTGAATTTGGATTACAAAGAAAATTTTCCAGAGGCCTTATACACGATAAATATTAAGATTTAATCACCGTATATTCTAAACTGAATCTCAAAACCATTTATGTTATGAAATGCATATTAATGGTTCGAAATAATATTAGTGTTAATTAGTTTACATGTAAGAATTCTGACAATAGTAGATTAAGCATTTAAAAAATATGAAGAAACCGAGAGCAATACGTATTCAATTTTCGTTGAATTGACATTGCCTGAGAGCTACATTGTTTAAAATGTTAAAAAGAAGTTCTTAACAAAAATGAAATATAATTAACTTATTTTCCAGTGTAATTTTATAGTGGTTACGGATGGACAAGTGGATAGACAGTCTGAATATCTTGCTTCGAATGGCAAATACCCGACTTCATTTTCAAAAATTCTACTTTCATTTCAATTATTTCGAATTAAAAAGTACAAAGTTTAAAAAAAGTTCAAAATGCAAAAAAATACAATTAATTCATAACTAATCTCTATATTTATAATAAAAGAAATATTCCAAAACAGTTAACGTTGGACAAAATCCGCTTTTTTTTACCCCAAAATCCGCAAAAGATGCACAGATATTAGGTTAGTTTGAATTATTTTCGCACTAGAGGTACACGAGGGCTGTTGGCGATGGACGTTATAATTTGAAGCCCACAGTCAAGTGACGACATGAGATCTGCGTAAGCACCCAACGCAACCATTAAGGGCGCTTTCGTACGCGGCGTCAGGACTTTGAAACATATTAACCCTTTCAGTCCCAATGACAATTTAGCACCACCATTTTATATATTTTTTTCTGATCATCTTTAGCCACTTATGACATCAAATTGCACATCATTCGATTCTTCAATTTTTTTTGATTCAAAAATAGTTTTTATTATCCTTTTCGCTACGAAGGATTTTTGCTTCCTCATAATATATGATAGGAATAACATTATCGAATCCTTAGCTGTTCGGGAGTTTTGGGGCGTTTCAGTAATGAAATGGTTAATCCCAATAGATTTCAGCACTATTATTTTTTTGTAAAATTATGATCAGAAACGTGGTGATGCCAAATGACATCACTTGAACTGAAAGGGTTAAGGGCGCTATCGTTTTCGGAATAAGAACACATTAAAATTAAAAATAAGCTTTAAAAAACGAAGTATTTATAAAAAAGCATCGTATTTTTAATATTAAAATGTTTCAAAACAGCTTATATAGGACAAAACCCGCATTTCTTTACCAAAAAAACCCGCCAAAAGATGCTGAGAGGATGAAAAATGCAGCGCATCCATTTGTTATCATTGTGGAGCGCGTGTCATTTTGGAGGGATTTGAGCGACGCGCGAGTTTTTCGACTGTCGAAAACGTCAAAATCTTTAGCATGAATAGAAGTGCAAAAAGAAAAGGTTTTTTTTTTTATATCACATCCTACTTTGCGGATGGCGGTTTTTAAAAGTAGTATTTTCCACTAGTGTAGTGGTAACATTGCAAAGAAATGTTTATCTGGAGTAAGGACTGTGATTAAAGTGTAAACAATGAACTGAAATCTTTTCTGCATTTAACCCTTTCAGCCCCAGTGATGCTATTTGGCATCATTATGTTCCAGCTAATAATTAAAATAAATTAATATAATAAAATTTAATAATAATTAAAAAATAATAATAGGGCTGACATCGATTGGGATTAATAAAAAATATTTTCCAATCGAAAAAAGTTTGAAGAATCAAATGATGTGCTTTTTGATATCATAAATGGCTATAGACAATCAGAAAAAAAATTCTGAAATGATGATGTCAAGCTGTCATTGGAAATGAAAGGGTTAAAAATATAATACTTTCAATTCCCTCTTGAAAGCGAGCTAACCCTATAGAGGATAAGAAAATTGTCTGAAATCTAAACTTGTTTTCGCTGCATAAGATTTAAATTTTAACTAAGTATTTAATGTCTTAAATTTTAAAAAATAAGTATTTCTGTAGTAGATTGTTATAAAACGCTTCTCCATTCCTGAAATTTTAAAATTTAATGTAATTAATATTATATTTTTTAAAAACATGTGTTTCTTCAAACATAAGTCATGTGACAAATTAGAACATTTTAAATATATAATGTACTCTTTATTTTGACAACAAACCTTTTGTTTACACACAATACATGGGCCTACTATTGTCTGGCTGCCACAAGTTGGCAATCAAAATATTTAGATTTTGGATCAGTCTACTTCGAAAAAGGTTAAGAAGGTTTTAGTTTTGGCAAGAGTTACTATGTGTGGCGATTCATTGCTTTTATGGGCGCAAATTTCTTTAAGTTTTAGAAACAGGTTATCAATTGAAGGTATCAGCGACAACAACAATCCTCTATCGCCGAAAACTGATGTGTAGCTCTAGTGTGATACATTATTTACAATCGAAATAGACCAACATCCCCTCTTCTCGCCAAACGCCTTGGGCTGGCAACCCTTTTTTCTTCGGCTTAAAACCTTAAATCAAAGTGGAATCTTCCACTATCAAAATATTTTGATTGCCAACTTGTGGCAGCCAGACTAGGCGCGGCTTTGGATTACTTAGCACTTCATTGAACCAACCCCAAGGACCAAGTTTATGTCTAGGTAGAAATTTACTGTCCCTTGGCGAACTTTCCAAAATCATGCGCAAAGTCCGTATTTTAGCAACTTTTACAATCCGATAAGGTTGCTGGAAAACGTCATCGGTGCGAAGAAGTGAATTCGAATCATTAGTCGAAATCGGAAAGGTTGCCAGAAAAATTATTTATCGCCAAATCCGAAGAACAACTCCAGGTTGAAAAAACAGCTCCAAGGGTGACCGTACATCAAATCTGATCCAGTCAATAATAAGTACGAAAGAGTGGTATTTGTGGTCTTAAAACATTTCAAAATGTTCAAATAAAGTTTTTAAAATAAGTTTAAATTCAAGCTACAATGTTAAACTTCATCACTAAACTGTATGCTGTATAATACCGTAGACAAACTTTTACATTCAATATAATAGAATCATTAAAAGTGTATAAAACGGATAGGGTAGACTAACCAGTGAATGAACTCTTAAGACGTCACGTTCGCCAGTGAATGAACACCAGGATATAATGACCAGGACAACCAACCTTTGTCAGATAGGCTTCATACTACATGGGAGGAAGTCAGTGTTGCCAATCCATGTAGTGGAATGATTTTCAATCTTTTTAAAATTATATTTACTAAATGTTCATTCACTGGGGTATGTTCACTCACTGGTCAGTCTACCCTATTAAGAATCTTAAAAACTACTCACGACAACATTTGACTGACGAACTTTCTGATCTCATCTATTTCTTCACTGTTGGTTGATAATTGAACTCTTGCTGTGCTAATTGAAGGAAGCACAATAAATTTTTCACATTTCAAACATTCCAATGCTTTGGTTCAGTAGCGCAGATTGTTTATTTTGTAATTTCTTTTTATCCTGGCCATATTTAATGCGTAACCACAATGCGTACATCAAACAAATGGTTGGTTGGTAAACACATATTTTTATGTTTGTTTACTTGGTCAGAGATCCGCCAGAGACATAACATAGAGTGGACTGCGCATTCATAGTAAAGCAGCTTAGGGATGGAAAACCAAAACCGGTTTTCAAAAAACCGGTGGTCCCGGTTTTGACTGAAAACCGGTTTTTTATGAGGCCCTTCGGAACCGAAAACCGGTTTTTTAGGGAAAAACCGATGGAAAATGGAAAACCGTTTTTTTCTAAAAAAAAACCGCCACCCCCTGCTGATTAGCATTATGTCCTAAACATCATAAATCGCCAAGAGGGGAAAGGTTGCTACATATGGCAACTTAACGCTACCGTTTCGTTACGAACTATCCCAAATTGTCGCCAGACCTGAATATCAGCTAGCAAACCGAAGTGGAGACTACCATCAATGTCCAAGTCACGTGGGTTTCTACCAATCACGGCAGCTTGAATTTTTTTTAATGTTTTTGCAGACGATTTTTTGAGCATTGTTGGTATTTTTCTCTTTTGGCTTTTATAATAAATATTTAATTATGTTCTTTTAATCTCTGAGCATGTTAACAATCGTGAATGTTGTACTCTTAATTCAGTAACATTTTGTGCAAGATGCCAAATGCTTGTGAGTTCCTAATTGTAAAGAGGGGTATTAAAAAGAATTAGTCACACCTTCACGGGTAAAATTTATTTAGTTCTGCATACTTTTAGTAATTGTGTGTTCTTCATAAACTATAATTTCTATCGAGGGAATTTATTCTAAAAGCTCTTTTATACTGAAGAAACATATTCATGATTAAATCAATGTTGTTAGAACTCTAATTATAATAAATATTTTGGGCCAAGTCAATTAAATTAATGGTCTGAACATTGGACAGCTTAGAAGTAGAATATTTTTTTTACAATTTGGTCAAAACGAAACCTGTTTTTGCAATCGTAGTGTTTGAGTTATTTATATTTAAAAAGTTGAACATTTGTTGAATTTGTAATATATTGATGAGTTTTAGAAAGTTGATTTATTCCAGGTGAAATAAAATAAAATCTTAAAATACTAGCGATTCATCCTTGCTCCTTTCCAAGCTTCTTTATCATAACATTAGATTGTCGGCCTCTGTGTTCAGGTCGTTGTGGAAAAACTCGCGAAATGGTAAACTCGCCATAGATGCGAGCCAAACGCGACACAGTCATGTGACTGTGTAACTTAGATGATTAGGACACTTTAGGTTTGCCAATGCGCAGTCCATTCAATGTTATGTCTCTGAGACCCGCTTACATCAAACTATGGAGTCGGTTGGTTGGTTGGTTGGTAGACATATATTTTCAGGCTTGTGTGCTTGGTCGCAAGGACCCGCTTATAAACCATCGTCAAGTAGGACAACACAAGACACACACATACACATATGACAGATGTTGCCATCTGTCGCCATCTCCGCAATTTAGACATGTCCCTGAAGGAATGGAGTCGGTGTTTGGTAACGCTTGCGGATGCTTATTTCCAGACTCTGATAAAAGAAGATTAACAAAACTGATATACGCATCTTTATACTTTAACCATGATTGAGAAGAACACCTGATGTAACAAGAATCACAACTCGAACAATGTGTCATGACTTTGGACCGCGAAACGTTGGCACTAGTATATATTATAATATTTGGTATTTTATATCACTTTAGCTGAATTGTGGAGTAGGCGCAGTCTTGTCGGAAAATTACGTCATGCTAAGAAGGATACTTTCTTAGGTCCAGTCTTTGCCTTACCCCTGATGAATGGATCATGTTTACAAAAAACAAATGCAAATGACTAATGCAATAATGTATATGTAACTAACACGTGTTAAGTTCAATGCTATACAAAACATACGATGTCGTTTTAAGGCTGTTTTAATAGCCAGCTCAGATGTTTACCTCGTTACGGCAACCTACTTAATGCAAACTTTTACCCTCTCAGCCTATTGAGCAATAAAAGTTGTTTGTAGGAGCTATAGGTTACTTAACCTTTCAGGTCGAATAGATACGCCCACAGAGTTCAACAAAATTTCGTTTCGCTAATTTCTGGATCGTTTTATTTCCAAGTGCAATAAAAGATGAGACAAAATATGCGATATGGTGTTTGAGAGCGATAATGACGCCCAAATGCAACTATAAGTTTTCAAAACTAGCAACCCTTTTCCCGAAAAGAACTCTCTCTTCCACCATTTAATCACAACTCATCCGAATAAAATCCAGCCCATATACTACATTCCCCACCATTGACCATAAGCAATAACCACAAGCCCTTACCCAACTTACCCTCACCCTCACTTTCTCAGCTGGTCACTTAAGTGACCGGAGTAGTGCCACTTGCGACAGTCCCATTTGCGACGAAGGGAAAAGTCCTCAAATTTATCCTTTTCTCACCGTAAAAGGGGAGACTCATGAGGGTCTCATAAAGGTGACGAAACTTGGCGTGATGAAGCATTGCAGTAGCGCCAATGCTTGGGTGTTAGTAATAAAAATTTGCAGTTGCCCCCCATTTGGTATGTGAGTGCCTTTTTCGTTAAAAAGTGCGAGTGGCGTCTGGATGGGGGACAGGTGTTAATTGAGTGGTCAGACATCCTGCTTCTGACCTGACGGGACAGTCACTTGGTCCCGTATGGAACCCTTGGTTGGTATCGCTGTAACACTTTTATGTTACTGAAGTAAAATGCAAAACAAATAGATTACTTCATTATATTCATGAATGAATATTGTTAAAAACATAAATTTTATTACCTTACGATGCACAGTGGAGAAAAGTTCTCAGTCGTTTCCAAAAGTAAAAAACGGAAACTTTGAATTTCCATTTAATATTTAGTCCACATTCAAACGATAATTTAACACATTAAAAAGCGTAATATACTTTTTACCGATAGAATAATGTTTTTAATATTACGACGCTTTGTTGGGGACTGACGATAATCATTTGCAATACGAAAATATATATTTCGGTAACAAGGAATTTTACTGGTGTAAAATCTTTAAAAAAAATCGAGAATTAAATGGAATATCGAATTATGTTTTTTAAATACATTATTAGTATGTATCATATTTTTAGCCTACTTTTCTTTTTTTTTAATTCGAAGAATTAAAAAAAAATGAAAAAGTAGGTATTGATATGCGGTCGATGTCCGTCCGTCCGTCTGTCCGTCCGTACCCCCCTTCCAAAATCAGTTCTATCAATCCGATCTTAAAAATTCTTTTTTTACAAGAAAGGTATAACCTCAGACACCCAACTTTCATACTTTTTGTCCGTCTGTCTGTACGATAGAACGGACATAAATCTACTATTTGACGACGAATTTCCCATTGAATTAGCATTGAAATTCAATTTCGAGTCATTTAAATCGGCGAATTTAACTACAAATGCTACGGGCAAGTGAGATACGTCAAAAAATTCAGCGCATCAAAATTAGAATACATTGAACATTTCAGAAAAGAATTCGAATTCGAAATTTAAAAAAAACAATTATTTAATTCAATTATTAAAAATTCAATTATTTAAAAAAACATCAAAATTTAAAGCTCATTAAAAAAGCATAGGAAGCCATTTTTATTAGAATTAAATCACCATTGCCATAGCAACAATTGCTTGAGAAACTTTAATTCTTTTAGACAATAAATTAAAATAAATTTATTTTTGAGACATCGATCAATTTAAGATGACGTCAAATATATATTTCACTACAAGAGCTTTGTTGTTGATATAAATTGTTTACATTCTATTTAAAAGCGAGGAATATTACATATTTATTCTTTGAAATATAATTTTTTTGCAAACGATAAGTAATAATTATTTAATTTTCAAAATAAAATAAATGAAACTAGGCGAATTTAACAAGTAAATGTTTATTGAGGAGTAGTTTTTTGGTTTTTGTTCTACGAAAAATTAAATATTTATTAGCTTCCACATTACGTTTATAACGTAAAAAGTGGAAGGTTTTATAATCGTTCAGTCCGTCTGTCCGTCTGTCCGTCCGTCCGTCACCCACTTTCACAGAGCGAACCAAAAGTCGCACAAGCAATTGGGATACGTCATTTTAAAGCAAAAAATCGGGCTAGGTTACATCCCAAATTTCATTAAAAAATTTAAATTAGAAGTATATTTAAAATTTAAATAGCTAAAATTTTAATCTGCATTGAAATAACATGCAAATTCCATTTTCATTTAATGAGCGAACCAAAAGTCGCACAAACATTTGGAATACGTCATTTTAAAGCAAAAAATCGGGCTAGGTTACATCCCAAATTTCATTAAAAAATTTAAATTAGAAGCATATATAAAATTTAAATAACTAAAAATTTAATCTACATTGAAATAACATGCAAATTCCATTTTCACTCAATATTTTCACTGTTGCCATTTCGTCAAACGTACGAGAAACTTTATTTAAAATAAAAATAAAACCTTTGAAAGAAAATTTATTTTTGTGATATAATTTGGTTTGGATTGTTGAAATATCACAATAAACTTCTTTTGATGGTTCATTATATATGTATGAAGAAAGATGTATAAAGAATTCTAATTTTGCATAAAATATATGCAAAGTTTCTCTTTTATTTTTAAAGTATCGTTTTTACTAATTACATATTTTTCAAACTGTAAATTAAATTCCGGCGACTAAAAGAATTATATTTATTAAAAATATTCATCATTATTCCACGAATTCCAAACAAATTTAGCAAACGATAATGAGTAATTTTTAATTTGACAAAGTATATTAATGAAAATAGTTAATTTTGGCGTTTACAATTCTAAATTAGAAGTCTCTGTTAATCGAATTTCTTTCTGATGTGTATAATAAGTGTGTTTCCTGTGAGCATAAATATGGTGTGGAAGCGGTTTTAGTGACAGGTTCTGTAACAAACCAACTTGTTTATAACTGCAAATAAAGCTGTGTTTAGTGAAATATGCTGTGTTTAGTTAGATGCTGTGTTTAGTGAAATTTATTTTAAATTTAATGTGGAAAAACGGTTGTTGATGTCACTTACTGTTACGAACCTAGTTTTTTTCAAGATAGGAATTTTAGTAAGTATTTAAGAGTAACAGGAAAGTAGGCTATTTTAGTTCTTTAAGAACTTCTTGACTATGAGCTAATTATTAAATCCTCTCATATTACCCTTACATATGTTCTGAACGTATATAAATGATTTTTAAAAATATCGTGCACATACACTCTTAAAACAAAAGAGTCAAATCCACTCATATAGGATAAGTGCATTTTCAACACTGGAAATGAGAGAAAATTAACTCAGACTGAGTTAAAATCACTTGTTTGGAGTGATCCTGACGGAGTTTTAACTAAACAAGGGTGAAACCAACTCCAGTAGGATAAGTGCATTTCCAACACTGAAAAGAGTGAAAATTAACTCAGACTAGCTGAGTTAAATTCACTCGTTTGTTTTAAGAGTGTACTTGCACTTTTTATAATAAATTCAATTTTTTTGCGAAATTACTTTCAAGTTATCTTATGTGACTCATCTTACATGAGAGAAGTTCTATATTTTTTTATTTGAACTACTAGTAGTAAGTAGTAATTTAAAAAAAATAATAATAATTTCCACCAATACATACAACGAAAGACAGCGAAAAAAAAAGCAATTTTATTGCACATTAATTGAAAACTCTATTATTATTTTTTACCTTTAACACAATAGCAAAAAATTTTAAGAATTTTCGGATGTCTTGTGTTTCGCAATAAACTTAGGTACACTGCTCAAAACAATTAGGGGAGCACTTTTTAATTCCAACTTTAACTTCACTCCCAAATTTTTAATTTTTATCCTATAAATCTGAAATTTGTTAAATAGGCTCACTATGCATTCGAAATGAAATAGTAAAAAACAGGAGAAAAAATCTTAAGTTTTTAATACTTAAATTTAAAGGGGGGAAATGGAATAATAACTTTTTAATAAATTATAACAATAATTTTTTCAAAGCTTTTTTTGTTAAAAATAGTTGAAATATATTTTTAAACATCTAAAAAATGCAAGCATGAAAAATTTAGGGTCAATTTATTTTCTAAAACTGTTTTAAAGTGAAATTTATTTTACCATATTTTTCATATTTTCATTAATATTAAAAAAAATATTAAATTCTTCAAAATACGTTATTCTTCCATATAATGATGTATCTAACGATACATAAGTTGCGCATTTAACTTAGTCAGAAAAAAATCACAGGCTGATGATTCCCAATGGAATCATTGGGAGCGAAAGGGTTTTAAACATGTGCTCCCCTAATTGTTTTGAGCAGTGTACATAAGTTTACAATTAAGTAGAATATGTTTAATGTGATACATAAATATAATGAAAATACTTTTGAAACGAAAACTTAATTGCGTAGGAACCTTTTACTCTATTTCCCCAAAGTTTTCAGAAAATTTCTATTGATAAATATTTACATTTTTAGCTAGCCAGATTTTTAACTAAAAGAAAGTAGAATAAATCTGAGCAAAAAGAATTGATTTTTGTCAAAGAAAGGTGTCCTGGCTTTAGTAGGAAAATAATTAACATAGTACTCAGAGAAAACTGCTTTTATAATAGTCTTCAAACATTATATTGTTTAGAACATACTGGATTACATACCAGTCATGATTTAAGTAAAAAGCACTTTTATATGTATGCTGTATTAAGAGATCCTGCATATTCTTGGAAACTTGGAAGCATCTAATAGGAAGTGTACCGTACTTTAAATTATAGTAATCTTTCAAACTAATTGGTACTGTTAGATCAAAAGACAAGGGGACCAGGACTGAAAAATCTGAACTGACCTGTAAACGACTCGTGCAGCCAAAACTGTCCAACGAATAATACTATGTGTAGAGGAAGTGCACGTTAAATATGCTTAAAAGATCAAGCTGCGTGCTATATCGTCCTTAACTGTTGCGTTTTGTGTCAACTCAGGTGACGGCTCATCAATTGACTGTGGTTATAAATTGCGACGCCCAAAATTGCAAATAGTCCTTGTGTATCTCTAGTTCGACGATAATTCAAACTAAACTAACCTAAAAAAAGTTTAAATAAACATGTGTTTCATAAACAAATGGGAGAAAAATAGGTTTATTCAACAAGTAAATGAAGCGAAACTTAAAAAAAAAAGAATAAAATTATATATATATATATACATGACGAGCTAGGTAAATAATTTTCTAAAGTTTTAATTATACTCGAGGTTTGGATACATCTTTATTATCACTTGCGAAAAATATTTTTAGCATTGCATGCAAGATTTTGAAGTACTTTTCCAATTTTAAAAGAGTTATTTATCTCGTTTTTTATTATAAATATTTCTATTATTCTTCTGTAACTAGTGCGTAATGTTAGTCTTCTTTTAAACAGGTTGAATACATCATTTCACTACGGCGAACTCAGAGTGAAATTACTCGAGTTTAAAAAAAGAGTAGTTTAAGCAAGTGCCGGATATATAAGTATTAATATATCCGGCAATCCAATTGAAATTTAATTTTTTTCACGCAAGTTTTACTTGAAATGTTAGCATCTTATAAAATGAGTGAAAAAAAAGTACTTTTTTTTCACTTCATTTAGGTGAAAAAAGTAGTTTTTTATAATTGCGTGAAAAAAATCCGACTTCTACATTATAATTTCAATATCAGACGCGTGCAAAATTATTGTTAAGCTGCTAACAAAGTTTTATTGTTCACTTGCAAATATTTTTTTTACTCAACATATATTTTCATTGAAAACGTCTCCAATAAATGTAGTAATTTCTGTTCTTAAAACAATACGCCAGTTGGAATATGAAAATTCTATTTTATCACTGTTTCTAAAAAGTATAACTTGACGCACGAGTGTGATAATAAAATTATAGTGTAAAATGTTGATTTTTTTCGCGCAATTATAAAAGAAATACTTTTACTTATAGATTCTGATGAGTTGAGCAAAATAAAATAAGCTTAAATTAGGAGAAAATTATTTGGTTAGAGCAGGAAAAGTGCTCCTCGCATAATCCAAATGGTGAAGATCTTAATTAATTTGATAATAATTTAGAGCACTTGTTGCATAAATATTTTTTTTTTTAGATTTCACTTAATTTTCAAACAAAAGCGATTTATTAACATTTAGTTGTTACTTAAACAGAAGGAATTTTAATGATATCTATGTTCTGCATTTTGCCTTACTTGAATAAAATGTACTTAAAAATTAAATGTTTATTTTTATTTTTTTTTATTTGCATGATATAATTATCTTTATTAAATGGTAAAGTGGAAAACTTTATAGAGCACATATGGTATGACACTTGCACATGTAGCCTCGGGATAGACTTGGCCGAACCACCTCTAGACATCCCCTGTCCCGCCCCGTCTGTCATCTGGAATTTCTTATCGTATTGCAACGAGGGGTTGGTGTACAAAATAATTTTCCTTTTACCTCTTTTTCTCCCCAACTAAATTAGTGGGATAAAGAAGCCAAGATGTAGCTAAATCGAATTGCAACATAGGGAAAACGAAGTTTAGGGTTGTTAAGTTTTCCACCCAAAGTCCCTAACTAATTAGTCAGCTATAGGGATTTTTTTTCGTCGCATCTGGGACTGTCGCAAGTGGGACGACACGTAAGTGACCCCTCAAAAGTCTGGCAACCTAATTAATGCAAACGTTTACCCTCCCAGCCTCTTGAGCAATATTTTGTCGCGAAGGCGCCGTCGCTAATGAATCACCTGAATGAGGGTAATTACGAGGGCCGTCTTTAAAATTAGTGACGTTAAGGGGGGGGGGGGGGTCAAACGTCGTTAAAACGTCTCTTTTGAAATGGTGCTTGAGTAGGAACGTGTGGTTGTGTCTGGAGATAAAGTTGTTTGAGGGAATTGTAGGTTACTTTTAACCTTTTTAAAGACACGGCGGTATATATACGCTCAGCACACAGTTAAACCAAATGCCTTTCACTCTTTGGCAGCATCATTTTATTGCTTAGTGTGATAAAAGATGAATGTAGATAATAAACCACAAAATTCGTTTGATTTTTCAAAAAAAAAATCAAAAGGAGCCCAGGACGCTACAAGGGCTGTTGTGCTAATGATGAGTATAAAGGTTCAAAAAAATCGCTCTAGAGCTATGTTTGGTGCTGTAGTAATAATAACGAAGTATGGTGTTTTTGTGATTTGGTAGCAGGGTAACTAAATATTCCATTAGGAAATTTGGCTGAACTTTTTGGGTTGCCTAATTCTATTCTTTAACGAGCTTTAGCACAGACAAAATAAATAGTTATTTAGAGTCTCGGTCTAGTAGCGAGGTCCTCACCTGAACTGGACTGAACTGTAACTGAACTATTTCCAGCTATTCAACAAAAATTAGAGGAGCATCTTTGATTTCAGGGCTGTAAGGAGCCTAGTGGTCCGGGCCCCGGACTTGAGATCGAAAGGTTGAGAGTTCGAGACCCGGTTGCCACTGAAGACTTACCGAGTATACGCGGAGTACGTGCTCGTAAAATCTGTTGGGTCCGAAAGTCCTGTGGTCGGTCATTGCGCAGTTCACCATGGGTACAGGATCCTGGAGTAAATTTCCCTCCCCTTCAGGGACATGTCTAAATTGTGGAGGTGGCGACAGATGTTGCCATCTGTCGACAGATGGCAACATCAGTCATATGTGTTTGTGTGTGTCTTGTGTTGTCCGTCTTGACGATGGTTTATAAGCGGGTCCTTGCGACCAAGCACACAAGCCTGAAAATATATGTAAACCAATCCAATCTTTGATTTTGAGTTTAAACTTTGATATTTTTCCTTTCAATGGGAAATAATTGTGTTAAAAATGAAATTTTAATATGTATACATTATGTAAATGGTATTTTTTTTTAATTTTAATTTCTAGTCGGTTTTTTGGTGGCTTTTCCATTTTTTGAAATTTTAATTTCGGTAAATTTACGATGTCCCATTAGCCCCTGCACCCTGTCCTATTGGACCCCACATATGGGGACTAATGGGACATTTACATGTTTGTTTAAAATGCTCATAAATTTATTAACATGAAAAAGTAAAGATAAACGACAAAAGTTTTACTTTCAAAATAAGGCATAGAATTTTTTTATTTCGAGCTATTCATGTTATAAAAATTTTTTGTGATAAAAGTTTATTAAAAACTTTAAATCTTCTCCTGCAGGAACGTTTGCGATTTAAATATTTAGTGTAGTTTTAGCCATAGTCTTGGTTTCTTGAATATCTTTAACTTTTTTTTCGAAATTAAAATCTGCACAAGATATTTATCTCTTTTACTATAACTACAGTTAAGAATAGCTATATAAAGAATATCTGTAAAGTATTTTTTTTTTTGTGAGAGTGAGTAGAATCAGAAGAATACATGCTGTTTTATAAAATGATATACTAAAAATCTACAAGAGGGAGAGTCAGCCCCTTAGAGCTAAGGCAATAGTTTTGAAATCACAACTTTTCATAGAAGTATTGTTTTAACATGTTAGCCCCTTTTCCATAGTATGAGAATCAACCTATGACTTATGACTTTCTTGGTGGGGGGCAAGTTCGCCCAGCACTGCGACCTTAGGTCTATTGTATTCAACCCCAGAAATGACACAATCACAAGAGACACACAAAGAAAGAGACGACACAAACACTTAGACAAATAACAACATTTATTGAAGGACACAAACATCCATGCCATGACCGGGACTCGAACCGAGCCCACCAGCTACAAGGGCCAACACGTTAAACATTGAGCAGAATCAACATAACAGCCATTCGAAACTAAATTGAAAGGAAAATAACATCTTGTTATTTGATTATTAATTGATAAAGTTTTAAAATAATGTCGCCATCTGCTGATAAATTTTTAGCATTTTGAAGCTTCAAAAATATTTAATCAAATAACTAGATAACATTTTCGCTTCAAATTTCTTTCATTTCGATGTTGTGTTGATTTCCATATCTGAGAAAAAAGGGCTAACATGGCAGAGCAATACTTGTGCGGAAGTTGTAATTCAAAAACTAATGCATTAGCTCTATGGGACAGACAGAGAGAGAGAGAGAGAGAGAGAGAGAGTCCCTCTTATTCTATTTCGATATATTACCATAACTTACAACAATGATATTTTTTGCCATCAGAAAATATAATACAGAAAAGTTATATTATTTGAATATTTGAAAAGTTATCTATAAAATATTATTATAAATACAATAATAAAAGTTTTGAAACAATACTTTTGACAACACAGTTTCGACCCAAGCAACACACAAAAACCTCATTCAAAATTTTAACTTCATACGACTCGGACGCTCATATATTTAATTAAATTATGCAATATCAATAAATCTCATTGAAATTGAATTATACCGTTTTAAGCCATTTCTAGCCTTTTGGACCTACTTTTGTTAAAATTCAATCAATTTTCCTTCAACTACATTTAATAAATTTGTGAATAGATATGTCGGGATTAAGAAAACGCTTTCGGACTTTGATGTAAGTAAATTTGGCTTAAAAGAATATTTGGTTTGAATTCGCTTATTTCTACGCTGATCAAATAAAAATGTCACAAATCATAAGACGTTTGGGACGAATTTAACTCCTCTTTGCGTAACTTGTTATCATCTTTAGCTGGATAAATACCGTTTTCAAAGTAACAGAGCTATTCGTTGATGCAAATAAGCTTGTATTCGCTGTTAATTCGTTGCCAAAGCTGTTAATATCTCTAAATATCAAAATCCATGAATATAAGAATGCTTTTAAAATCCATAATATTTTACCGTTTAATATAATATGTCATTATTGTAAATTCACACATTGTAATTATTTCTTTTTCTTGCAGAAATCGAATTGGTAATGTTTTCAGACGTAATAGAAAAACAAATCAGAAGGTGAGTATACTTAAGAAGTGTTCAAACTATTATCTTAATTTTCTTTTAGTTAGTATTTTTTCGTGTTTGTAACCATTGCAAACGTTTTTATTATTTCTGACGTTTTAAAGACGTAGCATAGGTTGTGTCTAAATGTACTTTAACCACAGCATATTTTTAATTTATAGTTTTGTTTTTTTAATAAAATATAACTTGCAAAACCAAGTAATTACAGAAAAATATTGTATACTAAGATTGCGCTCTTTATGAAATTACAAATTTCGTTTTTACTTGAATGTTTAAACAATTAAATATTCTTTTTAGAATCGAACAACAGAATCAGAAGATGTAGTATATAACGAATATTTGGACCAAGATCAACAGAACGAGATAAGCACAGGTTCCAATATTGCACAGGAGGACGTGCTGGATCACGATGGAATTGGAGATGAAGCAAAAACCTCGGACGGAAGTACTGACCATTCTGAAGTAGAATCGGACTGCAGCAAAGATTCCACTGCGAGTTCCCGACTGGTCAAGACTGCTTCAGACTACATCCCTCTCGTTTCTGAAACAGGAGATCCTGGATATGGAGTGTCAGAGACAACATCATCGTCAAAGAACGAAAGAACAGTTCAAGAAGAATCCGAACCTACCACCAAAGATTCCGAAGATAATCATTACTTCGTTGATAGGGAAATCTTGAACACAGAGGAAACGATCGTGCTTTACGAACCGAAAGATCCGGATTACGTTTCGGAAACTGACGAGACCGGATATGGAGAGTCTGGAACCACGTCCTCGCCAATAAATGAAGGACCAGTTCAAGAAGAATCTGAACTTAACATCACGGATTCAGAAGATAAAGATCCCTTAGTAGATGAGGATACCTTGAACGAAGTGGAGAAGGAAGAGGAATTAGAGATGAAAGATCCGGATGCAGTTGTCATTGTCAATGGACAAGAATTCAAAGTCCACAGGGATCTCTTTAGCGAAGCGTCCACCTATTTTAGAGTGGCATTTGCTGGGAAACAAGACAAGCAGCTTGTACTCCACGTAAGATTTTTAATCAAGACTTTCTCTTTTTTTAAAGTTAATTATTATATACTAGGGTCAAGTGGGGTAAGTGTGATAGGGTTTCTGCATTTTTCATTAAGAATATTCGTTCTCTGCTTCAAGTAAATTCCAAATCCTAAAATTGGTAGTGAATAATTATAAGAAACATACATATGTAGAAAAAAAATTATATGCTTGAATTCCAATTTTAAGTGTACGAAATTTGCATTTTAAAATCAATTGCTGTTTTATCACACTTACCCCACATAGGAAACCCACATAAAAAGAAGACAGTTGCACTTAAATTCAAAAGCTCAAAACTTTATTTAAACAAAAAATAAGGTCAATATTTCTTTTTAGTTTAATTATAAGTGGTCTAATGTTATATATTGCAAACTTTCAGATTTTTAGAATGATTTCCAAAGTTACAAGAGCTGTTTATCACACTTACCCCCAATCACACTTACCCCACTTGACCCTACTTAAAAGTTTGTAATTTTGAACGTGGTATTCTTATTGACGTTCTAGAGCGAACTGCGTTGCTCAACTCAATTTGCTAGAATACAGATAATTGTAAGACAACGAATATTTTATAATATTTTGCAATTTTTCCTCATTTATTTGTTATATTTTTCAGATAAAATCGGAGGTTACCACAAGCGCTGTTTTTGAAGCCGTCAGTACTTTTATGTATGATGGAATCGCTGAAATCTCCAGCAAAGAATTCCTAAACTTGATGTTGTCATCTCACATCCTAGGAATGCCAAGTCTTATTCAACATTGCACACAGGTAAATTTAAACATTCATTATTCTAAAAGAATAAGTCCGTAAGTATTTAAAAATTTACTTTAGGAAAAAAGTAGTGTAGATTTTAACAGTTTTATTACATTTATAAGTGGGTCATATTTTTTCACTTTGATTCCTAAAGTATTTTTTTATGTTAACTTATTATCCTTAATTACTGCTTTGATAAATCCCAATGGCTTAGGTTAAGATATTTTAAGTGAGGTTTATTTTGTATTTATTCGACTCTCACGTCCAAGGTAAAATTTTCATATAAAAAAGTTCTCGTCTTTTTACAGCAATAAGTCTCTTCTTGATTATTTTGGTTTTAGTGCAATTTTCAAAATACTTCATGTCTTATTTTATTTGCATTTTCAGGAAATTTTATATACTTTTGAATTAACAATACATATCGTTTTCATATGAAAATTTCAGAAAATATATATCTTCCCGAGCAAGAATTTTTTGTTTATCGGTTTAACTTTTAAATTTAAGGAAACATTTCCAAAAATGAATAATAGTACTTACTAAACTTCGTAGTGCGGTCAACATCTTGGTTGAAATTTTCCTAAAAAGAGATATAATAATTATACAATTTTCATCAAAATGAAAATAAGTCATACAACATTTCTATGAGCTCATTGAATGGAAAACTAGAACATCCACCAGACAAGTAGCCAACTCCAAGCAGACCTCAATACGGACATATTCCCAGTCGATGAAGGGTCTTTTCCAATGTACTCTTTTTATGTTTTCTACTCTGTACACATTAGTTTTACATGATATATTACAGTTAGTATAGTTTGTAAATAACTTATCAACTACGTTTCAGCTTCTGGATCCATCGACAGATGATATCAAGAACCTCTTGAATTACTATGAGGTTGTGTGCCAATTGAAGCAGGACAAAGTCCCAGTGTTGAAGAGGCTGGCCCACCATTTCGAGACATTAATCATTCAAGACGACTTCTTTGCTTTCACATCTGAGCAGGTCGTTGAAATATTGAACCAGGACGAAATCGGCGCGCGCAGGTACGTATATTCTTGATGTGCATTGATGTATATTGTTTACTCATTCAAACTTAATTTCAATGTGTTCCGATGCAGTTAACTTTTAGTCGGTCATGTGATTTAAATTTTTTTTTGTTGTTTTATGATGAATTAAATGGAAGGAGATATAAGGAATATGTTATTTTATTGAAAAGACATTCCAGAGACGCGCTCATGACTTGTATTATTTATTTACAGTTTGTATCGGTTTTTTTTACATTAAAATACTAAGTTCGCAAACTAAATGAACTTCGACTTTACGTGGTCACGTGTCCTTTTTGCGCAGATATATAAATTTAAAAAAATATGTTTATGGCAAGTATATATGAAGCTTGATCCAGAATTTACATTTTAATCTCAAAATATGTGTCATTTTTTAGGAGTTTTTAAATGCTTGACAGTTGTTTCTTTTATTTAGTGTGCAATTAAAAAATATTGAAACAAATTAAAGCCATTTGGGCAATACACAGTAGACTTTCAGCAGACCTTACTGTCAAAGATAAGATTCAAATGTCTTTCAGCAGACCTTCTGTCAAAGATAAGATACTTTACTGTCCAACATAAAGATTATGAAAAATCACACTTATATCTCGCGCTAAACACTTATATCTCGCGTCTTCAAGCAAAATTGCTTGAGATATAGTTTGAAAGAGAGGGAGGATTAAAAAAAAATTCTTGCTATGAAATCGGGACTAGAACAAATATACGAATGCATAAATAGTACATCTATAACTAAAGTTTTAAGGTTAGGTTAGGTTTGAATTATCGTCGCACTAGAGCTACACGAGGGCTATTGGCGACGGGCGTCGTATTTTAGAACCACAGTCAGGTGACGAGCCAACACCTGAATAGGCACCCAACGCAACCGTTAAGGGCGACATCGTACGCAACGTTAGGACTTTGAAGGATATTTAACGTGCACTCCCTTACACGGGGTATTATTCATCGGACATTTTTGACTGCACGGGCCGTTTATAGACCGGCAGCTATTTTGGCGATGCCCGGACCCGAACCTGGGACCTTCCGCATGCTAAGCGAGTGCTTAACCGACTGGGCTCCCCAGCCCCACTAAAGTTTTAAGATATAATTGAATGGTTTCTAGTTAAAACTATAGAAAACGATATTTTGCGGGTTTGGTTTGGTTTGAATTATCGTCGCACTAGAACTACACGAGGGCTATTGGCGACGGGCGTCGTATTTTAGAACCACAGTCAGGTGACGAGCCACACCTGAATAGGCACCCAACGCAACCGTTAAGGGCGACATCGTACGCAGCGTTAGGACTTTGAAGGATATTTAACGTGCACTCCCTTACACGGGGTATTATTCGTCGGACATTTTTGGCTGCACAGGCCGTTTATAGGTCGGCAGCTATTTTGGCGATGCCCGGACCCGAACCCGGGACCTTCCGCATGCTAAGCGAGTGCTTAACCGACTGGGCTCCCCAGCCCCTCGATTTTTTGCGGGAAGGTTAAGCCGTTGGAGGGTTTCATAATAAAGAAATTTCGTTTTTAAAAAGTCAATGAACATATTTTTTTTGACTCCTTATTAATTGCCATTTATTTTTAATACAAAACAATAAGAATATTACTAACTATGATAGCTTAAACTTATTCGGGATTATGACTTTTTAATACTTATGTTACAAAGCACTCGTTGCTTTTGCTGTCGTCACATATAATTAGATTCTCGTTGAGTATCCAATATACTGTTATCCAATACAATAAAAAAAATGCTTTTACAGCGAAGTGGTGGTATTCGCGGCCGCCCTTGAATGGATTAACCACAAATATCTGGAACGTGAAGAGAGCATCGTCGAGATCTTCCGATGCATAAGGTTTAGCGAAATGACAATGGAAGAAGTCGTTACCTGTTTCCACCCTCACATCCTACCAGGCATCGTTGAAATTCCAGAAATCAAAGAAATGCTCTTAAACGCCACATGGTAAGACTTTTCCTCATTGGTTTAAAAGAAATTTTCTAAATCAAACAAAAGTACTTAAAAAATCAGCGACAATAGTCCAGTTTTTGTGTCTTATAAAAATAGGCTCTGTAACTAAGCTTATGTAACACTATAAAAAATAAATGAATTCCTTTTAAATTAAAACCCCTGAATAGAAAATGTATGACAAATTAAGTTACACAAAAAAATACAATTTAAATAATGTAAAGCAAGCGCTTTTATTCCGAAACAGAGAGAGTAAAGTTTTACACAATATGCTGCAGATTCAATAAAACATTTATTGTCCAAGGTATAAATAAAAAAGGCTAAGTTTTATTATAATATTTTGAAAAGAACTTGCCTCTTAAGCAAAATAACAACTGTTGTCGACTAATTTCAAATTATAAATTACTTCTTTAGTTAATAAGACATAAAACTAATCAATTGCACAGAACAAAGCTTAACAAATATTGCTTTTGTCATATAAACTGATTTCGAAAGAGAGTTTGCTTTTATTATTATAGATTTCAGAACCCTTTATCAAGAGATTCTTAATAATATCCATAAATATCGAATAATAAAATGTTATATTTTGTATTATTAAATTTACAAACTAACTAATAGTTACTTATTTATTGCTATAATTTTAGTTTATTTGAATTTTTATTCTAGTTATCTGTGTGCGAAGACCGTCAAACAAGAGCATTTATTCGGCCACTTGAAATCTCCTACAAGAACTCTGCTTCTGAAAGAGGAGTTAATTGCCCTTTGGGTAAGACATATTGAAATTTATATTTTTAATTTAAATAGTTTTTATATAATGAACAAATGTAACTCATCATATTATTTTATTTTAAAACCAATACAATTTTTTAAATATCAGTTAAACCATGTGCGTCTTAAAACAATAATTAAAAGTTAAAGTAAGAAAACTACTAGCATTGGCTCAAAGCTTTTTAATATAATGAAAATGGGAATATTAATGCTTACTAGCAACAACTTTCTTAATATTCATAAATCAATCGAAGTTTTGAAAAAATAGTATAAAAAAGCGGTATTTTAATAAATATAGTTTCATTGTGCATACTTTGATATTCAGTTACAAAGTCTAATGAAATGGATAGTATGGGAAATAAAATTGTAAAAAATAATGGCGAATAAAATGTCTAGCAATTGTAGTGAAGTCATTGTGTCATAATTAAAATTTTCTTTACCTTGTTAATTTTTTTTTAATAGTCAGTATTTTATAAGAGGTTAATATATCAACCAAGTTCGTTCCTTTAAAGTTGCCATAAATAATTTAACTACAAATGGATCTTGTATCTTGTAAATTTGAGTTTTATAGATATTAAATAATATTGTGAATGACTTTAAATGATATAATTTTTTTCTATACAATTACCTGAATTATCCCTTGATTTGTTCGGTGAATAGTAAAAATCTAAGTTACTTTAATGTATATGCTATATTACAACTTATCCTATCAAATTGCAGATGGTTATCTGCTTATATTTCTCATGCTTATTGAAGTTCGTTCAATGCTTTAAACTTGAGTTTCTTTTATAGGACACAGACATCTACGATCCCAACTACAGCAAGAACGTAGCTGCCACCAAAATCCAGGCAGCCTTCAGAGGGCATCGAACAAGGAAGCAGCTGCTTAACAGTAATGATCCAAAATTAAGGAAGTGCTATTCGGATTATAGCATGAGAAGCTTCTTTGAAAGCGAAATCCGTAAGGAAGTTGATGAGATAACACCAAGGTATGCTTCAGAATCTTTTTGATTATGATTACTTCGATAAAGAAAACAATTTAAAAAGTATTCTTTAATGTATATTTAATGTATTTAATTGTTAGAGTACTAAAATCTCATATTTAATAAATATCTGATGCATTTGGATACAAGTCAGGGTCGTTTAAATTAAAAATATTAGAAACACTTCGTAAAACTAAATTTGTTTAACTAAACACTGAAGCTACATGTTATTCTTTAAATAAAAAGTTTAAAAAAGATAAAACAAAAAGTTTTTTTTTGGTATTGGTTTGAATTATCGTCGCACTGGAGCTACACGAGGGCTATTGGCGACGGGCGTCGTATTTTAGAACCACAGTCAGGTGACGAGCCACACCTGAATAGGCACCCAACGCAACCGTTAAGGGCGACATCGTACGCAGCGTTAGGACTTTGAAGGATATTTAACGTGCACTCCCTTACACGGGGTATTTTTCGTTGGACATTTTCGGCTGCACGGGCCGTTTATAGGTCGGCAGCTATTTTGGCGATGCCCGGACCCGAACCTGGGACCTTCCGCATGCTAAGCGAGTGCTTAACCGACTGGGCTCCCCAGCCCCTAAAAAAAAAGTTATAGAATAGTCTACTTTCCTGTTATTTTAATTTTTTTGGAGTTTTTGCATAACGGATCGGCAGGACGGATCGACTATGACTATCTGTTTTATTTCTGTCGAAATAATAGTAAGCTCAAAGTAATAGTGAAATAACAAATATTTTATTTTATTTATTTTATCATAAATGCCTGTGTTTTGAACTTTTGGTAATTTGTTACAGTTTTGAATACAGAGAATGCGAAGTTATAAACTACAAGTACTTCCTAAAGCGTATGCACAAGAAACGACAAGTATTCCCAGAAGATTTGGAATAAGGTCCACCTCATTAACATAGAGGTACTTTAACATCTCATGGACCACACTACATCTAAAGACTATCATTCTAACAGAAAAAGAGACATCTAGACCTCAACGTTATCCGAGGAACCATTTAAGATCAAGTACCATTTAAAATGACGACCATACACAAGAAAAAGACCCGTTCAACATCTACGGAGTGTCTTATACCATTTGTGACATCAAATCCCTGCAACGTTGGATTTGTATTGAAAAAAAGTTACCATCGTTATTGAGGAATCATTTTACAACTTTAGGTCCGAACACTGATCATTGAATTAAAGGATCATTTTCCATCTCTGGGTCCGAACTCTGTAAATAGTCGTTGCCGAGAGAGGGATCAGTGGCGGATCGGTATCAGGGCTGTTTCTGGCATCGGGATACTTTCTCCTTAGCCGAATAAGGAGGGAGTGATCGCGGTGTTTGGGCAGTCCTTGTATCGACCCGCCACTGATGTTTCTTTGGGCATATTTTTCTATCAACGGCTGTCATCTTGCCGTTCAAGCAAAATATTTATGACAACCATTACAGCAGATTTCATAAGGAGCTAAATATCCATCTGCCTGCAAGCTCCGTCACTACGACACCAGCGAACTGTTCCGAGAAGCCATTTTCCACCTTTCTGTTGCTCTCGATGCTTTGACTTTTGTATGAACTGATTCAAGGAGCCCTCTTCATCTTTCGAAAGCTCCTGATACTTCGACTAATATATATACCGTTTCGAGAGACCACCCTCCATCTTTCGGATGCTCTCGATACTTCGACAAATGTATACACCGTTTCGAGAGACCACCCTCCATCTTTCGGATGCTCTCGATACATCGACAAATGAATACACCGTTTCGAGAGCCCACCCTCTACCTTCCTGAGGCTCCCGATACTTTGACTGTTATATAAACCGATTAGAGGAGCCGTTATTCCATCGTCTTCCAGCTCCCAATATAACGACACATCACAATGTCTAAAGAAGAGTACTTTTCCATCAAGATGCTCTTACGATTTCACGAGAAACTGACTATGACGCAAACTCTACTATGACGAATGTTATACCGGATTTGACTTTAAACTGATTCTGAATATTTTGGCATATTGTACTAAATTCATTTTAATAAAGGATATTTATTTCGTACTGTTGTTATAATTTTGTTATGATCTCTATTATAAGTAATACCTATCTAACTTGTTTATAGCGAAGTATGCGTTGCATTTTATTTGACATTTCTTAAAGGCAAAATCTTAAGTAACCTGCAAATATTTTGAAATATAGTCTCAGCGCATAGCTATTTTTAATATAGTAAAAATTCAAAAATTACTTAATCGAGCGTTATTTTTAAAAAAATTCTTTTAAAAAAATTAATATTAGTTCACCATTGCTGCAAAAAATATATTTGGCTCAAGTACAATTTTACTATTGTAAGTAGAGTGCAAACCATCTAAATTTCCGTTATTTAGTTTCAAACAATAATTTCTGGATTCATTATTTATGTTTACAAGTTTAAAAAAAACTTATACTTTAAAACAAAATTTATTTCAAAAGTTGTTTAACATTTAGATTAACATTAATCGTTAGCAACGTTTAAAATACATTTTCATAACTATTTGTTTTAGAGTTTAAATGTTTGTAAACAAATAATGAGAGAAATAATTGAGAGAAATCGGTTTCCAGTCTCCAATGACCGCCTAGCAGACACAATTAAGGGACGACTCCTAATAAATAAAGCGGTTTTATCCCCTCTTCTCTTCAACTGTTGCGTGGAAGCGGGTTAAGTGACACTATATGTTACAAACCTACTTGTTTATTTTTCTCAATTTCAATATCACGGAGAGAAGTCTTCGCCTAAGAAGTCGATTGTTGGTCCCAATCAACCTTAAAATCTGTCTCTCTCTCAGAATGACGGAAAAACAAATATTTAAAATCTACATTTATCAGACACAATCTTCTAAAGGAAATGCACTTTTCATGTCATTTTCTCCGACAGAGGTCCATTTTCGAAACAAATTATCGACCATAAAAAACTGACTAACAATGTTTTGATGATTTTTTGGTGTCATTAATTTAGTTTTAATTAATATTTAAAATTATTTAAAAAAATTATATTTCAATAACATTTTGAATTAAAATTTCAAAAAAACAAGGGAGAAACAATTAAAGATAATACTTGAAAATGTTATAAAAATAGGACCACCAATCAGAATTTCCAGGGATTATATTGTTTATTGATTAGGGGTAGGGAAGAGTGGGGGCTAATTGGACAAGGGGCAAAAAGCGGAGAAAAATATACTTTTATACAAATATTTCTGAAAAAGAGCATTGTAACAAATTAGACTTAACATTTCAACAACCAAAGATTGGCCAGTAAAATCATGTGTTGAAGTGGAGAGAAGAATTGTTGCTTTGGAGAATCCAAAGTAAGTTAAAAGTGTAATTTATTAAATTAAATATTTTATTAATGAAACTATTGTTTTAAGTAAAATACATATCATAGATAAATATATTGCATGTCAAATACTGTGGTAAAATACACTTGCTTCTGTGTTGGATCTTTTATAAATAACTTGCTGTTATACCCGACGTTTCACGGGTAGAGGTGAAAAAATAATTTAATAGTCAATTTAACTATTTTTTTTCTTTTATTTGAGTTACATAAGATATGAGGAATATTCAGTAATTTTCCTTTTAATTAACCTTTTTGGATATAGTAATGATTAATATTAATCTCAAAAATACCTTTGATAAGAAGCTCAAATGAAAAAGAAAACATATTTAAGTAAAAAAATAATCAATAAGAGATTAAAAAAAAATAAGCTACTCCTGCAAACAGCAAACGATTCGCATTTTTTTATTTAGGTCATTTCAATTCATCTATCATTTAATCCGTTATAAAATAATAAGCTTATGTTGCTGTTGCCGATCGTTATAAAAAGTACAGTATCCCACAACTTATATTACCTTAAAAATTCAAAATTTTTAAAAACGCTATAAAATTCACCGATAAAGTCATCGTAATTTCCCGAATATAATTTTTTTAGCGAATTTGGCGAGGAAAAGATATTGCCTCCAACGCACCCATTCAGCTCTTGTGCGATGGCCTTTGCACAACCAGCTAATAAAAAATTGCTCATTTGGAACGTTGTTTGTAATAGCTTGGCGAGTTTGGCAAAGTATTTGGCGGAAAAAGGAAAACGTAAAGACCCTAATATGCAGCTCCAGCTCGATGGCCTTCAAAAACTAACGGTATTAGTTTAAATGTGCATTTAAAATATCATAATTCAATTTAAAGTTCGTTTTTCTTAAGATTTTGCGTCCTATACAAACAAACAGAAGTTGCCATATATTTATTTAGATTACACTGGTGGCGTCTAATGGGTAATCTTAGGTTAGGTTTGAAATATCGTCTCGTACCTCCTCTCGTATTAAACTGGCCATGTGGACATCAAGACGGCCAAATCAGATTTCGTCTACAGTGGCATTTAACATAGCAAGGTTAGGTTTGAATCATCATCGCACTATAGCAACACGAGGGCTATTGGCGACGGGCGTCGTATTTTAGAGCCACAGTCAAGTGACGAGCCGACACCTGAATAGGCACCCAAGGCAACCGTTAAGGGTGACATCGTACGCAGCGTTAGGACTTTGAAGGATATTTAACGTGCACTCCCTTACACGGGGTATTATTCGTCAGACATTTTTGCCTGCACGGGCCGTTTATAGGTCGGCAGCTATTTTGGCGATGCTCGGACCCAAACCTGGGACCTTTCGCATGCTAGGCGAGTGCTTAACCGCCTGGGCTCCCCAGCCCCGGTGGCGTCTAATGGACAGAAACAGTAGGGTCAAATAGGACATTAATATGCATAGCTTTGTATGCTTCTCAAATAGGAATCTATATTAGTTTCCAATATCTCATTCAGTCAATTTGACAAAAACTTTTTTTCAATTTTAATTTTAATCTTTAGAACTTTTTCCGTTGCGTAATAAGTGAAAGTTCAAATAGGTTATTGATGACATATTTTTCCAACTGTAATTTCATTAATTAGAAATGAACAGAGCTTAGTGTTTGTTCGAAATACTCATCAACTTAGATTTGGTAATTTCTTAACATATCTAGAATGACTATTTAAGTAAACAATTGTTCAGTTTATGAGCTTGTAAAAAAAGAAAATTAATGTTTTCCTATTTTTGCTGAAATACAGATTGTTATAAAACAATTTCCCATTAGCCCCCACTCTCCCCTAGCTATACAGTGGTGGCCAAAAGTGTGGACACATTTTGAAAGTTGCATGTGTTTCAACTGTTAATTGTGTTCTTGCATCCATTAAATTTCGCTTAAATACAAACATTTAAATATTAAATTGAAGGTAATTTAATGTAGAATTTCACTATAAAAACAGAATTAAAGTTTCTTTATTACAAATAAAGTTATGCTCATTTTAGTTGAACAAGCAAGCACAATCAATGGATTCTCTTATGCTGAAATTGCAATACAAGTTGGTAGTTTAATGACTTGCAAAACTGAGACAGATCATACTATTAGTTGCATAACTTATTCGTAAAACATATATTGTAACACTGTATTTATTTTTAATTCTACAGTGGTGGCCAAAAGTGTGGACATATTTTGAAATTTTCATATTTTTCAACTTTGTGTGATTACAGAATATATTAATTGTATATCAAATTAAACAATTGTGTATCAAATTAAAAGTAATTTAATCTTTATGAGGAGCACTATGTGCAGATCGTTGAAGCCGTCTATGAGACCTTTGGTCCCATATAATCAATATCCATGGACACACCATCATCATCATCGAAGTAATTTCATGTAGAATTAAAAATAAATACAGTATTATAATATATGTTTTACGAATAAGTTATGCAACTAATACTATGATCTGTCTTAGTTTTGCAAGTCATAAAACCACCAACTTGTATTGCAATTTCAGCATAAGAGAATCCATTGATTGTGCTTGCTTGTTCAACTAAAATGAGCATAACTTTATTTGTAATAAAGATACTTTAATTCTGTTTTTATAGTGAAATTCTACATTAAATTACCTTCAATTTAATATTTAAATGTTTGTATTTAAGCGAATTTTAATAGATGCAAGAACACAATTAACAGTTGAAACACATGCAACTTTCAAAATGTGTCCACACTTTTGGCCACCACTGTAAATATCTAAAATATTTTAAAGTTTGGTATATCAAATCCAAAATTCGTTTGCTCGAATTTTGATTACCTTCACTTTATTTGTTAAATTTTTTATATTTCTCGAGAAAATTTATTTACATGAAAAAGTGATGATAAGCGAACAAAGTTTTACTTTCAAAATATAAGTTATAGAATTTTATGTTTTGAGCTATTCATAGTTTAAAAATTCTGTGTGATAAAAATTTTATTCGAAACTTTAAACCTTCTCCTGTTTGAACATTTGCGATTTAAATATTTAGTGTAGTTTTAACCATAGTCTTGGTTTCTTGAATATCTTAAACTTTTTTTCGAAATAAAAATATGCACTAGATATTTATCTCTTTTACTATAACTTGAAATTATAAGATATAGTGAAGCTCTGAGAACTTTTCTGAACAGGAATTCAAGTAATATGTATGATGTATGAAAACAGACTCATATTTAAATATACAAACTACTTTCGTTAACTATTCAACTTATACATTAAGTTTAAGTCTCATTAATATCGATGGATAGAATATTTAAACAAATATCAGATACATTAGATTACTAATAAATGTGTTTAACATTTTAAATTTGAGAAATTGCATACATCATGAGATATAATTCCTTTGAAATAAACTATTACAGTTAATAGTTAAAAACCCTTCACTTTTCCCAATCCCAAACTGATCACGTTTATTTGCTAACGTTAACTAAAGATTTTTTTTTAGTTGCAAGTTTTAATCCCGAAACAATTATTTAAAATATGTTACATGTTTAGTTGATCGAGAAACAGATGATTGTGATAGTAGCAGAATCAAAAATGAGTAGAGAAGAACAGAGCCTTATAGAATTGTCGTGGAATAGGAGATACAGGCCCCTTTCGCGTTGTCATTACTTCTGACAGCAATGGAAGATCTAATAAATTATATTTTAAATAAATAAATTTTCTTGTTTTTAACTTCTAAAGTTTTGTTTCGAAACCAATCTGTACTTCTTAATTGTTAGATAGTGGTTTGTTTACAGTTGTATAAAATATATACTTTTAAAATTCAATCATATTTCTTCAAGCCCATTCTGAAGACTTTTCAAATTTAATATGAAGCAACCTTGATACCAGGCAAGAAGCAACCTTGCGCTATGAGATTGAAATCCCTACTTAAGAATCTGCAGTGTAGTGTTTCAAAACGAGTATTAAAAGATAAATTTATAGAATATAATCTAAAATCGGTTCAATTTGTCGGATCTTAAAACTTATTTTTTTTATTTATTAAGGTATGACTTCAGTCATTCTTTTTGTCCTTTTGTCTGTTATCGAATTACCCATTGAATTACCATTCATATGTACTTCACTCATATGAATCACCACTTCATTCATATGAATCACCACTTCATATGTACTTCAAATAGCCTCATATAAATTAATAGATATACAATCAATAACTGCGAATCTGGAATTTTACAGTAGTTTTAAAAGTTATTTAATGAAATAATAAGTGTACAATTATTCTGTCTTCGCTCCCAGTGTAACATACATTTGTAGAATTCACTTCACAAATACGTTTCTTAGTTTTCTTAATTCTAACACAAGCAAATTTCGGTGTTCTTGCAAAAAAAAGTTTTTCCAGGGGTAATTTTATGCGGCATTTTGAAATGAAACATATAAAAGTGGATAATAAACTTTCAAGACAGTGAACTAACTTTTTTTTTAGTTTTCATGGCTTGCCAAACAATTGTATTTTTACAGCACCATACCCTCAAATTTCTCAAAATATTACATGCCTTTTACCGAATGTTTCAACGTTATTTTTTTAATTACTTGCGAAACACACTTTTCAATGTACAGTTAAATATGTTTATATAAAGAATATCTGTATAGTTTTTTTTCGAGAGTGAGTAGAATAAGAAGAATATATGCTATTTTATAAAATGATATACTTCATATAAACAATTTGAAAACTTTTCGGTACCAAGACACCCTCTTAAGTAATTCAATATATTACCATAACTGACAACAATTATATTTTTGCCATTAGAAATACAATAAAGTAAAATTATATTGTTTAGAATATTTAAAAAGTTATCTCCAAAAGACTATTATAACAATAAAAAAAGTTTCGAAACAATGTTTTTAACAACACAGTTTCAATCTAAGCAACACACAAAAACCTCACTCTAAATTTTAACTTCATACCACTCGGACCTACAAATATTTTGTTAAACTTTTCGATTTTAATAGTTCATAAAAATTGGATATATCATTCAAATAAATTTCGACCATTTGTACCTACATAAATTGATAAAGATGACTGGCTTTAGAAAACGCGTTCGTTCATTCATGTAAGTAAAATGTTTCATGTAATTCATGTTTAGCTTAAAAAAAACTATTTGGTTTATATTCTCTTCATTTTACGTAGCTCCAGCAACAATAACATAATTCATAAGACGTTAAGGACAAATTTCATCACATTTTGCGAAATTTTTATTATCTATATTCAACGTAAATAACTTTTTCTTAGTTACAGATACTCATTGATGCAACTAAGCTGTTTAAATATATCTATAAATATCAAAATCTCTGAACATATTAATTTTTAGTATCATTTTTAATCCCAAGTATTTTTCCATTTAATGTAATATGTCATAGTTATATTTATTTCTTTTTCTTGCAGAAATCGTATTGGCAGAATATTCAGACGCAAAAAGAGATCAGATAAAAACGTGAGTATACTTAATAAGTGTTTCAAACTATAATCTCAATTTTCTTCAAGTTTGTCTTCATTCTTTTTTAGTAACCATTGCAAAAGCTTTTATTATTTCTGAACTTTTAAAAAAGATACGAAGGTTGTGTCTTTGAAACAAGAAGTACCCTGAAAATGCATTATTCTCATATATTGTAGTACACCAGAACTTTTTTTCTTGCTAGTAATGCCATTAAGATTCATTTATTATTACCTACAAAATAGTCGAAGTAACTTTTGGTAACTAAAAGGCATACATAATTGTGCCAATTTGTTATATATGGGTGCACTAGCACTTTAAAGCAAATAAGTATAGATAAAAGTACGCTTTCCAAATAATTTTTAATTGACTCATCCTTAAAATTTGCATAGGAGCACTTTTATTTGTTCTTATAAATGCCTATTTTTAGTGTAATAAATTCACAAACAATATGTGTCAGAATTTTTTTATTAATAGTACATTTTCTAACATTATAATGCAAAATGTCTGATCAATGTACCACTGAAAAAATGCGTAAGCTCTTTCTCGCAAATCCTCCGAAAGCATGCTTGATCCTTATGCTATACGGCATTTTTTTATAAAACAGTTACTACTAATACTGCTTAAAAATAGGTAATTCAGAGAACTAAGACTTTGAGGTGAAATATTCTCGTTCATAAGAAACTTAAGTATTACGAGAAATTGTAAAATAAAGTTGTGAAGATAGTTTTACAATTTACCTCTAGAATGAAGAGGCTAAGGTAAGATTCGTAAGTTGTTCGACGTTTAACAGGCACAAATAGCAATAAATCATCGTCTTAACATCAAATGAAACACTTACACAAAAGTATAAATTTTTAATTTGAAATAGTGATATTTTTTTAATAACATGTAATTTACAAGGTTAAGTACTTTCAGCATCATATATTATATTAAATCCTCCCTACTCCCCCCCCCTCCCCGGAAAATTAACATTATATATATTAACATTTCTATATATTGTTTCGTTTCTTCTTCGGTGTCTAAACATTTGCATATTATTTTTTAGAATCCGAATTCAAAATCAGGTGATTTATCAAGCAATTACTTAGACCAAGAACATCAGTATGATTTGGACACAGATTTTAGTGCCACACGTGAGAACGTGCTGGATCACGATAGAAAATCAGATGAAACTGACACATCAGATGAAAGTACTGACCATTCTGATGGAGGATCGGACTGCAGCAAAGATTCCACTGCGAGTTCCCGACTGGTCAATACCACTTCAGACTACATCCCTCTAGTTTCTGAAACAGAAGATCCCGTATATGGAAAGTTAGGGACAACGTCATCGTCCACGAATGAAGGAACAGTTCGAGAAGGTTCCGATTTTACCATCACGGATTCCGAATATATTCATCCCATCGTTGATGTGGAAATATTGAACACAGAGGACGAGATCGTGCAATACGAAATGAAAGATCCGGATTACGTTTCTGAAACAGAAGATCCTGGATATGGAGAGTCAGTGACAGCGTCACCGTCAAGAAAAGAAGGAAATGTTCAAGAGGAATCCGACCTTCCCATCAAGGATTCCGGAGACAATCATCCCTTCGTTGATGAGGACATCTTGAACACAAAGGAAACGATCGTGCTTTACGAACCGAAAGATCCGGATTGCGTTTCTGAAGCTGACGAGTTAGGATACGGAGAGTCAGGATCCGTGACCTCGTCAACAAAAGAAGGACCAGTTCAAGAAGAATCTGACCTTAACATCAAGGATTCAGAAGATAAAGATCCCTTAGTTGATGAGGATACCTTGAACAAAGTGGAAAAGGAAGTGGAAGTAGAATTGAAAGATCCGGAAGCAGTGGTCATTGTCAATGGACAAGAATTCGACGTCCACAGGGATCTCTTTAGCAAAGCGTCCACCTATTTCAGAGCGGCATTTGCTGGGCCACAAAACAAGCAGCTGGTACTCCATGTAAGTTTGTTAATCATTAATTTTTCTTTTTTAGTTAATTATTACATAGTACTTTAGAGTTTGTTATTTTGAACGTGGTTTTCTTATTGACGTTTTGGAGCGAACTGTGTTGCTCGACTCAATTTGCTATAATTCAGATAATTGTAAGACAACGATATGTATAAGGTTTATAACATTTTGCAATATTTCCTCATTTATTTGTTTATTTTTTCAGATCAAATCGGAGGTTACCACTAGCGTTGTTTTTGAAGCCATCAGTACTTTCATATATGACGGAATCGCTGAAATCTCCAGCAAAGAATTCCTTAACTTGATGTTGTCATCTCACATCCTAGGAATGCCAAGTCTAATTCAACATTGCACACAGGTAAATTTAAACATTCAATATTCTAAAAGAATAAGTTCGTAAGTATTTAAAATTTTATTTTAGGAAAAAAGCGAAAAAAGAAGTGCAGACTTTAACAGTTTTATTACATTTATAAGTGGGTCATATTTTTCACTTTGATTCCTAAGGTATTTTTTATGTTAACTTATTATACAATTACAGCTTTGATTAATCGAAATGGCTTAGGTTAAGATATTTTAAGTGAGGTTTTTTTTTTGTATTTATTTGACTCTAATGTCCAAGGTAAAATTTTCATATAAAAATAGTTTTCATCTTTTTACAGCAATAAGTCTTTATTTAAATATTTTGATTTTAGTGCAATTTTCAAAATACTTCACGGTTTATTTTATTTACATTATCAGGAATTTTTATGAACTTTTTAATTAACAATACATATGCTTTTAATATGAAATTTCCAGAAAATATATATCTTCTCAAGCAAGATTTTTTTGTTATCGGTTTTTCTCTTAAATTTAATAAAAATTTTCAAAAAATGAATAACTTACTAAACTTCGAAGTGCGGTCAACATCTTGGATGAAATTTTCCTAAAAAGATATATAATAATTAGGTAAATTTCATCAAAATGAAAATAAGTCATTCAACATTTCTATGAGCTCATTGAATAGACAACCAGAACATCCACCAGACAAGTAGCCAACTCCAAGCAGACCTCAATACGGACATATTCCCAGTCGATGAAGGTTTTTTCCCCCTGTACTCTATTTATGTTCCCTACCCTGTACTCATCAGTTTTACATGATATATTACAGTTAGTATAGTTTGTAAATAACTTATCAACTTCGTTTCAGCTTCTGGATCCATCGACAGATGATATCAAGAACCTCTTGAATTACTATGAGGTTGTGTGCCAATTGAAGCAGGACAAAGTCCCAGTGTTGAAGAGGCTGGCCCACCATTTCGAGACATTAATCATTCAAGACGACTTCTTTGCTTTCACATCTGAGCAGGTCGTTGAAATATTGAGCCAGGATGAAATAGGCGCGCGCAGGTACGTATATTCTTGATGTGCATTGATGTATATTGTTTACTCATTCAAACTTAATTTCAATGTGTTCCGATGCAGTTAACTTTTAGTCGGTCATGTGATTTAAATATTTTTTTGTTGTTTTATGATGAATTAAATGGAAGGAGATATAAGGAATATATTATTTTATTGAAAAGACATTCCGGTAACGCGATCATGACTTGTATTATTTATTTACAGTTTGTATCGGGTTTTTTACATTAAAATACTAAGTGCGCAAATTAAATGAATTTCGACTTTACGTGGTCACGTGTCCTTTCTGCGCAGATATATAAATTAAAAAAAATATGTTTATGGCAAGTATATATGAAGCTTGATACAGAATTTACATTTTAATCTCAAAATATGTGTCATTTTTTAGGAGTTTTTAAATGCTTGACAGTAGTTTTTTTTTATTTAGTGTGCAATTAAAAAAAATTTAAACAAATTAAAACCATTTATGCAATACACCTTATACTTTCAGCAGAATTTACTGTCAAGATAAAGATAATGAAAAATCAACACTTAAATCTCG
Source organism: Hylyphantes graminicola (assembly GCA_023701765.1). NCBI lineage: Eukaryota > Metazoa > Arthropoda > Arachnida > Araneae > Linyphiidae > Hylyphantes > Hylyphantes graminicola. The sequence continues at coordinate 74,406,617 of CM043115.1, read as the reverse complement.
CGTCTTCAAGAAAAATAGCTTGAGATATAGTTTGAAAGAGGGGGAGGATTAAAAAAAATTCTTGCTATGAAATCGGGACTAGAACAAATATACAAATGCATAAATAGTACATCTATAACTAAAGTTTTAAGATATAATTGAATGGTTTCGAGTTAAAACTATAGAAAACGATTTTTTGCGGGAAGGTTAAGCCGTTAGAGGGTTTCATAATAACGAAATTTCGTTTTTAAAAAGTCAATGAACATATTTTTTTTGACTACTTATTAATGGCCATTTATTTTTAATACAGAACTATAAGAATATTACTAACTATGATAGCTTAAACTTATTCACGAATATGGCTCTTTAATACTTATGTTACCAAGCTTTCGTTGCTATTTCCTGCCGTCTCATACTATTAGATTTTCGTTAAGATATACTGTTATCTTATGCAATACGAAATACTTTTTCAGCGAAGTGGTGGTATTCGCGGCCGCCCTTGAATGGATTAACCACAAATATCTGGAACGAGAACAGTACATCGTCGATATCTTCCGATGCATAAGGTTTAGTGAGATGACCATGGAAGAAGTCGTGGCCTGTTTCCACCCTCACATCCTACCAGGCATCGTTGAAATACCAAAAATCAAAGAAATGCTCTTAAACGCAACATGGTAAGACTTTTGCTCATTAATTTAAAGGAAATTTTCTATAATCAAACAAAAGTACTTAAAAAATCAGCGACAATAGTCCAGTTTTTGTGTCTTATAAAAATAGGCTCTGTAACTAAGCTTATGTAACACTATAAAAAATAAATGAATTCCTTTTAAATTAAAACCCCTGAATAGAAAATGTATGACAAATTAAGTTACACAAAAAAAAATACAATTTAAATAATGTAAAGCTAGCGCTTTTATTCCGAAACAGAGAAAGTAAAGTTTTACAAAATATGCTGCAGATTCAATAAAACATTTATTGTCCAAAGTATAAATAAAAAAGGCTAAGTTTTATTATAATATTTTGAAAAGAACTTGCCTCTTAAGCAAAATAACAACTGGTGTCGACTTATTTCAAATTATAAATTACTTCTTTAGTTAATAAGACATAAAACTAATCAATTGCACAGAACAAAGCTTAACAAATATTGCTTTTGTCATATAAACTGATTTCGAAAGAGAGTTTGCTTTTATTATTATAGATTTCAGAACCCTTTATCAAGAGATTCTTAATAATATCCATAAATATCGAATAATAAAATGTTATATTTTGTATTATTAAATTTAGTTACGTTAAACTAACTAATAGTTACTTATTTATTGCTATAATTTTAGTTTATTTGAATTTTTATTCTAGTTATCTGTGTGCGAAGACCGTCAAACAAGAGCATTTATTCGGCCACTTGAAATCTCCTACAAGAACTCTGCTTCTGAAAGAGGAGTTAATTGCCCTTTGGGTAAGACATATTGAAATTTATATTTTTATTTTAAGTAGTTTTTAAATAATGGACAAATGTAACTCATCAGATTATTTCATTTTAAAACCAATACAATTTTTTAAATATCAGATAAACCATGTGCGTCTTAAAACAATAATTAAAAGTTAAAGTAAGAAAACTACTAGCATTGGCTCAAAGCTTTTTAATATAATGAAAATGGGAATATTAATGCTTACTAGCAACAACTTTCTTAATATTCATAAATCAATCGAAGTTTTGAAAAAATAGTATAAAAAAGCGGTATTTTAATAAATATAGTTTCATTGTGCATACTTTGATATTCAGTTACAAAGTCTAATGAAATGGATAGTATGGGAAATAAAATTGTAAAAAATAATGGCGAATAAAATGTCTAGCAATTGTAGTGAAGTCATTGTGTCATAATTAAAATTTTGGGTAAGACATATTGAAATTTATATTTTTCTTTACCTTGTTAATTTTTTTTAATAGTCAGTATTTTATAAGAGGTTAATATATCAACCAAGTTCGTTCCTTTAAAGTTGCCATAAATAATTTAACTACAAATGGATCTTGTATTTTGTAAATTTGAGTTTTATAGATATTAAATAATATTGTGAATGACTTTAAATGATATAATTTTTTTCTATACAATTACCTGAATTATCCCTTGATTTGTTCGGTGAATAGTAAAAATCTAAGTTACTTTAATGTATATGCTTTATTACAACTTATCCTATCAAATTGCAGATGGTTATCTGCTTATATTTCTCATGCTTATTGAAGTTCGTTCAATGCGTTAAACTTGAGTTTCTTTTATAGGACACAGACATCTACGATCCCAACTATTCAAAGAACATAGCTGCCACCAAAATCCAGGCAGCCTTCAGAGGGCATCGAACAAGGAAGCAGCTGCTTAACAGTAATGATCCAAAATTAAGGAAGTTGTATTCGGATTTTAGCATGAGAAGTTTCTTTGAAAGCGAAATCCGTAAGGAAATTGATGAGATAACACCGAGGTATGCATCAGAATCTTTTTGAGTGTGATTTCTTTGATTAAGAAAACAATTTAAAAAATATTCTTTAATGTATATTTAGCGTATTTAATTATTAGAGTACTAAAATCTTATACTTAATAAATATCTGAAGCATTTGGATACAAGTCAAGGTCGTTTAAATTAAAAATATTAGTAACACTACGTAAAACTAATTTTTTTTAACTAAACACTGAAGCTACGTGTTAGTCTTTAAATATAAAGTTTAAACAAGATAATTAAAATTCATAGAATAATCTACTTTCCTGTTATTTTAATTTTCTTGGAGTTTTTGTATAGCGGATCGGCAGACTTATGAAAAAGCATAAAATATTGTATCTGATGATCTGCCTATCCAACAAAAATATTAAAAGCGGGCTATTAGTACTTAGTTCAGAATTTTTACTATGACAATCTCTTTTATTTCTTTCGAATTTAAAAAAAGGAAAATAAGCTTAAAATAATAGTAAGCTCAAAGTAATAGTGAAATAACAAAAGTTTTATTTCATTTATTTTATCATAAATGCCTGTTTTTTGAATTTTTGGTAATTTGTTACAGTTTTGAATACAGAGAATGCGAAGTTATAAACTACAAGTACTTCCTAAAGCGTATGCACAAGAAACGACAAGTATTCCCAGAAGATTTGGAATAAGGTCCACCTCATTAACATAGAGGTACTTTAACATCTCATGGACCACACTACATCTAAAGACTATCATTCTAACAGAAAAAGAGACATCTAGACCTCAACGTTATCCGAGGAACCATATAAGATCAAGTACCATTTAAAATGACGACCATACACAAGAAAAAGACCCGTTCAACATCTACGGAAAGTCTTATACCATTTGTGACATCAAATCCCTGCAACGTCGGATTTGTATTGAAGAATAAGTTACCATCGTTATTGAGGGATCATTTTACAACTTTAGGTCCGAACACTGATCATTGAATGAAAGGATCATTTTCCATCTCTGGGTCCGAACTCTGTAAATAGTCGTTGCCGAGAGGGGTATCAGTGGCGGATCGGTATCAGGGCTGTTTCTGGCATCGGGATACTTTCTCCTTAGCCGAATAAGGAGGGAGTGATCGCGGTGTTTGGGCAGTCCTGGTATTGACCCGCCACTGATGTTTCTTTGGGCATAATTTTCTGTCAACGGCTCATCATCTTGCCGTTCAAGCAAAATCCTTGTGACAACCATTACAGCAGATTTCATAAGGAGCTAAATATCCATCTGCCTGCAAGCTCCGTCACTACGACACCAGCGAACTGTTCCGAGAAGCGATTTTTCACCTTTCTGTTGCTCTCGATGCTTTGACTTTTGTATGAACTGATTCAAGGAGCCCTCTTCATCTTTCGAAAGCTCCTGATACTTCGACTGATATATACACCGTTTCGAGAGACCACCCTTCATCTTTCGGATGCTCTCGATACATCGACAAATGAATACACCGTTTCGAGAGACCACCCTCCACCTATCGGCTGCTCTCGATACTTCGACAAATGAATACACCGTTTCGAGAGACCACCCTCCACCTATCGGCTGCTCTCGATACATCGACAAATGAATACACCGTTTCGAGAGCCCACCCTCTACTTTCCTGAGGCTCCCGATACTTTGACTGTTATATAAACCGATTAGAGGAGCCGTTATTCCATCGTCTTCCAGCTCCCAATATAACGACACATCACAATGTCTAAAGAAGAGTACTTTTCCATCAAGAAGCTCTTACGATTTCACGAGAAACTGACTATGACGCAAACTCTACTATGACGATTGTTATACCGGATTTGACTTTAAACTGATTCTGAATATTTTGGCATATTGTACTAAATTCATTTCAATAAAGGATATTTCTTTCGTACTGTTGATATAATTTTTTTATGATCTCCATTAAAGTAATACTTAAAAAACTTGTTTATAGCGAAGTATGCGCTGCATTTTATTTAAAATTTATTCTAAGTATTTTATTTGATAAAGGCAAAATCTTAAGTAACCTGCAAATATTTAGCTAGCTATTAGCATAGCTATTTTTAATATAGTAAAAATTCAAAAAATGCTTAATCGAGCGTTATTTTTTAAAATTTCTTTGAAAAAAGTAATATTAGTTCACCATTGATGCAAAAAATATATTCGGCTCAAGTACATCCTAATATAAGAAATGAGTAAACGATTTTACTCTTGTAAGTATTGTGCAAAACATCTAAATATCCGTTATTTAGTTTCAAACAATAATTTCTGTATTCTTTCATTTATGTTTCCAAATAAAAAATAATTTACAATTTAAAACAACATTATTTTAACAGTTGTTTAACATTTAGTTAAATTGTTAGCAACGTTTAAAATAATTTTTTTATAACTATTGGTTGTAGAGTTTCAATGTTTGTACACAAATAATGAAATGCTCTGTGACCCCTTAAGGGGTCATAGGAGTCTTAAAAATGTGCAAAGAAGGTACTACACAACATAGTTTGATCTTTCATGTCATTTTTAAACTACTCAATGTATAAGAATAATTTTTTTAAATGTAATTCTACAAGATTTATTTATTATAAAAAAAGTTTTAAAATTTATGAAACTTTAGCCAAAACTAAAATAAATGATATTAAACATGAAGCTATTTGAACAAATTGTGATTAGGCTTGTGCGGCAAATTGTGAGGTCAAAATTGAAAAAATTACCAAGAAAATGACTTTATATTGTACAAATATGTACAAACAAAGACTTATACCTAAATTATCAGCTCAATTTTAATTAGAAATTATTTTTTAAAAAATTTAAAATCAAAATTTTAAATTTTTATTAATTTTTTTAGAAAAAAGTTCTTAAAATAATTTCTAATTAAAATTGAGCTGAGAATTTAGGTATAAGTCTTTGTTTGTACATATTTGTACAATATAAAGTCATTTTCTTGGTAATTTTTTCAATTTTGACCTCACAATTTGCCGCACAAGCCTAATCACAATTTGTTCAAATAGCTTCATGTTTAATATCATTTATTTTAGTTTTGGCTAAAGTTTCATAAATTTTAAAACTTGTTTTATAATAAATAAATCCTGTAGAATTACATATAAAAAAATTATACTCATTTATTGAGTAGTTAAAAACTGACATGAAAGATAAAACTATGCTTTGTAGTATCTTCTTTGCACATTTTTAAGACCCCTGTGACCCCTTAAATAGCACTTGACGCAAAAAAAATCTTGAAAAAAAATACAGAAAAGTTCATTTTAAAAGGAATTTTCCGCATTTAATAAAGAAGTATTCAGTATTTTATATATTTTTCCACTCAACTGCCAGCATTTAACATAAATTTAACGGATTTTATTTTGAAGTGTAAAAATGTACAAAGCAAAAAAGTTTTATCGCCAAACTGGGCGATGTATCGACGTTTGTAACTGACGACTTCTTTAGTCCCAAAAGTTTTCATGACAATCAACAAAGAGAGGCGAGGGCCGCTTCGTATTCCAGAAAGGCTGACAAATGAAAATTTTATACAAAAAGAGTAGTACAGAAAATGCTGTATGTGAGAAATGTGCACCTTACCAAATAAAACTTTAAAAATATATTAAACCTACAGACGTTGAATGCAAGTTGGAAATTGGTTTTGATGCTTGAAAAGTTTCAATTTAATTTTCCAGTTTTAATATATGTACACACAAAAGTTATTTTGTGTTTTTAATATTTATTTGTAGATAGTAAACATTTCGTAAAGCATTTAAGAAATGTGAACTTTTTTTAATTTAAAAACTCATTGTCGTAAAACTAACTATTTTGGCGGCTCAGTGGCTGAGAGGTTAATCGTGTCCAACTCGTAAGCCCAAGATCGCGGATTCAATCCCCGGCTGAGTCGTCGGATTTTAAATATGGAAACATCTCGGGCACGCATGTCATATGATTATGTGGCAAGTAAAAGATCCCTGGAGGGCTGATTTGGGTTCTATCGGCAAAATTAAATCTCGGCATACTTTAATATCCGCAGAGAGCTCAGATTCATTGTAATCTGAGCGGTAGAATTGGTAAAATTGGTACTCTCAGCTCATGGGAACGTGCCGAGTCTGGAAAGGCTTGACCGCCAATGTTGCAGCCCCATTTAAGAAAGAAAACTAATATTTTTAGATTTACATTTCATTAAAAATAAGATTTTTTTCCCTTTCAATTGTCTAATATAAAACATAATTTATTGAGAGTATTACGGTCGTAAATCTGAATTGGAGATTTTGTGAAATTTGCACGGCTTGGAGGGTACAGATACTAAAAATGTGGTACTTGAACAATAGTTTGTCTGTCTGAAACCACTCTACAGCTTGAAGTAAAGGATCTGCGGATTGAGTACACAAGTTAATAATACCATAGGAAAGATTTCTAGTAAATCGCGCATGTACAAGGAGTAGCTAGTAAAACTTTCGTATTTTAAAGGTAGGGGAGACCGGGGCACAATGGACCACTTTTTCATTTTTTGCGCTATAAGTACAAAAATATTCATCCCATTTGTTTAGAAAAAGGTATATATATATTACATATATATCCTTGTTTAAAAATACATTACCTAAAAAATATAATTTCAATAATTTTTTCTGAATTCACTTTTTTATTACAAGTGAGAAAATGGTCCATTGTACCCCAGGTTCGGGGTACAATGGACCACATCACGGGGTGCAATGGACCACGTTATTTTTTGCTGAAAAAAATTTAGCTGCACTTTTTAAAGATTAAAATACATATAAAATAATTATTTTATTTGAATTTTAAGTATCCAATTGCATAAAAATTTCTTTTAGTGAGAAAATATACTGTCAGTCAATATTGAAGAGATGAGGAACACAAAAAAAAAGTATTATCGAACATTAAAATTTGCAAATGAAAAAAAAATTAGTAAGAGCATTAAATTTTATCTTCAAAATTATAAGATCACTTTAAAGTTAAAACACTTTTTTTTATTACTATACACAACAATACCAAAAGTGTAGGGCCAAACTGTGGATTAAAGAATCTTCTTTTTTATGCGAGATTAATATTTTAACTTTTTTAAAGTCTTCCCTTAATCAATGTAGTTGAAAATTTTACTAACAAAATTTCAATTATGTGCATTTTACCAATTCTGAGAAAATGTGTTTGTTACTTAATTATTTATAACTACAACAAATAACTCACATTTTTGTTAGTAAAAATCAACAGTAATCAAATATTAATTTAAAAATTTATGATATTGCACTTGTACTTCTGTTATGTAAATGTAGAAATTTTGTTTTACAACCAACTCAAATTTCTTAACTTCTTGTTTTAAATAACTAAACGCTCTAGTATCACATTTGATTTTAAAAATACAATTCTCATTCAAAACACTTATTGTTTGAAGTCATAATACATAAATTAAAACATCAGTTCACAAATAATTTGTTACTTCTGGTTTTTAAAAAAAAAACAAGCACTATTAGTAGATGGAGAAAAATCTATTACATTCAGAAGTGAATATTAGAATATATATTAAAATATTTTACTATTATAGCAAATTTAACTTTTAATAACTAGGAAGGACGTGCATCAATGTATTTTTTTGAAACTAAAAGTATTTCTAAAGTTGCATGGGGTACAATGGACCATGGTCCACTGTACCCCAGAATTTGTGGTCCATAGTGCCCCACATTGTACTTAAACAAAAAAAACAAATAAAAATATGCTGAATTTTAATTTCAGAAATTAATTTATGGATCATATAGAAAGACAAATATCTTGCCTTTCAACTATGCTAAGCCACTTTATCCAACTATTGTTACTTTAATGATGAAAAGATAATTTCTAGGAGAGAGCTTTTTTACTTTCACCTGGTTAAAACACATCAATAATAAAAAATGGCAAATGTGTGAGCTCACAACATGCTTTTTCATAATAACTAGATCAAGACTGTTACGCCATCTATTATTTATAATAACAGCTTATTTGGAAAATATACAAAATAAATAATAGGGGGTGGTTCATTGTGCCCCTAGGTCCATTGTGCCCCGGTCACCCCTATTTCTGAAACTCAACACACACGAATTGCAAATTTGAAGCACGAGTTACCAGTACCTATTAGACGTCTAAGGGTAAAAACATAGTGGAGCGGCGAGTCAAGAGTCAAGCGGTGAGTCAAGCGGCGCGTTTTTAAATCTTCCGTACATTCAAGTTGACACGCACATAGTGGGGCGGCAAGCAGCGCTGCATGCATCGACATGAATCTTGACGCTCGTAAAATCACCAACGATTTCTTTGAAGCGCTGCTCCATTCGACTTGGGGCTTCCAGTGCAGGTGGTACTGTCTGTTTATGAATTTTTCTTGATTTTAAGGTGAAAGTATTTAATTACACAAAATGAACATGGAGTTGCTCATTCTGTCGATACGGAATTGTGAATCAACAGTTGAATGACCATCACAATCAGTACACATTGGATAAACTATTTAAGGAAGTAGGAGTAGAAAATAATTGTACAGATACGTTTTTTTATACTGTATAATATTGTTAGCATTTAGGTAGGGCAAGAAACAAGTTTTCTATCAAGCAAACTTTAATTAATGTCAAAAAGAGAGCATCTTGCTGACTAGATTCATGACATGAAGCTCTCTTCGTAGCAGTTCCCGCCGCTCTACTATGTGCATGTGAAGCGACACTAGCATCTTGAATAAAAAACGCACCGCCTGACTCGCCGCTTGACTCTTGACTCGCCGCTCCACTATGTTTTCACCCTTAATAAGTTTTTCAAGAAAATCTTTCAAGCGCAAAGGATACCGTATAATTTGTTTTAGGTTTTTAAGCTATTGAAATTAACTCCAAATGTATGTAATAATTACAGCCATTCACAAGCCAGGAGACGATTTATTTGATTTAACAGGACCGAAAATCAAGAGGCAAGGGTGTGGTTAAAATCGTGGCATATTTAGAGCTGCGCACTGAAACGCATCGAATTGTAAAAGTCGAAACTGATCACGTGGTGTCCATACCTTCTAGAACTTCCTCGAAGCATGACTCAGCTATTATCGGCGTGTGCAACTGACGCAATCTTGTGGTTTTATTGTGTTTTCATTTATTGAGTAATAATTAAAAGTTCAATTATTGAGTATAGTGTAACACACCCTTAGTTTTTTCTTCGTGTACTAACATTAGATTTTTTGATAATGCAAGACGTACAGACAAGCAAATAAAAAGTTATTGTTTTGATAGCAATACAACACATACTTATGGATGTTTTCAAACCATCCATAACGTAAAAAATCATTCATTCTGCTATCGTTGACATCTGGTTCGGTGACACAAAACAAACTTAACATGACCATTTCTCTTCATATTACACACATTCATGAAAGTAAATACGTACTTAAACAAGAAATAAGAAACCATTCTTTCTAATAAATCAATAAACTCGATAACCGCAGACTTAAGGGAAAAACATTTTCCACCTCCTTGTAGGTATAGAGTGTAGGGGAGAGTGTTGTACCTTGGGACGCTTGTACCTTGGGACACTGACAATTTCTAAGAATCTATTGGCAATATTCATACATTGTTTATTTCTAATAGTAGCCTTAACCAACAGGCATCATCAAAATCAAATTTAACACTAGCATCAATGAATTGATGAATTGGTGACAAAAAATAATATTTCATTACCCCAAAAAAAATATTTTTCTCATTCTAATATAATTTTTTACCTTTGTACTTTTACAAAAAGTCAACTGCATTTTATTTTCTTCATAAAAGAGAAGATTTTAAAATGTTTTGGTTATGAAAAAATAATGATAATGCATTTAGATTGGCCACTATCTTGCTTTTATTTAAACCATATAGTGTGTTGTACCTTGGGACAGTCATCATAATGCATTTTGTATAATGCATTTTGTATCATCATATAATGTTAAATAATTTGGACTTGCAATTTTGCTGTATAATTTAAATTATTCTTGAATTATGAAGTTTTATTTGTGTATTTCCTTGAAAAAATAATAAAGTTTGTTTCCTGACACAAATTAGTTCAAGTGTATGACTATTGACTGAATTATAAAGTATGTCCCAAGGTACAACATCATGTTGTACCTTGGGACAATTTATCCAAATGAGTGGCAATTTTTTAATTTCAAGCTGCCAGAATATAAAAAAATATATATTATAGAGGAATATATTGGTGTGTTGAAATGCTTTGAAATTTTTATTTTGACTATAATTATCGAAGAAAAAAATTAAAATGTAAAAATTGTCCCAAGGTACAACACTCTCCCCTATCGCAATTGTACCAATTCTACAGGAAGATGCTCCTACACGCTTCTATTTCTGTTAAAACCTTAAAATAAGAAGCTTAAATGGAAATTAACCTATCGACTTCACCCAGTTGTGCACTTGGTGGTTCAAGTATCTATTCATCTGGTTACCGCAGGTCCCGTGAGTTGGTGCAATCACAGGTTTTTCCCCATATATATCTATGATTTTCCCTCGCGTAAATATTCATCCAAATGTAACAAAAACTTAGATTTAAGGGTTTTCAAGAGTGCTTAACATTTCTAATTAAAATTGGGTGTTGCTATTGGAAATTTCAAAGATCGTAATATTATTAAGACGGCCCCTTATGCAAATTTTGTATCGTGCAATTAACTCAGAATGTTAATTGTACACAATCTCAAAAAGGTCCGATTCTATAGGGTGACTAACGGATGAAATAACCTCACGTGGGTACTTTTTTATTTCCACAGCTGTACAAGCAGCTCGAATATTAAATCGGGCATTTCCGAACAATAAATTGGATATTTCTATTAGCAAAACTGGTTGCCTTTATTAGAATATGTAAGTATTAAAAGATAGAACGAAATTATAGATATTGTTTACAATTGATAGTGCTTTTTAACTACCCATTTATACTACACACAATTGAGCTTTAACGCAGTTAAAGAACGCGTTGCAGTCGAGAAACTCCAATCAAATGACTTTGTAAAATTCAAAATTTAAAAATGCTAACAGTATATGTAAAACAAGGAGTAGTCAGTGTAAATATGATTCGAACACATTAAATAATAAAATATAGTTTTTTAAAAGCAGCTTTAAATATTTGTATATCGTTTGAAAAAACTTTTGAAGAGTGCATGGTACTGCTCAACTCTTCTTTTATGCAAAAAAGAATAATTCTTTTTTTTTTTCGTTATCTCTCGATGAAGTCCACAGAATAGGCAGCTTGTATTAAAAAAAATATTAAAAATTACGAAAATTTGTTAGATAATGCTTCGAGCCGCGTTTGTTATGTTATTACATTTTGTTATGACTTTTACCGGCAGCTGAAATTGTAAAGTTCAAGTTTGTTCTATAGGACCCTATTACGATGAAGCTGATGTCTTACCGAAGAGTTAAGAAAAATAAACATTTGAAGTTATAATGCAGTGAAAATGAGCCGTGTGACAACATCTGCTCATTACTTTCGTTATTCTACATAAAGAAACAGTTGTTTTCGCTGTATTATTTCTAGACTTAATCACTTCAATATTCTATAATTTCAAACGTAATGTTACGCAAAGTGTATTTTAATGTGTGTTAGAAATAGTGAAACAACATATATTTTTTGTTGGAAAAAAAATTGGATTATTATGTTAAAATACTAAGGTAAGTGTAAGTCTTGTAATACTTTTTTTGGGTTAAAATAAAAATATTTTCTATAAATTGCTTTGGTTTCTTCATTCAACCGATACATATATTATTAAAAAATATTTAGTTATTAGTTGTTAAAGAAAAACAGCTTGGAAAATTTTATAATCTCTACTTCTTTATAGTTAAAAGTATTATTCTTACGATGCATAATTGGGTTCTTAAATTTTGGTTATTAATCAAGAATGTTTTACATTGAAATATAAATTTATTTTTTTGTTTGATGATGCATTACAATTTTGTAACTTGATGCTTTTCTTTCAAAAAATTTTAATATGAAAAGACAATTAAGTGCTAAATGACTTCAATTTATTATTTAACAGTTTGTTGTCTTTTAAAATAATTTCTTCCATAATCACGCTTCAGTGGGTCAGTGTTTTACAATTTCATATATGAAGTGGTTTTATAAATATTGCTGTCTGAACTATCCAAATATTGCCAATTGCTTTCAAAACCCGTCAAAAAGTGGTTTTTGGCAGGCAATTGAGACTAGAACATGAAAGAAAGTTATTTTTAATTTAAATTTACTACAAAACACACAGAATAGATATTATTAAGAGGATTTCTAATCAAATACAATTTTAGTTCTAAAAATAATTATATAAATTTGTATGACTAAAACTGTATTTGATTAGAAATCTGCACTGTCTTTTTTCAAATATACATTCAATGAAAGTTAACATACTTGGTAATGTTTTTATTAAACTTATATTTTTAGCTACTTTTCTTTTTTTTTTTTAATTCGAAGAATTAAAAAAAATGAAAAGTAAGTATGTCCGTCCATCCGTACCCCTATTCCAAAATCGGTTATATCCATCCGATCTTAAAAATTCTTTTTTTTTTATTAAAAAGCTATGATCTCAGAGACCCGACTTTCATACTTTTTGTCGTCCTGTTTGTACAGCTGCGGAAATAAAAAAAAGTACCACTAGTGATTATTTCAGCCATTAGTCACCCAATAGAATCGGACCTTTTTGAAATTGTGAACAATTAACGTTCTGAGTTAATTGCATGACACAAAATTTGCATAAGGGGCCGTCTTCATATTAAATATGTTACGAACTTTGAAATTTCCAATGGCAACACCCAATTTTGATAACTTAGAAGTGTTAAGCACTCTCGAAAACCCTTAAATCTAAGTTTCTGTTATATTTGGATGAATATTTGACGAGTTATTCAATCGAATCTCTTGTGGACCTTTTGGGGATCATCTCTAAAATGACAAGCGCAGTCTAGTTCTTCCGTTTGCAAGGCCGTCTTTATTTATCAATTTCACATAATGTTATACACAGTCCCCTAAAGGGTAATTAAAAAGTATATTGTGATTTACTCAGCAAATTATGAATAAAAAATTTTAAAATTTGGGATTTCGCTTAAACTTCCTGTCTTAAATGCATTTCTGTAAAAATATTGAGGGGTTTCTATTCAGATTTTTTAAAAAAATTAATATAATAATTATTAAAAAATATAAAAATTGTTTTAAATACCCCAATATTGAATGCATTTTGTTTGGGTTATTATAATTTCTTTTCAGTAAAAAAATCGTTTCATTATCTTAATTATTTATAGATTGGGATAGTTTTTTATGTGCAACTCATTTAACATTATGGGACCTAAACTTTGCACGTCTCTAACTCCCTTAATAATGCTTAAAAACTAACAAAATTTGGCATTTCGTATTAACATAGGTCATAGATTTGAAATATGGATTCAAAAAGGGGTGTTGCTATTGGAAATTTTAAAGTTAGTAACACTTTTAATATGAAGACGCCCCCTTATGCAAATTTTGTGTCATGCAATTAACTCAGAATGTTAATTGTTCACAATGTCAAAAAGGTCCGATTCTATAGGGTGACTAACGGCTGAAATAATCACTAGTGGTACTTTTTTAATTTCCGCAGCTGTACATACGTCCGGCCGGGCAAAAATCTTTTATCTGCCGACGAATTTCCCATTGAATTAGCATTGCAATTCAATTTTGAGTCGTTTAGATCGTTGTTGCTAAATCAACAATGGCTTGAGAAAATTATTTATTTCACTCGTTAACTTGGTAAAAATGTATAGTTCAACCTTTGATTATGATTTTTGAACTTTCAGGTCTCAAAATGTTTTAATTTTAGAAAAAATTAGAATTTTTGGAAAAAACTACACCACTTTCGCTCAAATCCGATCATTGCTTTCCTTTCCTGTTGTCATCGGCTGATAAAATTAAATGAAACTTGTGCGAAAATATTTGACGTTATTCCGCCAGTCTCCTTTCCAGGATTTTATTGTGGGTTTACTTGATGTTTTTTGCAATGATTTTTCTGTTGACTGAATGTATGTATATTTAAATAATAAATGCTTAGTTAAGCTATTACTGAGCTGTAATGGTTGATAAAGGCATTCGCACCAGATCTGCATTTTAAAATTTTATGTAGTTAATTTTCGTAAAATGCGTTGCCAAACTCGCCAAATTATTAACTTGCACTCGCAAAATGGACAAAATGTTTTTTTTTATATAAATAATTTATAAGCTGGTTGGTTATTCGAAGGTCATTGTGCTAGAGCTGTATTATGGGTGTTTGTAGCTGTATATATTTTCTCGCCAAATTATTTCCCAAAACGTGCCAAATGAGCTAAAAGATTTTATGTATTTATGAGGGAATTGTGATGACGCATTTATGAGTGCATTTAATAGCGTATGTTTCATTTTGGAATTTTTAGGCTATGAAACGGGAATTTATACTTTATAACGGATGAGAAAAATAACATAAGCTTATAATCCTATAACAGGTTATATGGTTCACATATTTGAGTCTAATCGATATTTTTTTAATCCGTGCGAAGCGTTTTCTTTTAATCCATTACTTGAAAAGCATTTGGGAGCAGATTCAGGTTTTTGTTACTTTAAATAAATATTTAATTTTTCGTAGAACTACAAATAAGTCAAGCGGACGTTAAGTAATATTAATTTTATTATTTGTGATACAAAATCAATGAAAATGTTGATTTCGGCTTTAATAAAGTTTAAATTATAGCTGGACGCTGTGTTTAGTGAAATTCATTCTAATGTGTATAATTTTTAGTCGAAACTTTTGTAGATGACACTTACTGTTGCTAACCTAGTTGTTTCCCGATAAGAATTTCAGTATTTAAGTAACAGGAAAATAGGCTATTTTAGTTCTTTTAGAACTATTTGTTAAAAAATGGGATCAAAATTAAATTATTTTCCTTTGGAATACACAAACAGTCTGAATTATAAATTTAATGAATTGAAGTTTATAACTCAAAAATTTATTTTTAAAAAACTTTTTTAAAATTATATTTCTGTAGCGGATGGGTATTTATGATTCTTTCATACTATATACGTTTATATTCATAGAGGGTTATTAAATCTTTGTGCAGTTAACACAGTAGAACAATCAGTACCAACTGCTTAGTAATAGTTTGCAATGGCCACCCCTTGATCAAAGTACTCATTTCTTCCCCTCCACTAAACTAAGCTTAAACTATGTGCCCGACCTAAAAAAAAAACACAATAAATTGAAAAATTTGAAGAAATGTGCTTTTTTTACTTTATTGACAGTCACAAAAAAACAAATAAATTAGAATAGATAATCAAAATTCTTAACCATAATCATATTGAAAACGTAACTATCTTAGTAGTGAAGACCGTTTCCAAGTCTATGTCCAGACCGTCATTGATTCCGTTGAGTCCTAGACCTCAGATCTTTTGATAAATGAGACCATCTCCAAGTCCATAGTTAGGTATTGGTCCACTCAAGTATCACCCATTAGTGGATTCCAATTCCATGTCCAAGTCCGATTCCGTTGAGTCCCAGACCATATCCGTTGAGTCCTCCCAGACCAATTCCGTTGAGTCCTCCCAGACCAATTCCGTTGAGTCCTCCCAGACCATATCCGTTAAGTCCCATACCATATCCGTTGAGTCCCAGGCCAACTCCTTTGATTCCTCCAAGGCCGATCAGACCTCCGTTTCCGACAATTCCGGAGTGTCCAACAGCAATTGGGGCTGCGGCGACGTGGCTCACTATGTTGTGGGTGTTAGGGGCGGCGTAGGGGCTGGCAATAAGGGCGGCGGCCGGGGCGCTGGCGGCGGTGCCGGGCTCGTTGGTCTTGACCACTGCCCGGAATCCGTGTCCGTCGGCAACGTACTCGACTTTCCTGGCCCGTCCGTCGATGTCGGCAAGAGAGTAAGAGCCCTTTACGTTGCCGTGGCCGTCGCCGACTTCGGATCGGGAGTTGGTGGCGCCTTTGCCGTCCTTGATGTCATAGCCAAAAGCGTAGTTGCCCATTTTCTGTTGGATAACAAAGGTTCAATGTAAAATGTTACAAGAAAAACAGAGATTTATACTCCACGAGGTTGTATGACAACATATAGAAAAGCATGAATTGCTATATTTTTTGTTGAACGAAGTTAAAAAAAAAATAAGATTGCTCCGACATCAGTAATTAACAATGACAAGAACATTAAATTTCGAGACTGATCAATTACATTCGCATCTACAGAATGAGCTACAATTTTAATAATTTAAAGGGATATGATATATTTTGCAGCTATATTTCAAATTAAAAATATGGTAGTTAATAGAAACTACAGTTATTATAATTATTATAACTGTAGTTTTAATTATTAGAAACTACGACCATTTTATACATAAAAATAAAGTATAATTGTTCAATGCACATTTTTAAATCTTCATGCTATTTGAAAAGTGTGCAGTACAAGACAAAGCGACTTAAAATTATGTTCAATGCTGGATACTTACGTCCTGAACTTGTGACCTAGAGCTGATACCGGTGTTAATGAGGTGTCCTCCCATGGCGTTAACTGCTGCAAGAGCAGCAAACAGGATGGCGGCCTGAAAAACAATGTGATTAAGTTAAAAGTCATTTACTTTATTTTTTTAAATAGTTATTATTATATTTTACTATGCTCAAAGTCTATATCATACTACTTTATTCTAAACATTTACTCAACAGTTAGAACGCAAACGTGCTTAACTGATAATGTTTGTATAAGAGTGTTGTGTGATGAGAGTATTATAGGTACAATAAAAGAATTGCGTCAAATTTTTTTTAATTAATGCGCTCAAAATGTAGTATATAAATAGGGGAGACCGGGGCTAGTTTTCTATGTTTTCTTCTTTTTGAATGTTTATTTTTTAATTTTATTTAGTTTGAAAAATCGAAGATATTGCATTAATCACATGATTATCTACAAATCGGTATTGTTACTTTTCTAAAAAGTAAATATACTTTTTGACAGCAAGTTGCATTGGCAAATGTGAGTGTTAGACATTTTTTCGGAATGCAAGACAGTAAGGTAAACAATTAGTACAAATTTATTCACAATTTTCTCGAAGTGTGCCAACTCTTTTTTAGAATAATACTTTTACAATCTTGTATATAAATTTTATATTTCAAGCCATTACGAAAAGTATTAAACTATTTTTAACCCACACTTCGTTTTTCATAACAGAAAAATTTGAGAAATAAAGTTAAACCAGTTTACAAACAATAACCTTGTTTCTGAATATTCAGTGAATTTGAACCCGATTATTTTTGACATTTATTTTGAATATAAATTTAATTTAATTATTTTTAGACATCCAAACGATATCTGCTAAAATTTAATTAAAAAAATAATAAGGTAATTATGAGTGTAGCATTCTTTTTAAAGAGGGATTGTCAGTCCCATACCTACAGAGCTAATGCATCAGTTTTGGAATCGCAACTTACGTAGAAGTATTGCTTTGCCATGTTAGCCCTTTTCCCCCCGGTATGCGAATCAACGTAACATCAAAATGGAACAATTTTTAAAAGAAAATGTTATCTTGTTATTTAATTATATATTTCTGAAGTTGTAAACTGCCAAAAATATACAGCAGATGGCGACCCTTTTTCAAAATGTTATCGATTAATAATTAAATAACCGGATGTAAATTTCTCTTCAATTTTGTTTTATGTGCATGTTATGATGATTCCCATACCTGGTGAAAATGGGATAATATGGCAAAGCAATTCTTTTGCAAAAATTGTGAGTTCAAAACTAATGCAAAAGCTAGGATACAATAGTAAATATTTACACGGGCTAATGGTTGAAAGGGTAGAAATATTAATAGATTTGTTTTACGTTTTTTTTGTACCGAATAACATTTTAAAATATAATTAAAACTAAATTTTCTGACCTTATGAAATTCAACTGTGAGTTAACTTAATACATTTGGAGTTCTAAATTTTCAACTGATTTTTTAGCCTATAACCTTCAAGAATAATTCTTTGAATACATTATTTATTTGCAAGAAATTAAAAAAAAATTGAAATAATGGTTGCTTGGAAATATATTTTCAGAAAATTTCTCACTTAAGTGAATGAATTAAGTCAAACATCAATGATATATTATAACTTTAATTTTTATTTTTTGTTTAAAACTAATTTCACAATTTTTAAAGGATTTGTATTGCTATTACAAAAACCGTTGAAATAATATTGTTTTACATTTTATTTGTCATCATAATTGTACTATTAAAGTAAAGATAACGTAAAGTACGAGTAAATATAAAATAGACTCTTACCTTAGCAAACATGCTAATTTGACTATATTCACTGAGTGATTTGATCCTAACTTTACTAATTAACCCCTTTTTATACAAGTTTTGGTACGAAAACAGCTTTCATTGCCTTCAATTTTTTCACTCACGTAATATTATGTAAAAAGAAAGTAACATTAAAAACTAAAACACCATTAAAAACTATACATTAAAAGTGAGTGGTCAGAAACTTTCTTCACGTTCACGTATTAGGTAATTAATCAAATCGACATCCAGATGACATTGAGAAATAAAATATCTCAATTCAAACAAAAATTAAATCCGAAATTATTGACAATTTTAAAAAAGACGAAGAAACTTAACAAGTTAATTATAGGAGAACAAGCTTGAGGCAATTAAAAGAAGGAAATTCGAGTGTGATATGCTTCTTTTTGACCAACACCCGAATGCTTTTCTGGGATGTATTAATATACTTTTCATATTTTTCCAATGTCATTGCGTTACATATTCTGATTTTTGTTTATTTACGGCGTGTAAGGAATTCATAATTTAAATATTTTTAAAAATCGAAAAGTATAAAAGCAACTATCGTTTAAGGCAATTATCATTCAGACATACAGTCTTAGAACAAGAATATGCTTGCTAAGGTAAGATATTTGTTTTTAAAATAATTTTAATTTTTAGAATACATTTTTAAATTTTAGTAAAAATAAATACTTCAAACTTATCATTCAAAAAGTTCTAACATGTGTATTTTAAGAATGCTTGTTTTAAACTTTCGCTTGGTATTTTTTTAAAAAAATTAGTTATCTATTATACAGTTTAGAATATTTTTGTAAAACTTCGAATAAACAGCTCTATTCTAAATTCAAAGAAATTGCTACGTATAATTTTTATATTAAAACTAAACTTTTATATTAAAACTAAAATTGAACAACAAAATGTTATAACACATTATTTTTCAAATTTTCTTTATAATAGTATAATATATATTTTAATGACATTAAGTATGTTTTAACCTTTTAATTTTTAATGAAACACATATTATTTTCACCAAATAATGAATTTAGGATGTAAAAAAATATGGACAGTATTGAATAGAAAACAGTTCTTTTAATAAACTAAACCAAGACAAGTCAATGAAATTAACTTTAAAGTAAAGACTACTTGTAATTAAAGACCAACTGTTAAACTTTAAATATTTTTAAGATCTTAATTTTTTTTTAAGTAAACCTTTCCAAAAACATCTTAAACCATATGAAGTACGTAACAATTTGAGGATTAAATAATAGACAGCTGTAAATTGAAATTATGCAACATACACTTTAGAAATATACACAAAAATATGCCTCTCATATTGATTAATACTTCCTTTGGGCATCCAAACACACCATATGTTAAAAAGTTTAATTATTTTAGGTTACCATCCTGTTCGCTGCCCTTGCAGCAGTAAATGCCTATGGACTCATTAGCGGTCACCTGATCAACACTGGAGTCAGTGCCAGGTCTCAGGTTCAAGACGTAAGTAAATATAAAAATACGATGTGGGTATTTGATACAAAATAATTTTAAAAAACGCCATCTATTCTCCATGGAGTCCATGGAACCAATTTATAATGTTACTATAGTATTTGGAAATTTAACTGTTACCATTACGAAAAAGATTTTAATCAAACGCTTTGGATGATGTTATATTACTAGTTAGAATAATTTTGTGAGTATGTTGTAAAATTTTAAAAAATAATTTTTAAAATTGTAATTATAAAAAATGTTTCCGCGCTTACTTTTTAGAAAATATGAATAAATTAGTCCTTCAAAATTATAAATGTATTTAGCAATTAAATCTATCAAACACACTTTTGTAACTTAAGACCAATAACATACGTGCAAATGAATATTTGGCAGTATACTGACTATTAGAATCAGTATTAAGCCTAGTTTTATGTTAAAGTTCCTTATCCATAAAAATTTAACTCATCCTTCAAATCTGAAAATTATTCTTCAAATTTAAAAATATGTAATTTTATTTAATCAACAGAAACTGGGCAACTACGCTTTTGGCTATGACATCAAGGACGGCAAAGGCGCCACCAACTCCCGATCCGAAGTCGGCGACGGCCACGGCAACGTGAAGGGCTCCTACTCTCTGGCCGACATCGATGGACGGGCCAGGAAAGTCGAGTACGTCGCCGACGGACACGGATTCCGAGCAGTGGTCAAGACCAACGAGCCCGGCACCGCCGCCAGCGCCCCGGCTGCCGCCCTCATCGCCAGCCCCTACGCCGCCCCCAACACCCACAACGTAGTGAGCCACGTCGCCGCAGCCCCCATTGCCGTTGGACACGCCGGAATTGTCGGAAACGCAGGTCTGATCAGTCTTGGAGGAATCAAAGGAGTTGGTCTGGGACTCAACGGAATTGGTCTGGGCTCAATGGAATTGGTCTGGGAGGACTCAACGGAATTGGTCTGGGAGGACTCAATGGATATGGTCTGGGACTCAACGGAATCGGTCTTGGACATGGAATTGGAATCCACTAATGAGTGATACCTGCGTATCCAACGTGATTACGGCTAAGAATTTAGATTATATAATTTATGTGTATTCGTGAATGTCAATAAATTAAAACGATCAGTCATTTTAGACACTGTTTTCTTTTTACATAAGTACTGGTATATATTTTTTGGCAGTGATACTCAATTTTTAAAAACAATTTTTGTACTTTAAGTTTAGTCCACTGGTCTACAAGGTTATTAAAGTTTTACAGCAACTAATATTTATACAACTACTTATATTGCCTCCAAACAGAGAATTTCTTCTTTGACAAGCGTGAAATGGTTAGGTATTTTAATTGTCATAATTGGCCATTGGTAAATATGCTTTACTCCAAATCAGTGTACCCCCTAGTACCCCAAAATCGGTGAAAAAATCAAAAAAAAATTATTGGCTTAAAATACTATAAAAACCTTTATTAATAATGTCACAAAGTATCAAGACGATTGGAAAAATATTTTTGACATTAAAAGCCATTTTATTTAAACCTTTCTTTACTGAAACGGCGCAGAAAGGCCGAACGACTAAGAATTCGATAATATTATTCCTATCAAATATTACGAGGAAGCAAAAATCCTTCGTAAGGAAATGGGTTAACAATAAAAACTTTAAACGCGTTTTTCTCAGAACTTGATTTTTTGAACTTCGATGTGCCTTTTCTCAAAGCTATGCTATTTTTTCTCGTAAACTTTTTTTAATGATGTAATACATAGTATAGATTAATCTGAGGTTATAAATTTTAATAAAACTAAAGTGAAAAAAAATTTATGGGGCAAAAAAGTCAAAAACTTCATGATTTTTTGGGTACTTTAAAACTTATTTTATTTAAAAAATTCTAACAGTTATTTAAAAAAAAAAACTTTTAACCTCAGATTAATATATAAGGTTGGTATTAAACAAATTTATAGAACGACTATACGTTGCAAATTGCTGAATTAAATCAAACTTAGTTTATCCCATAACAAACAAAGCGTTGTATATTACCTTATAAATATACATAAAACATATCAAAAAAATATAAATACATAATGCATAATTTATTGTGTACGTATAATATATGTATAAACAAACAAACACATTCCTTTAGTTTTTATAACACTTGATAAATCGAAACGCGCGATAAGTTACAATCTACAATTACACAAAAAAGAAACAAGGAACTCCTTGTAAACCCATTAACACGAAACACGTTCAAAATAAAGAAAATAGATGGAAATACGGGTCAAATATCCACCTGAATTATTCAATGCCACCCATTTCCTTCTAAAAACACTATCGCTTTATCACTCTTACTAATAACTTCCACGGTTGGCTTTACTGGTTTGATAGAAATGTTAGTCACATTAAACAATTTTTGAATAAAAACACTATTGGGGATGGTGGTAAGGGGGAAAATGAGGGTATTTTAAAAATATACAATTTTTAATTTTATTAAAAATATACATTGTTATTAGAGCACTTATTTTAATAAGATTTGTTTAAATTTAACATAATATATTAAGTTCATCGATGCATCTTTAGAAATGTGCCCATGCGAACCCTGTCATGGGCAATGTTTTTATTTGCAAGTAATTTACTAAATGATACAAACTATCATGTAAAATACTTACAACTAAATCCCCAGATGGAAACTATTCCATCATTTCCCAGAAATATAAACGATGAAGGATTATTGTGTAAAGTATCGATGCAATCTGTAAAGTTTTGCAGGAGCCTCAATTTTATACAGGAAGGCAACTCTTTTGCACAAATATTCTAGTATTATACTATTATTATTATCTCCAAGTAAGATTTTCTGAACATAAAAGGGCTAGAGAATAATATTAAGGAATGAGTTTAACTTCGATTTGTTCTTTATATTAATGATTTTTGATTTAAATCATATTGTTTAAAATTTGGGACTAACCCCATTTCCCTCACCGAGGAAAGAGATTTGCATGGTTTAAAACTATGTTGCCTAAAATTGCCAGACATTGAAAGCTGGTAGTAGGGGGAAAAAAATACTTATATATTCGAAATTTTTAAATACAGTTCGGTATGTTATGTTATATACAAAAAAATCCATGAAAATATGTTAAAGAGTAGGTTTTTAATGAGATGTTTTAAAAAATGCTCGATTTTATCCTCACCCCCCACTTTAATGGACCTTTGGTTTTCTTTTAAAATAAACTTTCTTTTTTATAGAAGACCACTCTCAATTTTTTTGTGCCAACATTTCAGCCGCCATTAGCGACTTAGCAGATATAAAATGCATGTCTATTCTGCAAAAAAAATATCAGCTTAAAGTTACGATTTTAAACTAGCAGCAGAGTTGCAAGAATAAAAGGTTGAAACATGATTACTGTGCTAAACATGGTAAATACGGTTGCGGTTTTGTCTCGTTAAGTATCCGTACGTTTAAAACTGAGAAAAATTTTCGGGTCAGACTCTATTGTAATTTTAGTTATGCATCTTACCAGCTTTTCCACAAAATCTCTTGACAGATTGGAGCTTATAGAACTAATATTGTTGATGTTTAAGAACCTCCCCCTCCCAAAATAAAAAGTGACGCCATTGAGTATAAGTTTTGAATTAAATGGTTTTTACACTGTACACGAGTTTAATGAAACAGTTCAAGACCACGGTCGAAAGTCTAGGACAATTTCGTAAAAGTAAAGCAGTTTTTATTACAGTATACCACTTACTCAGATATAGAACACAGAGTTAAGAAAGAGAATAGAGTGGTCCATGTATGTGCGCAGTAACGCACAAAAAAGCAGGCTTAGAGCGGTGCATCTTGGGATACCTCAGTGCCAGTTTCGATTACTATGTTATGAGTTGATGTTATACAGTTATGCTATGTTATACAGTTGATCGAAAAATCTGACAGCCCTGCTTCAAATCTTTTGAAGTGATAGACCCTCTACTCCTCCTTCCTAACTCTATTATTTGGAATGCAAGCAGTTGTAACTACGCAGTTTGTTCATAGGGTAAATGATAGTGCCAAAGATCGTATACGGTATGTGGTCTGCAGCAACCAACTTTACCAACTGGACTTGTTTAATACCTACTCAAGCATCAAACTCAACTAATATTTGGCCAGATGGTGGCCCATAGGTTAGAGCACTGTCTCTCTGTTCCAAGGTCTGTGCAGTTGAGTCCTCTTTCCGGTATGAATTTTCTTGGCAGTTCCAAATCGGCGTTTAGCAATACACTCGTAAAACTAAAGAGTGAAATCCACTCCTATACGGAAAGTGGCATGTCGACACTGGAAAGGGAGTAAAAAATTAACTCCTAAATTCACTCGTAATCGCCCTAAATCGCTCCCTAATCCCCTGAAAAATCGCGCGGTGTGTGAAGAGTGTGGAGGTTCAACAAAACAAAAGAGTGAAATCCACTCCTATAGGGGAAGTGCATTTTTGACACCGGAAGGAATGAAAATTAACTCAGACTCGAGGAACATCGCTCGTTTGTTTTAAGAGTGTACACTCGTAAAACTAAAGAGTGAAATCCACTCCTATACGGAAAGTGCATTTTCGACACTGGAAGGGAGTAAAAATTAACTCCTAAATCACTCGTAATCGCCCTAAATCGCTCTTAATCGCCTTAAAATCGCTCGTTTGTTGTTAAGAGTGTTGGAGGTTCAACAAAAACAAAAGAGGTGAAAACCACTCCTATAGGGGAGTGCATTTTTGACACCGGAAGGAGTGAAAATTAACTCAGACTGAGTTAAAATCGCTCGTTTGTTTTAAGAGTGTAGGTAGCAGTCTAAGAAAATACTCTGCTGCCAAAAAGAAAAACGGGTCATAGCTATCGCAAACCAAACCATAAAAGTAAAGTAAACTGCCTTTTTCAACCAAAATGTCCTCTAACCGCTGTGCCCAAACCAGCCTAAAGCCTTGTAAAAGGTAAAGAAACGAGGAGGAAACAATGGAAGGGTGAACTTTAAAAACTCACCATTCTCCTAAGTACAACTAAGATTTCAGCGTCCAGCCAAGTTCATTGGCGATTTTCCAGTCCGATTTGAATTTACCATTGTCAGAACTCGATGCAATGAATCGGACTGGACCCTTTAACTTAGTCCATACTTTTCGAGCAAAGTGAGTTGCAACTGACCCTTTAATTAAGCACAAAACATGGGCGAAATTGGTAACGCATTAATTTAACATTCCTTTCTCAGAAAGGTCAGTGACGGAAAGCTTTGTGTGGACCATTATAAGGGTTGGAGCAGTCTGATCGCATTCCGCTTTTCGGGCGATGGAGTTATTGATATTTTTACTTGGGTTACACAGGTAAGTAATTTTGAATGTAGGTGTCCTTTGTTAGTTTTCGATATATAAAGCACTTCCTGTTGAGGTGTCGACCATAAATCTGTACGGACATTTCGTTAGGAGTGTAATCACTTATCAAAATGATTGTACTTAAGGTAAGTGGAAATTGATTTTTGTATGTAGATAATTCATTTCCGTTAAGTTAAAAAAAATTGGAAATATTTCGCATATTTTTAATATCATTTATTTAATAGATTTAAACAGTAGTAAAAAGAATTCGCAGTCTGTACTTCTTATTATTACTTTTTTACATAAACATTCTAAATGTTTCATCTAATAATGTGTTCTAAAACCACAAGTAGTTTATGCGTTGGTTTTTGTGAGATTTAGTAATACATAGCAATTAAAAAGTCCCAAAAATGCTAATGCTGAAATTCTTCATAGTTTAATACAAATTCTGAACATAAAAATTATCCCAATTTCACCGTTACCATATTAAATTTGTTTAAAAGTTATTTCAATTAAACAAACGAAAAAAAAAAAAAAGAAAAAAAAAACGCTTGCAGATTCATGCTTGTTTGTTTTCAGTTGTCAGCTATAAAAATAAATTTAGGTTCCGTCAAATCGGTGGTAAACTTTGGGCCACGGAGGTAACTTTGGCCACGCGTCGGAAAAAAGATTTGTTTCTTAATTTCTCTTCTTAAAAGGATCTCGATTTTAAATTGTTTGACATTTTTAAGAAAGGTGTGGGGAAATCATCTCCTTTCATTTTCATGTAAAAAAAAATTTTCATTCTAATTTGATAATACTACAAATGCTGATTTCATTCCTACGAGCATTAAAATGACAAATAAATCTCTCTCTTCCAAACTTTTTGTCTGGAAACACTTAAAAAAATAAATTGAAAATATTTATAATATAAAGCACTCTATTCGATTCTTTTATTCATGGGGAAGAATATTACACCTTTGTTGGTTATTCTAAATTGAATTGCTTTTTATGGCTGTATTTAAATATTGGTAATTGGGAAGCTTTTGCCGATGAAATGGCGGGTAACTTGTGGCCACAGATGTAACATTTATTTATGGAACTTTGCACTTGTAAAAAATGCTCCGTAAAAGTGTATTATGTGTTTAAATATTTTTGAAAAATTCTTACTTTTATGATTAACTCATTTTCATCAAATATTTTTTTTAAATCAAAAGGATTTGTAATACATTAAAAAGATAAACGATAGAAATGCAAGAAACGTATACCACTTCAAAATCGTAAATGTTCGAAAGGTGAAACTTTTTTTCAGATTCCTTAATTATGAATATATTATTTTTCCCCTTGTATAATAAAAATCGTTTGGCTTTTTATAAAGATATTTTGTTATTACATCTTGCTTCAAAAAAGTTATTTTTCCTTATTAAATAGAAGTTTTATTTTTCTTTTAAGCGACAAACAATAATAGTATTCATTGTGTACATACCATTCCACGATTGAACTGTAATGTAAATGTTAAGTTCGAATACCAGCCCTTTTTTAATAAACTATATGCGTATAAAATTTGTTTTATTTTAAAGTTAAAAAGTATCTATATTGCTATTTAATTCGTTAATACAGCCTTTAAGGCTGTTAAAAAGTGTGTTATTTATGTATTTCATGGGTGGCCAAAGTTACCGCCTGAGCTTCCTAACAGTGTTCCTAATTTTTTTATTAATGCCCAATTTTTTATTAATTTAATAAAATTTTTAAACAAAAATGCTTAGAAAATTATTCCTAAAAGATACTAATACTTAGAATGCATGATATTTATAAACGTGTTTTAAATCGTTTTTTTGTAGTTAAATTTTTCTTCTTTTGTAAAAAAAACTATGATTTTGGCCAAAGTACCCGCGCTGACGGTACGTGTGAAAATTTGAAACACAGTTCAAGTACTACATTTCTGCTGTTGTGAGTATATAAAGAAGTACTGATAAAAACATCATGCTTTCTTCTAGATCGCCATCTTCTTCGCTGCCGTTGCAGCTGTCCAGGCCTTCGGCGCCGTGTACGGACACGGACATCTCACTGGAGTCAGCGCCAGGTCTCAAGTCCAGGACGTAAGAACATTTTCTCAAATTTGTATTCACAAAACCAAACCTAATGAAAAACCATTTTAAATTTAAGTAGACAATTTTACTCGTGTGCATTAAGTTTTCATTGTTACTCTTAGCTACCATAAAGTTAATGTAATGTAATCGTTTCCGACTGCCAATTTCTAGCCTCCTTCCCATAAAGTTTCTAACTAGTATTTTGCTTTTTCCTTCAATATTCTAGCGCGGTTACTGTCATATTTAGTCATGCGACCTTTTTTAAAAAAATAATGCCAAATGTCAACAACTAAAAGATATTTTAAAAAGTATAAGTTAATAGATAAAGACTACAACATTTACTAAAAGGGAATATATTTATATTTTGTCAATCTTAAAAAATTTCACTTAAAGTTTTAAAAATATTAAAAGACATTGTATTATTATTGTTTTCTTGCTTGAATTTAGTTTATCTTAATTTAAGTTTATTTATCATTTCCTTGTCTAAAGCAAGTTTTGGTGGTAGTGATAGGTAATTGAGAAAGTAATAAGGACATTACTTAAGCGCTAAACTTGGAACAAGAGACAGCATATTTTAACCTTTGCTAGAAAGTTATACAAAGGTGATTTATAACAGCCTTAAATTTTTAAATAATATTTTTCACAAAATAACATTTAAAGTAACGTTAACAAAATTCCATAGGGCCATGGCAACTACGCTTTCAACTATGACATCAAGGACGGCAAAGGCGCCACCAACTCCCGATCCGAAGTCGGAGATGGCCACGGCAACGTGAAAGGCTCCTACACTCTAGCCGACATCGACGGACGGGCCAGGAAAGTTCGAGTACGTCGCCGACGGACACGGAATTCGAGCAGTAGCATGGGTCAAGACCAACGAGCCCGGCACCGCCGCCAGCGACCCGCCCTCGCCTGCACCTCATCGCCGCCCCTACGCCGCCCCAGTAGCTCCAGTCGTGAGCCACGTTCGCCGCTAGCCCCAGCCCTGCACGGAATACGCTTCCCATGGAGCTCCATTAGGTTAGCTAGCTGCACCCAATTGCCTACGGTGGTGTTTTACGGACATGGGGGGCCGTTGTTGCAACCAGCTTACGGACATTGGATTGGCTTATGGCGCATATGGCAAAGGTCTCTACTATTAAGAATCGCTTGATTACAAAAGAGGTGAGAAACGAAGTAATTTTTTCTTTAATTCTTTTTTAAAAAAAAAACAAGTTTTTTAGCCTTTATAAAAACCCGTTAACTTTATATTAAAAAAATATTATTTCTTGATGGCATGGTAAACTGTATATGCAACCAAAATAGGCAAAATATGATTGTTTAATTCAAAATCAATTAGTCCATCCATTCATTAACTCGCGTTAATCATAAGTTTTCTAATAAAATGCCAAAAGTTTAATGTTGATTTCGTTTTTAATTAGACATTTTTTTTCAAATCTGTTTATTTTGATATTTGGTTAATCATATTTTTACAAGTGTTATAATCCTCCAATAGTTACGGCGCTACTAATGCTCTTCGCCGAAATATAGCAAACCTTTGCGCGTTTTAGGAGATACATGTGCCGCTAGTGGCTTGTTTTTGTGAACCATACCGCAAGGTACTATAGATTTTAATTAATTAAAAATGAAAGAAATATTTTTGAAACTTCAAAGTTAGCAGAATGTGAATTGGGGGCATTCTTAATCGTTTAGTAAAACGCTTCGAGATTCATGGTCTGTAATAGCTGTAGGTTTCTCTGCAAATAATTAGGTCAAAATTTGACTAAAACTGCTCGAACGATTTTCATTTTCGAAAATTTTCATAATTTTTTCTCGCTGTTTTTTATTTAGAATAACCAAATTTTTTTATTAAAGTAATCACGAACCTCTCTACTGTATATTTTAAGTTTTTAGGAAGTTAGTTTTGCTGGTAAAAAATAAAATCGATTTCGCTGTTAAATAGCTAAATATTTTCCTGTATATATACATAAATGCGTTTTGCCTTGGCGTATTTTGAGATTGGCGGGCGGAACGACGTTCGTCTGATTTGTAATTGGGAAGCTTTTGCGATGAATGTGGGTAACTTTGGCCATCGCTGTTAAATATTCTTTATGGAAACTTTGTACTTTAAAAAATGGTATGTAAAAGTGTTTAGTTAACTATTTTGAAATATTCCTACTTTTATGATTACTCATTTTGTATAATTATTTTTTATAATCTCATGATTTTTCAAACATTCAAAGATAGATAGAATGCAAGATACGTATTCTCTCAAAATCGCAATGTCGAAAGGTAAACATTTTCAAGTTCTAATTATTAATATTATTATTTTTCACTTTTATAATAAATTCGTTTGGCTTTTTTACACTATATTTGTTATTAAATCTTGCTTCAACAAAGTTCTTTTTTCCTTATAAATTAGAGTTATTTTTCTTTCTTTTAAGCGACAATAAATATAGTATTAAGTGTCATGCCATTCACGATGACTGCAATTGAAATGTTAAGTTATATTCATTTTAAATAACTATATGTCTTTAACTTTGTTATTTTTTGGGTTTAAAGTTTTAATATTGCTATTTAAATCGTTAAAACACAGCTTTAATGGATGTTTAAAAAAGTATGTTTCTTATGCTTTTCTTGGTGCCAAAGTTACCGCCCGGCTCTAACAGTGTTTATTTTTTACTATTAATACCAATTTTTTTATTTAATTTATAAAAGGTAACAAAATGCCTGAAAATTATTTCCTAAATGTACATACTTAGATATGCATAAGGAATTTTTAGTGTTTAAATCGCTTTTTTTGAAGTTAAATTTATCTTTTTTGTGACAAAAACTTGATTTTGCAAAGTTACGATGACGGTATCAATTATGTGTGCTGCTACACAATTTCTTGTTTGTGCTGCCTCCCGTCAGCAGGCATCCCTTCAGATCAAATTAAAAAATAATAAGCCTCGGGTCACAAGTAGGTATAACAAGATCTGTA
The DNA here is from genome assembly GCA_023701765.1 of Hylyphantes graminicola. NCBI lineage: Eukaryota > Metazoa > Arthropoda > Arachnida > Araneae > Linyphiidae > Hylyphantes > Hylyphantes graminicola. Next base: position 74,376,094 of record CM043115.1, on the reverse strand, counting down.
CAAATGTTTTGAATTTTTTTAGAGAAGTTTAAATATGTCTTTCATGATCCACAGATATAATAATATAATTATAGATGATTAATGTGTGTGCTGCACAATTTCTTCGTTTCTGTACGATTGATTCGAAGCTGGTGGTGACTGTGGTGGTCCTCTTTTCAGACTTTGGCGTGAGCTCTGGCTGGCGACCGGGGGCGAACCTCTCCGGCAGTAGTCCCGCCACCACGTTTGTGGGCACCCCCTGCTGGGTATGGCCCGGAGGTAACTGACCCCCCACACCCCCTTACAACAACAACCCCTCCTTACAACTTTTCCAGAATTCTTTTTTTTAAATAATTAATTTCCCCATTTTTACATTTGAATCACAAAAACCAATTACATTTACATATCAGTTTATAGCATAGTCAGTATATCCCATTATCGTGTCTTTGGGGACCAGTATGTTTTTAATGAAGAATTGAGGGGTAAATATTTACTTTGAAAAAAAAATGTGTTTATTAGCACTATAGTAATTATATCTTTTTCTGTTATGATGAGTTCTTTTTTTGCTATTGGTCTGCATTGAAAGTTAAAGCTGTAGTTTTCCTATTGTTTTTAATAATAAATTATATTAATCAATCATCTAAATTGATAACTAGCAATATAATAACATATATTATTTATTTATGCCGTTTTCACCCCTCCATGAGTGGATCAGGGTACTAATACTTTAAATAAACTTTGTTATTAAATGAAATATTTTGTAATTTAACTATCATAAACATTTTCACTAAATAAATTAAAACAAATATATTTGAAAATTCCTTGAATACTTTTCTTTTTAATTGCAGTTGTATTTATTATCAATGTCTTGTGTCGAGAAACAGTGTATAGCAATATAGCATATAGGCAAATTATTGGGGTAATTTTTATAACTTGAGTTTTATAAAGCTTTTGAGATATAGCATTAATATTTCAAATAATGTAGTTTGAATTATATGATTAGAATCATTTAGTTTGTACCAAGTTACTGGTTGGTTTTTAAATTTTAAATATATATTTTAGAACACTTGGAATAATACTAGGGTCAAGTGGGTAAGTGTGATTGGGGGTAAGTGTTGGATAAAAGGCTCTTGTAATTGGAACTCATTCTAAAAATCTGAAGGTTTGCATATATAACATTAGACACTTAGTTAATAACAAAAAATAAGGTCATATTCTTTTTAGTTAAATATAAGTGGTCTAATGTTATATATTGCAAACTTTCACGATTTTTAGAATGATTTCCTAAGTTACAAGAGTTGTTTATCACACTTACCCCAATCACACTTACCCCCTTGACTAGTTTATTATTCCAAGTGTTCTTAAATATATATATTTAAAATTTTAAATATCCAAGACAGTAACTTGTGACAAACTAATTGATTTTCTAATCTTATCATTTAAACTTATTTATTGAAATATTAATGCTATATTCAAAGTTTTTATAGGATAGCAAGTTTTAAAAATTACCCAAATAATTGTATATGTATTTGCTATACACTGTTTTCTAGACAATGAACATTTGTTATATCAACTGCAAAGTTAAAAAGAAAAGTATTCAATATGAATTTTTTCAATATATTTGTTTTAATTATTTAGTGATAAGATGTTTATGATAGGTTAAATTTTAAAATATTTATTTATACAAAGTTATTTAAGTTTAGTACCTGAGTCTCTCATGGAGGGTGTGAATACGGATACATAATAAATAAGTATATGTGATTATTTGCTAGTTATCAATTTAGATGATTGATTAATATATTTATTATTAAAAACAATAGGAAAACTACAGCTTTACTTTCAATGCAGACCAATAGCAAAAAAAGAACTCATCATAACTGAAAAAGATATAATTACGAATAGTGCTAATAAATCACATTTTTTTTTCAAAGTTAAATTATTTACCCCCATTCTTCATTAAAAACATACTGGTCCCCAGAAAGACACTATAATGGGGATATACTGACGTATGCTATAAACTGATATTTAAATGTAATAGGTTTTGTGATTCAAATGTAAAAATGGGGAAATTAATTATTTAAAAAATAAAGAATACTGAGAAGAAGTTGTAAGGAGGGGGTTGTTGTTGTAGGGGGTGGGGGTGCAGTTACCTCCGGGGCCATCCAGCAGGGGGTGCCCACGAACGTGTGGCGGGACTTCTGCCGGGAGAGGTCGCCCCCGGTCGCCAGCCAGGAGCTCACGCCAAAGTCTGAAAGAGGACCACCACAGTCAGCCACCAGCTTCGAATCAAACGAACAGAAACGAGAGAAATTGTGCAGCAGCACACATTAATGCATCTATAATTATATTATTATTATCTGTGGATCATGAAAGACATATTTAGACTTCTCTAAAAAAATTCAAAACATTTGATACAGATTCCTTTTAATACCTACTTGTGACCCGAGGCTTATTATTTTTTAATTTGATCTGAGAGGGATGCTGCTGACGGGGAGCAGCTCAAACGAGAGAAATTGTGTAGCAGCACACATTAATTGGATACCGTCAGTGCGGGTAACTTTGGCCAAAATCAGAGTTTTTTTCACAAAAGAAGAAAAATTTAACTTCAAAAAACGATTTAAACACTTAAAAATCCTTATGCATTCTAAGTATTGTACATTTAGGAATAATTTTCAGGCATTTTTGTTACATTTTATAAATTAATAAAAAATTGGTATTAATTTTAAAAAATAAGACACTGTTAGGAGCCGGGCGGGTAACTTTGGCCACCCAAGAAATGCATAAGAAACATACTTTTTTAACATCCTTAAAAGCTGTGTTAACGATTTAAATAGCAATATTAAAACTTTAAACCCAAAAATAACAAAGTTATAAGACATATAGTTATTTAAAATGGAATATAACTTAACATTTACATTGCAGTGCATCGTGGAATGGCATTACACGTTGAATACTAGTATTGTTTGTCGCTTAAAAGAAAGAAAAATAAACTTCTATTTTAATAAGGAAAAAAGAACTTTTTTGAAGCAAGATTTAATAACAAATATATTTGTAAAAAAGCAAACGATTTTATTATAAAAGGTGAAAAATAATATATTTATAATTAGGAACTTGAAAATGTTTACCTTTCGACATTTGCGATTTTGAGAGGAATACGTATCTTGCATTCTATCTATCTTTTAATGTTTAAAATCATGAGATTAAAAAAAATATATATATAAAATGAGTAATCATAAAAGTAGGAATTTTTTCAAAAATAGTTAAACTTAATACACTTTTACATACATTTTTTAAAGTACAAAGTTCCATAAAGAAATATTTACATCGATGGCCAAAGTTACCCGCATTCATCGGCAAAAGCTTCCCAATTACAAATCAGACGGAACGGTCGTTCCGCCCGCCAATCTCAAAATGACGCCAAGGGCAAACGGCAGTTATGTATATATACAGGAAATATTTCGCTATGTTAACAGCGAAATCGATTTTATTTTTTACCAGCAAAACTAAACTTCCTAGAAGAACTTAAAAAATACAGTAGAGAGGTTTCGTGGATTACTTTAAATAAAAAAAATTTGGTTATTCTAGAATAAAAAACAGCGGAGAAAAAAATTATGGAAATTTTCGAAAATGAAATCTTTCGAGCAGTTTTAGTCAAATTTTGACCTAATTTTTGCTGAGACCTACAGCTATTACTAGACCATGAATCTCGAAGCGGTTTTTACTAAACGATTAAGAATGCCCCAATTCACATTCTGCGTAACTTTGAAGTTTCAAAAATATTTCTTTCTATTTTTAATTAATTAAAATCTATATTACCTTTGGCGGTATGGTTGCACGAAAAACAAGCCATCCTAGCGGCCATGTATCTCCTAAAACGCGCAAAGGTTTGCTATATTTTCGGCGAAGAGCAGTTAGTAGCGCCGTTAACTATTGGAGGGATTATAACAGCTTGTAAAATATATGATTAACCAAATATCTAAATAAACAGATTGAAAAAAATGTCTAATTAATAAACGAAATGCATCATTTAAACTTTTGGCATTTTTATTAGAAAACTTATGATTAACGCGAGTTAATGAATGGATGGACTAATTGATTATGAATGTAAACAATCATATTTGCCTATTTGGTTGCCATATTCAGTTACCAATACCATTCAAGAAATTAATATTTTTTTAATATAAAGGTTTAAGGTTTTATAAAGGCTAAAAAATTTGTTTTTTTTTAAAGAATTGTACTTGGTTATTGTTTTTCGTTGAATAGGCTTTATATTTTTTTAGTTTTAATAAAAGAAAATTGAAATAAATATGCCTTCAAAAGTGTATGAAACAAGGTATAACAGACGGTTGCGGTTAAAACAAAAAATAAAAACTGCGATGCAAGCTCGAAATGGGTTGAAAACAATGATCGGGAAAAAAACGTCATCTAAGCGGCTCAGTGACTGAGAAGTTAAACGCGTCCGCCTCGTGATCGCGGGTTCGAGCCCCGGCTGGCACCATTAGAGAAAAAAAGTCATCTAGAAATTTATTTCTAGATGACGATGACGTTTTAATTTAATTTCATCGATGTGCAGTTCACTTTCACCATTTACAATATTGATGCTGAACCATTTTAGCTTCCCTTCGGCATTGTTTCCGGTGGTTGTACAACTTTCCATAGACATTGAAATTATGTATTTTATTTTGTAGTCATATTGCCTTTGTATATATCCTTTGAACTAATTCATAAAACATGTTGGTAATCCTCCCTACCTTAAAAAGAATCTCATAAAATAAATTAAAAAAAAAACTACTGATATCCACCAAAAAAAACTTCGTAAAAGTAAACAAATGCCAATCTCAAAAAAAAAAAAAAAACTATTTATTTTATAAAAAAAATCATTATGAGAATTGTGGCTAAAAAAGCCGTGATATAAAATGAATGCCAATCTCTTGTGTAAAACTTCCTGGTCATAATAAATAGTATAATTTAAGTTTTGCTGCTATAAAAAAATTGCACTGTTTGAGGTTGGTGCCCATCTTAACCACCCTCTATACCTCTATATAAATGTATTGAGATCATACATTTGTTAAAGTTTTTTTTAAAGTATCCTTCGTTATTCTGATTTAGTAATTCAAGTTCATTGCGTGATTTAATTTTTTTACGGGATTAAGATGGGCACCAACCTCAAACAGTGCAATTTTTTTATAGCAGCAAAACTTAAATTATACTATTTATTATGACCAGGAAGTTTTACACAAGAGATTGGCATTCATTTTATATCACGGCTTTTTTAGCCACAATTCTCATAATGAATTTTTTATAAAATAAATAGTTTTTTTTTTTTTTTGAGATTGGCATTTGTTTACTTTTACGAAGTTTTTTTTGGTGGATATTTAACTACAGCATAAAAAGTAGTCAACTTAGAATAAAACAAATGGTGTAATATTCTTCCTCGTTAATAAAAGAATTGAATAGAGTGTTTTATTTAAATATTTTCAGTATTTTTTTAAGTGTTCCAGACAAAAGTTGGACGAGATAGATTTTTGTCATTTTATGCTCGTAAGAATGAAAACAGCATTTGTAGTATTGCCAGATTTAGAATGAGATTTTTTTACATGAAATGAAAGGCGATATTTCCACCTTTCCAAAAATGTAAAACAATTTAAAATGAGATCATTTTATGAAGAGAAATTAAGAAACAAATCTTTTTCCGACGCGTGGCCAAAGTTACCCTCCGTGGCCAAAAATACCCGCTTTGACGGTACACATTTGGCACTCCGGTGAAGAACTGGGTATTCACCCACAAAAAAGTAATTAAAAATGAATGAACCAATCACATCATCTAGTAGTGCATGCATCTATTATATTTCATGGATAACAGCTCTTTCACTAGAAGCCATGTCCCTCAACTGCCAAGAGTATGCGTGGAGTTTAACCTCTTAAAACCTGAATTAATGCACTTCATACATTTTTCTCCACTGTGAGCCTCTCCTTGTATAAATAGAAAAAACTTTTTTACTAACTTTTAAAGGTACCCCAATGATCATAAGATTTGTACAACCAAAGTTTCATGATAGTAAATTCCAAAATTAAGATGTTTACCTGCAATTTGAACGGTTCCGTCGTCTCCAAGTAAAATATTTCCAGCTTTAATGTCTCTGTAAAAACAAACACATCATTAGTGAAAATAAAGAGTTGAAAAACTCACATTCTCCAAAGTATAAATAAGGTATTGTGTGTGTTTATTTGAGACTTTTGACATTCGTAAATTCAATTGGACATAAGTCTGGGCTGACAATATATTTTAGTTAAGATTTGAAACATGAATTTTCAACTCTTCAAATATAATACACATTTCAATTTTATAAATCTTATACATACGAAATTTTCATAGAAAAATTGTATACTAATTTATATATCCTCAAGGAATTCATAGCTCTTTATGGGCAGTGGTATTCTTAATTAGAGTAACTAGAATTTTTTTAATTTTCATGGTCATCTATGGACAGACATAAGCCCTTATGGTTAGTTTCAAGGAAACTAAGAAAAAAGTCAAGTTTTAAAGAACTATTACAACTTAGAGAACTGGAATTCGTCTAATGAAGGAATACAATGTCACAACTCAGGTTACCATTACAAAAAAAAAAAAATTGGTTCTTTGAAACCCTGACAAAACAGCAATTGAATAAATGCCTGCACTAGATGGGTAATGGATGTATATAGTGAGAATAAAATAAATCTATGTAGAAAGATTGGGGGATACTCAGAACTTTCTGTACAAAACAAGTTTGTAATATTAACTGTTCTCCTGAACTGCTTCCACACGCTATTTATAAACCTTAGAAAGAAAATTGTCAAACACAACAGTCAGCTAGATCTGATTAACTTTTAAAATGGCCAAAATTTGCCATTTTCATTACTTTTTTTCTGCAGATTTAGTTAATAGCACTTAATCGTGAGACAGAAGTTTGCAGAATAATTATGTAAAATTTCGTTTGTTAGTGAAAGCGATGCACAACACAATATCAATTCAAGTCCAATTTATTAATTTCAGTACAAATATTGTATTTTGTTTAATGAATAAGAAATAAAGATTAAGCATTGAAACTTAATCTCCAAAAACTAGTGTCTTGAATATTAATTTTTGGTACATTGTGGTGAAAATAAATGGGCCCTGTATCCCCTTTGATTTGGGAAGTAGTTTTTTATAATTGTCACACTGCCTCTCCAGTGAATTGGGTGCCATTTGACCCTTTTGCTCTGTCAACAAAAAGCCAGGAGTGATATCCATTGCATCTGTTTTACGGAACAAGAAAGCACTAAACAACAGAATTACTCTAAATTATAAATGAACTCAGCTGAGACTCTCTATTTTTGAGGATGCAAAATCTTTTGAGTTAAAATGTTCCAGAATTTATTTGGGTCTTTCCCCCTCAGCAAATAACCCTGATGTATGCCCTCAACTGAGTCCCTTGCCCTGAGAGTACCTGTGTATCTGTCCGTTGTTGTGGAAGTACTCGAGCCCCTTGAGCACCTCCTTGAGCACGGTGGCGACCGTGGCCTCGTCAAACACGCCGTGGCGACACTCCTCCGCCTTCATCTTGTGCTTGATGATGTCCAGCAGGCTGCCTGCCAACACACACATTATTATAAAGGGGGACATCATTCATTTTGAAATACTCCAAAAATATTCTGCAGGTAGTGACAGTATTTTTTAAAAGAATAACTAAATCAATTTTTTTTTTAAAATTTCATTTTGATGTTAGGATGATTCCAAGACCGGTACATAAAGTGCCGACAGAGCAAAGCAAAACTTTTTGCAGAAGTTAGTCTTTTAAGACAAATGCATTGGCTTTATGGTCTCTCTTATGAATGCACTGGCTTCATGGTCTCTCTTATGAATGCACCATAACTTTTGTTTTGGTAGATAGACACTTGCGCTACAATTACATGAGGCCTCTGTCTATGTTAGGCCTCTTCATCTAATAACAGTAAACAAGGCCAACATCAGAATGTACTTGGAAAGAACACCATGCTCAACCCATTACAGATTTAACAGACAACAAAATATAACATACACAACATCATTTATTGGTTTGATATTTTCCACCACGATCGATTTTTCAGATGTGTCAGAAGACACCATTATAAAAACTCAAGCTCATTGTTTGTATTGACGCTGTGAGGCATTTTGAAGAAGCGAGATTAAAAATTACACAGGCACACATTAGTAAGAAGAATCCTAAAGAGTACATCGAAACATGAATAGAAAGTGTCCTCCTCCATATTTCTGCAGATTGCATGGTAATGTAGCAAGTTGATTGTGTGTTGGCTCATTCACAAATATAGAAAAGGACAGTCAACTTTTAACAGGTTAACTTTCTTATTGATGAGTTCAAATTTTCAAAAGTCATCAACCATAGATGCCACTTGTTTCAATTAAAAATTACAACTGATTAACGTCACTTTTCAGCAAATCTCAACACGTCATGTATGATATTATGCTTAGCCTTGCCATGTCTAGAAAAAAAAAAAGAGTTGCTATGACCAGCTAAAATGGAAATTTCCGTAGAATGAGTTTGTCAATGAAATATGAATATATCATTCATTTACATCCTTCATTTTTCTTTATTTCAGTGGGGGGTACTTTATTTCACTTTGTGGGTGTCATATTAAAAAAAAAAGATGGGAATGAATCAATTGATATATTTTAATCACAAACTTGTTCTAAGAGAATGTTGTATCTGGCCCATAGAAAATGTATGTTTAGACATAGGGGATAGGACATACAGGGTCAACTGGCATCACAGCCTCATCTAGTAACTGTCAACGTAAATTGTGAAGAGTGTTAACAACCAACAGAGGGTGAAACATGCAGCTCAGTTTTTATCAGGCAACCAGAGGGATTCAGGCACGGAAAAAGACTGGTTACAAACCGGTTCCATGTGAGGGGCAGCAGCCCCATATCATGAATCTTTAAAATTGTAATTTAATGGAACAGAAATCCTTCCATTCCCCCGGAAGCCCCTTTCAACTACTTGCTGTGTGGAGATGTGAAGAGAGAGAGAAGTCTGCTCACCCCCCGAGAGCAGCTTGATGACCAGCCACAGCTCCTCCTTCACCACGAACGAAGTGAAGTAACTCACCACGTTCTCGTGGTTGCACGCGCTCATCGCCTGGATCTCCTTCTGCAAACATCAGGCACGGGTTATTAGCATACAGTAACTCAATTCCACACAAAAAAAAGATATCATTTCAAGTTAAAATGTGGTGCCACTATTTAGCAAAATGAACAGAGAGTATGTGTTGCTTAAAAGAAGCAATGGGCTCGCCCAGTATTTTTTTTAAAATTATTATTGTTATAATAGATTCAGAATGGTAAAATTTTTTAGATTTTATCCAAATCCGAACAATATTTGATTACTTTTTGAGTATTGCAAGGGTGACTGCTCAAAAGCCCTAAAAAACAATCATGGTCGAAGAAAATACAGTTTGACAACAAAAATGACAAGACCATACATAACCAAAGTTTAAGATAAGTTTAGAATTCATTCACCCATGCTCGTAAGAAAACATATCATGCAAGACAAAGTGTAATGTCATTGTGCTGTATAAATTTGGTGAAATTTTATGTACTAAAATGTTTCCAGTCATATGGATAATTGCAGTGAAAAGTTGATCATATTTCATTGTTTTATTCATTCAGCAATTTTTTTCAAATAATTTCAAACATTATTATCCTTAAAAAACCTCAAATTCAGCATAACTAACTACTACTAAACTCCGAGCTCAAAACATAGCCTGTGGAAGTGTTTTTCACTATTTAACAACTGTCTCAGATTCCCGATACAATATATGCACCAAAAACTTGATAAATATGCATTTTTTAAGAATTTGTTTTACAATTATATTGGACATAACTATCTCAAACAACCCCATAAGCTTCCACCTGTATGTTTGCAATTTTAGTGAGTCGAATAAAAAAAATACATAACTAAACGGTTCAATCCAATTAAAAAACAATACTATTTTAATCAATGTTTCTTTTTCTGTTCTTCTAAAAAAAATCTGCATTCTTTTTAGCTGAGAAAAGTTTAAGTCAGGTTCTTTTCAAAGTAATGTTTGAAACTTCCCCCTGGGGGGCTCACCAGCAGCTCGTCCATGTTGGTGTTCCACTTCTCCAGGTTGATCCTCTTGATGGCGCACTTCTCCTTGCGCGGCCGGCAGAGGGCGCTGTGCACGATGGCCGTCGCACCCACACCTGCGCAGGAAAGGGTCCTTATAACTACTCTGTGCTTTCTATCATACACGATAAGATACAGGGTCGAAAAAAAGGCCAGCTATGTGTTTAGACCCCCCCATGAATAGGGCACCATGCCCATGGACCCACTGACATGTCGTATGATGAAACAAAACTTTAGAAAATTCACAAATTCATAAAACTTCATCAAAAGAAAATATGAAAATGTCCAGATAGTAGGTTATACTTCAGAAAATTGACATGCGTGGGTCTTGCGCATGAAATGGACCTTGCTGAGCATGTCGCTCATCAAGGTGGGTCAACACATTTGGCACTTATTTTTGACAGTTGAAAATATGATTTTTTTCATCTAAAACCTTCAACTGGTATTTTAGTGGATGCATTTCCTTCTAATATTAACTTTATTAATGATTCAAAATAACTCATTCGGTACAAATGGTTCAATTTTTGACGAGAAGGCTTGTTCTAGTTTGCCAGCACGACCTTCAAGTCTAAGATCCCACTGCATGATTGCGACGTGAATCGAGTAAGCAACCAACAACTTATTTTATTGTATAATTAATAATGAAAGAGAACTTTTGCCAAGGTGCCAAACAAAGTGTGGCCGTTTGTACTTTTAACTGCAAGATTTATTGATTTTGCTAAAAAAAAAAGCATTCACATTTTTTTAATAGACTATAATTAAAATGTTTACAGTGGCATGTTGCACACTTGACCTGCGTTGAAGATAGTGGTGATTGCCAGCAGTACATGTTTTTAAGAACATTGTACATGCTTCATTAGGTTCTCAAACTAAGCCCGCCCCCCAGTTAAATGTTTTTGTTCGAACCAGATTTTGGAGTTCGTAATACCCAATTTTTCAACCCTGTTTCGTAGCACATTACAAATTAATGATGTGTGTTAACATAAAATATGCAATTGAAAGACAAAAGTGTTAAGAGTGTGGAAAAAATATTTGGTTAACTAACGATAATGCATCTTTCAAGAAGCATTTTTCAAAGCTTTTTCATTGTTTCATGGAAAAATAAAATAAAGTACCAAGACCTTTTATAGACAATAGTCGACAAATGATTTTAGATATCATTTGAAATGTTTTAAAAAAAACTTTAAAACAAAACAATGTATGGAAGAATTTGAAGATTTTTGCCGAACTCAAACCGTAACTTAAATTTATATTAACACTTTGTTCAAATTCATCTGTTAATTAACTGTTAATAAAGTACCAAGACCTTTTATGGACAATAGTCGACAAATGATTTTAGATATCATTTGAAATGTTTTTTAAAAAACTTTAAAACAAAAAGATATGGTAGGTATGGTAGTTAAATTTTTTTTCAATGAGACAATAACTTTGATAAACACTTTTTAAAATATGCATTATTTATCATTAGAGAGACACATTGTTTCTCACCACACACTGAACACTTCATTTTAAAAATGCAAGCTTGCTTTAAAAAATGTAATTGAATGAAATTTATTTAAAAACAGTTGTGTTCTAGTGCATTAAGAGTGCACGGCCAGAGTGAATACATGTTGCTTCATTTGAGAACATCGGAGGCAGAGCTGCACAAAGGCTCGATAAACATGAGACACCCACCGGTACCCCTACTGGCGGCCACTTTTCCCTATAAGTGAATCATCACTCGCAGAGAGACATGGTGAAGTCAAGATATGAATGAGGAGTAGACGCATGTATACATGTCATAGTACTTGTCCAGCTATGAATAGATTGCGACCGAGTGAGCAACAGCAACCATACCTTTTTAAGTTCTCTACACAATATTATTAGGAAGTGATTTATAGTTATTGCGAATGCCATTTTTTTTTATAAAGATCAATAAATATTGTTTTAAGTATTAGAGGCCATAGTTTTAATGGCAAAAAATCCAATTTATATCATAATCATCATCATTTTTATCCCAATTTATAATCATACAAACAAATTAAAATTTCGATTGCATATTTGATTCATGTAGCAATCTTGCGGCCAGATCTCGCATGTTTTTTTTTTCATTTTTCAGAAATAGCAGCAGTTGCTACGAGTGCCTTCCAAAACAAGTGTTTCCCAATGCATGTGCAGGCCCGCCCAGCCCCCCTCAAGGTGCGGCGACTGTCAAAACTTTTTTTTCTTCTACTACTATTACTCATCATTAGCCAGAGCACTACCCGTGCATGTGCCGGCGGCGGGTTCCATGGCCCCGCCGCGCACCACGAAGAAGACGCAGGAAGGGTAGTCCAACCTGGCCCTCGCCGTGCACTCACTCACCGATGACTTCCCCGAGCTCGTAGGACTCCTTGTCGTTGGGCCATGTCTGCGGAGGCGCCGCTTGAGCCGCCGTGTCTGCCATCTTGTTGTTCTGTTTCTGTTGTGCGCCGTCGTTGCCATGTTGGGGGCGCTTACTTTGGTTCTTGTTCGCGGATGTCGTCTGCTGCTGGAGGATCGCGGTGGCCGAGATCTTGCGGTAGGTGCCAGGGGACCCTGGGGTCAGGCTCTCGGAATGGGTGTGCTTCATGCTGCAAAAAAGCCTACAAATTATTTATACTTTCAAGGTTTAAAAAAAATCGAGTCGCCGCTTTCGGGTACATCAGGACATTCAATTTCCGTCGAAACAATAGGTGACGGGTTACTAACTCAGGTATTATCATGCTCATCATGCCTTCTCTCCAAGTCTTTAAGAGATGTAATATTAGTCTTATTTTTTCATCAAACCTAAATCTAAATGTTTTTTTCTCTTTTTTTTTCAAAAATAGTGCTGAACCGGCTTATTTATACGAAAAATCTACAATAGGGATGTTTTAGATGATGTAACTCTCTTGTTTTCAATTTTGCGTTTCCTGACATTTCATTAGTTGTTATGATTTAACTTTCAAAATGATCGGGATTTTTTTGCCTGATGTGTTCCATTTAGAGATCTTTACGTGCAGCTTGCTATTTTCATGCTATTTATTAAACTTATTCGGTAATAATTTGACTAAATTTGAAGTATATAAAGCCTTACCAAACCTCAATGTTGTTGGGAAAATTCGGTATAGATGATACTTTGTTTTATGACTAGAAATTAAGAGAAATTGTAGGTTATGTTAGCTTAAATTATCGTCACACTAGAGTTACACGACGGCATTTGTAACGATAGTCAAGTAGTGACGAACTGGCACCTTAGTAGACGAACAACGCATATTTTAAGGGAGACATCCTATACGGCAACAGGACTGTGAAGCATATTTATCTTGCACTCCCTCTCCGGGGATTTGTCGGATATATTTTGGTTGTACGGTCCGTTTATAGGTCAGCAGTTACTTTGGCAATTCCCGACCCGTAATTGGGGACCTTTTGTATACTTGTGGTGTGGTGGAGGTTCACCACATGCGAATTCAACACATTTTCAAGTCTTCTTGCTATAGTAATTTTAAATATATGTTCCTTACATGGCGAAACTTTTGAAGCAGGTGCAGGGCCCGATTCCCGGATAAGACATGGGAAGCCACCCTCGTTAAAATTTAAAGGGGCCCAACAAATTGACCTTGCTTTTAAATAACCGTGCTATCATACTTCTCCATATAGGATTAACGCAGTAACAATGGACAAACCATGCCTTGGTTAATGTAATGAAACTTTTTATTTAACTTTAGTTGTCCATGTATTAGCCAGGGGCCTTGCAAAGAGGGGACCTCAAATCAAGAGCAGGCTTCCCTTGCACTAACAAAGTCTTGATCGGGCCCTGGGTGGTGAAGAAAAAGCATAATAGAGTTGAACAAGCCAAATAATAGCAAAGCCTCTTGCTTGTATGAAAACCTACGTTTGAACTCAGCAAAGGCCGGATCAAACAAAATCTCCGACTGAAAAATGACCCTCGTAAATTAAGAGGATGAAAATTTAAAAAAAAAAGTGTTCTTACTGGAAGGTGTCGATGAGAAGCCGTGGAAAACGAACCCCAATAGGTATTCCATCTTTGTGCCTGCGTATTTATGGAAACACACACTCGATCACCGGGAACAATGGCGCGACGCGATAAAAGTGGACTGGAAAAGACGAGTCGAGAGGTGTTTTTCGTTGCGGCTCAAAGTTCACCTCTCGACTGCTTTCGGAGGTGTGCGATAACGAAACTCTCATGAGAGATCAATTGTCTTCAGGCGTTTACTCGGCACAGATGCAAGCCCCGGCACATTGCGGCTCCTCTATGAAATGTCCAAAAACTTGAGAAAATGACTATAGATGCGTGGCTTTGGTGTGTTACCTGCCTAATATTATTTGAATTGTATAATTTTTATGTGTTCCCAGCTGGGGACTAGAATTTAATTTTTAGCAAGCCGAAAACTTCGGAAAGTGCACATTAATTCCTCCTTTTTTTTCAAAATGTGGTATATAACATGGTGGTATAAATCACTTGTGGTACATAACTTATCTATTAATAACCTTGTATGTTTTTCATGCAAGCATGAATAAAGCCTGCAGCCTAGCCCGTACGTGTTACAGTTGTGTAACTGTTTGTGTAATAAATTAATGGGGAAAAAATCAAAATAATAAAATCATTCTTGCGTCTTTTCCTGGTTTGTCACTCAAAGAAAAATTCTTTTGAGATAGGTATCACCATCAAAATGTTTAGTACATTTTTTACGATTTTTCATTGTCGTAACAAATACTTGTATTAAAGCAACCACATACCAATAGAGCAAAACCGTGATAAGAAACGAAAATAAAAAATAAAACCAATTTTCGAGAAGAGTAAGTTGGATTCGTCATATAAGAACAGAAGGGTCGGGAATGGGGCGAGACCAGACAATTATTTATTGATAAAAAAGTAGGAGTGAATTCATTGAAAAAAGTATTTTCATGCCTTATTGTATAACGTAACTATACTTAAAACCAATTAAATTCATCACTAATTGTTTTAAATTTATAATTTTTGATTCAGACACAGAAAGACCGGTTTAGGCTAACAGAAAATCACAGATTTGACTTGTAGCCTAAATTTTTGGCTATTAAATATGTAAAAAAAAACATAAATGTAGAGGCTACAAGTTCATTCTGTGATTTTCTGTTATGAGGTGTACAAAACGGACGAAAAAATGTCTGTTTTAAAAATTCTTTCTATGCTAAAAATCGACCATCGCAACGGCCTCACTCGGACGTTCATGCGCGAGTGGTGGCGCGCCCCCTCCCCCCGTTGGATTCTCCCTTGGCGGGGTGCGCCCCGGCGATCGATCCTTCGGGGCGTCGAAGTGAAGTGAAGAGGCAGCCATGGCCGAATCCACGCACAGGTGAGCCCTCCTCTCCCTTTTTCAGCCGATGGTCTCAGGACGCCAGCAAATATATATGAATAATAACATTATTATATAGAAGTGAATTTACTCATTTGACCAGATGCACAAAGTATCAGATGAACCCATATAGGAATACCGTTTCTTCACAGATGCAGGCGCCTCCTCCGAGTGCGTTTGGCTTGTATGGCTTCTCATAAAGTTAAAATTCTATAAACATCGCAAAGTTTAGGGTAGAAAGTTTACATTTTTGTGTGTGACCTAGTGCTGTGGGAGTTGTGTCTGGCAATAGTCTTACATAGTCTATTTGAAAGCTTCAATTAATTTGTATTAAAGCGCAACACCCGAACAAAAGAATGTATTTCGAAACAATCTACACATAATATTGATTGGAACTGTTTTTCATATTTTATGTTGCCAATTTTTGTCAAATTGTTTTGTTGTGTGGCTTTTCTAAATCAGTGTTTTACATTTCCTTCATAGATTCAAGCAGAAACATTGTTCTTTTCTATCATTAAATCACAAATATGTGTGAAAAACAAATTTTTATTTCTGTACAAATTTACTGTTTATTCATCTGTAATTGCAAACTGCATTAACAATAAAACAGCATATTGGTTTTAAATAGTGCAGAAGCATCAAGTTGAATTCTACTAAAGATAAAGGGGGTGATTTTTGAATACTTTTTTTTCAAAATCCCTTGAGCACAAAAATATTTTATTTTAAATTTTGATACTTCTTTAAAAAAAAAAAAGAATATTTATAATAAAAAGTACATAATCATTAAAATATACTGCATTGTAACAGTCTCTAAAAACTGAAGTACTTATGTAATTTAATAAATTCCACTCTC
This sequence comes from Hylyphantes graminicola, assembly GCA_023701765.1. Taxonomy (NCBI): domain Eukaryota; kingdom Metazoa; phylum Arthropoda; class Arachnida; order Araneae; family Linyphiidae; genus Hylyphantes; species Hylyphantes graminicola. The sequence continues at coordinate 74,359,760 of CM043115.1, read as the reverse complement.
GGGTAAGTTTTGAATGTTTAAAATTTGCCTTTTTCATTAACTTTCTTCCATTTTAATTGATACTTCTTATCGTCTGCTAAGTTTATTTGCTGTTTGAAGTATAATTATGTAAAATTAATTGACTTAAATCCCAGCATCCTTTCCAGCAACATTTGGTGCAATTTTAAAACGTCGCAGACTCATTAAATGATGTGAGCTTTTTATTCGTAAAATAAGTATCAGCATAAAAATTTGTAAAATCTCGGTATTTTCTAGACGATTAGTAATAAAAAAACTCAAAATTGCATTTATAAATAAAAATAAGTAATTTAAAAAGAATCATCTTTGATCTTTATATGCAAAAAATTGAAAGATTGCCGCTTTCTTAGTGGAGAAATAATGAACAATAAAAGGATCCGATTGCATCTTAAGACGTCATTTCAAACTTTTTTTATGACAAAAATAAATTTTCCTGCAAATAGTAACGTTAAATTTTCTTACATTCTATTGTTGTGTAGCAACAGCGATTTAAATGATTAAATTAAATTTCAATACCCAATTAAATAATTCGTTGACACACAGTAGGCAGATGTTCTTCTGGACAAACGGACAAAATATACGAACAATAGGTCTCATATGCCATCGACTTAAAAATAGTTTAAAACTGTCTTGTTTCATTCATTTTGTGGCGACGTCACATGAACGCGGGCGGAGTTATGTGATCGACGTCATCAGAAGTGTAAACAAAAGCACGTGCTCCGTTAGCCGCCGTTGCGAAACGCGAAGAGTTGTTTTTACGCCTGAGTAGACACCCAAGAACGTGATCTTTATGATACAATGAATAAGTTGATATTGAAATACGCCGAATCCATTGTTCAATTCTTAACCCACTTGCTATCTAATGGACTGTTTTCGGGGATCGGCACGCACATTTCATTAATTACTTAGGCATTTTCTTTAATTCTGAGAGGGGTTTATTCATGATGGAACTCTAAAAAAACCAATTTAAAAATGTAGTATGTCCTATTTTTAAGAGACATGGTATCAGAAACATTATTTTGGATATTTTCAATTAAAGAGTGCAACACAAAGTGCTTTTAACGTTACCACAAACACATAATTAAAGAAATACTCTAGAGAAAAAATTAATGCACATATAATTTCTTAGTTTTTTTTTAAATATTTTTAAAAAAATTATTTATAAAAAGGAACTAACCACCATAGACATTTTTTTAGAGTCCATCCCCAGTTTTTTCTACATGGGCCCTTTAAATTTGACAAGCCGAATTCCTCGTATTAAATCATTTGTAACCTAGGAAAGTATTGAAGTGTCTCCTCCTTGGGAATGATCATTTCATCTTCATCTCTTTTGCCCAATAAAAATTGCACCAAGTAGAAGTTTATTTACTAGGGCAGCGGTTCCCAACCGGTGGTACGCGTACCACTGGTGGTACGCGAGAATATTTCAGGTGGTACGCGGGAGTGATGTGGGCAACATGATGCTATCAATAGCTTCTGTATGTATGTGAGTAAGCAAACATGTTACTAATTAGTTTAAACTACATTATTTTAAAGAAAAATCTTTAATTAACTTCCGGATAGGATTTTGCTGAGTTTGTAATATTTTGTTTGTTTGTATGTATTTAGACACATGGACAATAAGCAAAACTGCAAATTAATACAATTTTAATCTTTTTATTTCTCCTTTATTATTAGCATGTTATAAATAAACCAAATATCTAACATTTAAATACAGAGTTTTCTAAGGAATTTTACTCAAATAGAACATTTGAACATTCTTTGAAGAGTAAATGTTATACGTTTATTTAAATATTTTGGTCTAGTGGTACGCCAATTTTTTTCAAAAAGGCAAGTGGTACGCAGGTGCAAAAAGGTTGGGAACCCCTGTACTAGGGGAAAACTTTTTTAAAAATTAGTCGGCTGTCCCATGATGGAGTTTCTTCAAAATATAATGTTTTATTAGTTCCTTAAAATGTTTTTCTTATTATGTTAGGGATTTTATTTTCGATGCACTTGGGTTTTTTTTCGCCCTGTAACTTCTGTTATTGTTTACTTACTAACACAATAGTTAAATTTTATATTTGTTACAAATTTATTAGGTAGGCTATTTAGAATCATTATGAAATAATTTGGCTGGAACATGTTTAGCAATTTGTCTGCTCTCAGAACATTTTACAATAAATGTAACCACTGTTGGCACTCAAAACTAATATATGATATGTTGCTACATAACAACAATATCTAAAAATTAAGAAGATTAAGCTTGTCCCTTTGTATTATTTACTTTACTATAAATTCAGTACTATTTTTTACGTCATCTCAAGTGAGAATCGACTGGTCAAACTTAAATGACCCACATATTTTTCACAGCAGGAAAATATTAGAAACCAGCTTATCCAAAACGCTTACGGGTTGACATGCGACGCGAAAAGAAACTTAATAAAGCTTTGAAAATGAAGTTTTCATTTCAAGCTGAAAAGGCCAGAAGAAAATGGTTCATAATTGTCATACCTGCATAGTGTCACGTAATGCATAATACACATCATGTTATTGCAGGCGCCTCGCCCCGTGCTCGGCCAAGAAGGACTCGAACCTGTTCAGCATCCTCAAGAACAGCATGGGAAAGGTAGAGACTTGTGCTTTCTCTCGCACGTAAACCATATATGGTGTGTGTGTACTACTATAATAGGAGTATGCTTCCCCTTTTTGATTGAAGGAGCTGTCGAGCATCACGATGCCGGTGGAGTTCAACGAGCCGCTGAGCTTCCTGCAGCGCATCTCGGAGTACATGGAGTACGCGGACCTCCTGCGCCAGGCCGACCACGCCACCGACCCCGCGCGCAGGATGCAGGTACACTCAGGCGAGCACAGGGGAACTGCATTGCATATAGGAATCATGTCTGCATTCTTTGGCAACAATAGCGAGTCGACGCCAAAAAACGGGTGTAAGGAAACCGGAGACTCGCTTTGTTTCTCACTCGCGCCAACCCTGATTCCCATCAGAGATCAGTGTACACGAGTCACACGTTTGCATCACGAAGAACCGAAAGAAAAGCCGGTTACCTGTCGCCCAATGTCCACCAAGCACAAAAGAATACGGGAAGATTCCTATGCAATGAAGTTGTTCTTCCCCTGTACTCTTCATTTGATAATTATAACTAATGCTGAATAACAGGGAAATAAAGGAGAAAGGAGGGGCGGGTAGGGGGCATTTTATGTTGAAACATTAACCCGACATGCGAGAATCTCCTACGAGGAAAAGCTCGCGTGTCGGAGATCAAGGTTTGCCTCAGACCGCGTCGATCACATCATCAGTGTGCTTTCAGAGTGAACGTCGTTCGTTGGCACCCGCGCATTCGTATTTACAGTGAAATTTTCGTCAGGCAGTAGCACCATGCACCCACAGAAAATGTGTGTAACTTCAAGGGGAGAAAAGCAAATAGAAAAACGTCAGATAAAAAGTTGGTAGCGTCATTTGTAAAGGATTTTCGAAACTGCTATTTTACGATATTTAAACTATAATTGCTGTCGCGCAGTCGTGTGTTCTGATTTTGAAATCCAGTCTCCGATACCCTAATTCTCTCTCTTCACCTTATAGTTCCAAATTTCAATACGTTTTCTGCAGGGTGCGCTTTGGCCACTTCTAGACAAAAGTGGTTAGTGACTCCTGCTGTAAGTGACTCCTGAATTCAGCTACGCACTGGAGCTAGACTAGGGGTCGCGACCCACCAGTTGAGAAACGCTGCTCTAGTGGGATGGATAAGAATAGAATCCTCCGGATGAGCGCAGTTCGTGGTCACGAGTGTACTCATAATATATGCGAAGTAAGAGTGTGTTTTTCTCTTTCCCTTTTGCAGCTGGTGTGTGCGTTTGCCGTGTCCGCCCTGGCCTCGAACTGGGAGCGGCTGCGGAAGCCCTTCAACCCGCTGCTCGGGGAGACATTCGAGCTGTGCACGTATGAGCCCCTTCTTATTCCCCCCCTTTACACGACGCGGACTTACAACACACAGGTTATCCCTGCACAAAATTTCCATTCAGTGGTTTTGATAATGATGGATATATAATTTGATAACGGTGGATAATGATGTTCACTATTGTTTATAGAGCAAGTCGAATTTTACAATAAAAGCTAAAGGCAATTCTTTTTACACCTAATGAGTTAAAAAAAAATTCAGAAGTTAAATAGTGTTGACCTCCTTAATCCCTTAAGTTTCAATTTTATTCTAAGTTTCGTGAGCCTCATCGGAACGTCACTAAATGTTGTAATTTTCAACCTAGCCCAATATATAATATATTGAAAGATAAAAATAGCTTTTGTCAATTGTAGATGCGGCACTATTAACTCCTTAAAAGTCTAATTTTAATTTATTTTAAATATTTTTAATCTTTCCAGGGCCAATGTATGAAAAGGGATTTAAGACGTGCCTAACTTATAAGTATAGGTCACTACTAGTAATAATTGAATGAATATTATTTTGGCCTCAAACAACAACACCCGGAGAGTGATCATCATTTCATTCGTCCCGCTAGAGGGGCTCAAGACCGAACCACCAAGGATATCTGCCGACCAAAGTGTCTCCGTGTTAATCCCGATGGAAAAACATTTATTTCCAGTTTACATACCTCTCGAACTCGAAACCATATAAAAATGTCAGTCCAAAACACTCTACCCAACCAGCGAGGCGTTACTGCTCCAGCATCATGGAGTCATGTTACACCGAATGTATGGAGTAACACGACACAATCTTAGTTTTTGTGCTTTCACATTTATTTTAATACTTCAATGTACATTTAGATAGGATTTTTAGAGATATCTCAAAAGATTTAAAATATGTAAAAAGCCTACATCTCAAACCAATGAGAATACTTTTTTCAAATTCACCCCTGATACGAGTCCGAGGTTTTCCTGACTTGACGTGTTGTTGTCGCATGCAGGTCGGAGTGGCGGCTGGCGTGCGAGCAGGTGAGCCACCACCCCCCGGTGAGCGCCTTCCACGCCGAGGGGGAGGGCGGGGGGGCCTTCTCCTTCTTCGGGGACGTGCACCCGCGACTCCGCTTCTGGGGCAAGTCCCTCGACATCAAGCCGGAGGGGGCGCTCAACGTCGCCCTGCACAGGTGAGGACGGGCGCAGGGAACACACCGTGTTACGGTTCCTTCACGAGCTTTTTTTTTAAAAATTACTATTTACATGAGTGAGTAATGAGGAGTCTCTATGTTAAAACTCATCCACGGAACTTTAAGAATCAAGCAAAAGCGCTACGAATACTCTGTTTTACTGTGGACCAATCATAAACCACATGCCATAGTGACCCACAGCTGGAATAATTTGGTAACCCACGTGGACGGATGGCCCTATGGTGTCTCTTTGACGGTCTATATTCTCTATATTCGGTGGGTCAAATATAAAAATGGCAAATTTATGTCGCAGTCCACCAATCTCTCCCCTGAGAGATTGGTGGACTGCGAGAAAATTTGTAACAAAAAAAATGTAACACAGTAAACAAAAAAGTTCTGCCGCGTTCTTAGGAATGGGTAAGGTGCTGAGGTACCTTAGAATTCCAAAGAACGTTACCCAAAGAGAACGAGAACTTTACTGAATAATTGAAATACGTTGATAATATAATATTGAAGTGGTCAAGAATATTTGTGTGAAATCAGGAACCTTCCACCTTAAGTTCAAGACTAACTAAATGAAAATAATTAATAATCCATAGTAAAATTATTGGGTGTAATAATTAACAACGATAACTGTTAAAAATCGGTATTTCTTTTTTTTCTATTCTTCGAAAAAACCAAGCACAATCTCTCCACGTTATAGAGATTTATGCAAAGGTTATTTCATAGTTTCGAAAATTAATTAATTTCGATCAAAAGTTGTTGAATTTAACGGCATTCTATATTATTATCCAGTTTGAAGATACGCGACATCAACATTGTACTGAACCATTTATGGCATAGTTTGCATTGTAAAATTTAAACTTAAGCAAGGTCCTTTTTTTCAGGCATAATGAAATGTATTCATGGAGCAACGTGCATTGCTGTGTGCATAATATTGTGATAGGAAAGCTGTGGTTTGAACAGGTATGTATACTTTCATAACTTGGAGTCGAAATTAAAAATACTAGCACTAAAGTGTTACAGATCTCCAAAACAATGACACAATTCGGGCTCCTCTTAGATTCAAATATAAAAATTCTATTGTTTGAAGATCTTCCTCCTAAGTTTATTACAAAAGGAGCAGTCGGATAATTTTTAGAGTTTCACTTCTCTGAAGAAGATAAACGTTGAAATGCGAGAAGGCAGTACTTTTATTGATTTTCCTATCGGCGTCATTTCTCCCACGAACAAGAACCACTTCTGTCAGGAACTTTCCCACATATCATAGAAATGTGTCACAAGTGTCAATTACGCGGCATAAAATGTGCCAGAGAAGAATATTGCCGGGGAATATAGTTAGCCGAAAGATGCGGTTCGGAACAGTGTTTTCGTTAAAAAAAAAAGTATCGATAGACAAAATCTATTTTAACTGCTGCTGGAGCTATACATTTTCCCTTTCTACACAGTACTATTTACACCTAAATACATTTAGCTTAGCTTCATTTAAAAAGTACAACAACAGAAAAAGGACTTGTTAAATAAAGAGGTATACTTATTATTCTTAGAACTGCAAATTCATGTGTAGCAAACGATAGCGAATATGAATTGAACTCTCGAAAATGCTACGACGATGTTCCTATGGTCGTGTGGGGAAGTGACAGTTTCTGGTGCACAACGACTTGTTTCATTTTATTAAGTCACCTAGATTCCTGAAGGGGACACTTGCGGGCCTTGTTTGAGAATCCCCTTATGTTTCAGTACGGCGTGATGGAGGTGAAGTGCGCCGAGTCCGGGCTCACCGCGCAGCTCCACTTCAAGCCGGCCGGGTGGTTCGGGAAGGACCTGCACCGCGTCGAGGGATTCGTCGTCGACTCCAGGTAATGCTTCGTTGCGCCGCAATGATGGAAACATATCTTGTGCTGGTGAGGTCGAGACTCGCCCCTGATTCGATAACAAAGCTTTTAATAACAAAACAAATCGAAACAAGCATCTTCATCTAATGACAACGCATCCATAAATGGACACGCCGCAGGACCAGTGTTAGGGTGCGCGAGATGTCAGAAGAAATCTCTCCCAGTAGCGCGTTCAGTCGCTGATGCAGTGAACTTGCGACGAATCGCCTTAAGCCGCCTACTAAAAAATGCCAGTTAATATAGTTTATCATTTTTTAAAGAAAGGAAACTCACTTGCACAAAATGCCATATTGGTTTCCAGCTATTCTGATTACCGTCAAAACTCCGCCATAAATTGTGGACGTTGTTATGAAGCTGGTCAACAATGAGATGAATGCCTATACAAAAAGTCCATAAACAAAAGTAGTGCGTTCTGCCAATAGATGAATAAGGAATCCCTTGATTCCCCTCTCTTTCAGGACGAAGCAGAAGCTGGGCTTCCTGTACGGACGCTGGACGGAATTCCTGGACGCGGCCAGCATGGAGGAGTACGAGGAGCACGCCGCCCTCTTCGCAGGTACGGCGACTACTTATAGTACATGGAAAGTGAGAGATCTGGAAAAAGGGCGAGATTAACATATACTTCTATAGACTTCACTTCACATGTAGGGCACAAGTTCGCAGTGCCTGTCAGACGGCAATAATGTTTCGAGAACATCGCGCATGCGCAAAAAGTAGTTGCTATATAACTTTTTGATTTTTAAGGCATTGTAAAAATTATTGTTAGCCAAACACATTTTGACATTCACTACTATATTTGACAAAAGTTGAGAGTTTAGACTCACTTGTGGGTAAGTATATGCACTTCCTATTTCGAGGTTGTATTTCACTGACGGGTGTTGTTTCAGGTGAGGAGGAGCCGGGGGGCAAGAAGTCGTCGAAGCTGCACGTCTTCACGCGCTCCATGACGGGCGGGTCCAAGTCCCCGGAGCCCCCCTCCTCGCCGTCCCACGTGAGAACACATTTCCCTTCCTCATACAGTTCCTTTTCAATGAGTATATTCAAATAAGCAAATGTTTTTTTTTACTCAATGATAAAGCACTTCGGAGTCCGGATTCGAATTTTTTCTAAATATTTCAATGATCGCCTTCTGCAGTATTTGTAGTTGGGGCTATGAAAGTAGGTGATGGGCATAAGAACATGGCCTTTATAAAGGATTCTATTTTTTTTTACCTTAGACGTAGTGTGGACTAAAATCAATGAATCTTCATATTTTTCTAATAGAGAATATTGGGGCCTAAAAAGAGTTGTTGCAGTTTATTTTTCGATTCTGGTTCAAAATTGTCGAGCGTATTTTAGGGAACACTCAGAGCAGATAATGAAAGACATGGGGGGGGGGGGGGATAAGAGCTCACTTTACTTTTTAAAACATTTTGTACCAGTAGGGTCAGGATCAGAAAGTTCTATATTTATCCAGGTGAGAAAAATAGACGAACTACAAAAATTGCGAGCGTCGTGCGTTCCTTTATCGCCACATGTGCGAATGCAACATGTGGAAAATCGTGAACGGTTGAGATGCGCGAATTCGAAAAATAGAATCATTCGAGCTCTTCGTCCTCCCTTTCCCCCTGAACACAATGGAGTGCCCTCTAGGACGAGCTCTCGGTGAACGCGAGGGATTCTTTTTTCTTTTAAATCATTGAGTCAAGTGAGCCTCAGTGCGATGGGGAACGAGTAGTGTCTGATGCTTTGTGTGTTCGCAGGAGGAGCCGCCCCCCGCCCCCCTCCTCGCTGCGCATCGCGGGGGCGGAGCGGCTGTGGAGCGCCCACCCCCGGCCCCCGGACTCGGAGAAGGTGAGTGAATACCCCACTCATTACTAACACAAAGAACGCGAAAAGAGAGAGAGAGTATAGAAAAGGGCTGAACGCGAGCCACTTTCTTCGAATCAAAACAAATAGCCGGGGTCTTCTACCGTAAGGCAGAGTAATTAGAATTAAGAGGGAAAAAGGGTACAGCTGTGTGTTTTTTTAATTTAAAAAAAAAACGTTGAAATTTTTTTATATGAACTACATGATTACGGTCTTATACTGATGCGTGATATGGATGTGAGTATAATGCCCTGTTCTGTCCTGCAGTACTACAACTTCACGAGTTTCGCGCTGTCGCTGAACGAGCCCCCGGACGAGGGGTCCCCGCCCCTCCCCCCCACCGACAGCAGGCTGAGGCCGGACGTGCGCCGGCTCGAGGAGGGAGACGCCGGTGAGTATGCGCCTCTCTTCTCCCCCCACACTCTCAGAAATAACACTCTCATTTTTGACTATTCATGAATCCTCAAGCCTCATATCGTTAATTTTGAGGATTGTTTCGTCAAACTATCACGTGACTTTTGAGTAAACGCGAATCCTCACTTTGACGATCGTGATTTGACGATTCTGTATCTTGATTTTGAGGAAACTGAATCTCATTGTTGCGCTCACATGCTCAAAAATGACGAAATATTTCTTTAGATTAGACGACATTCAAATCCTCATAAAAATGACGATTCAAATTTCCTCACTTTGAGGAAACGAAAACTCGGAGCATTTGCCAGTAAACGAATCGTCAAAATTAAGGAAAATTTCGTCGTTTTTGAGCATTCATTTTTGAGAGTGCATTATGTGTTGTTATTATATGCAAATGCACGTGTAGAGAGAAAGAGGCACTAACTGTGCGCGCGCGTGTGTTGCAGAGGGCGCCGCGGCGGAGAAGGCGCGCCTGGAGGAGCGGCAGCGGGACGCGCGCAGGGACCGCAAGAGGAGCAAAGGGGAGTGGACCGCGGGGTGAGTACAGGGGGGGGGGGTCCATACTATACAAGAAGAGTCCAGGGGAGGCACAGGAATCGGCCCGTCATCAGATCTACTTGGCGGACGAGGGCGACAGGAAACAGGTGTCTCCCTCGCTTCTTCTCTTACGGTAGGGGGAGGACTCGTCGCCAAAGTGGCCTGATGCAGACAGATTCCTATGCAAAGAAGGGGATTGCCCCTGTACTCTTTACACGTATGTGTGTGCGGCTTGCTTAGCGCTGTAAGAGGTACTCTGGAGTGCTCCGCTATAGAGAGCTTGCCCCCCCCCTTAATTTTAACTACAGTTACCTCATGTTCACATACACAAACCGAACAGTTCGCATAGGGACACTCAGAGTAGTTGGAAAACCTAGTGTAATGAAATGTCGGAGTACTGAATGCCGAATGTTGGAGTACGATCCAGGAAGGGAGCGGGGCAGTTAATCATCAAAATTAAGAATATAATTTGTAATTTATAAATGAAATATGAGTGAATGTCAATTAGAAACGTGAACCCCCCTCTCCCCTATGGGAGAGAATACATCATAATTAAATACATTACACTATTAATGACAGTAAAAACAGCCTGAATATTAAAAAACAAAAAAAAAAAAAAAAACTAGTGGTAATATCAGCGAGTGCATTTGTGTTGCAGGTGGTTCCGCCGCGGTCGTGTGTCCCACTGAAGGGCGACGCGTGGATCTTCACGGGCGACTACTGGAAGAGGGACTTCTCGGCCTGCCCGAACATCTTCTGAAGCAGCCGCGCACGAAACAACGTGCGAATGGGCTTTCGTTCGGACAATCTGAACCACGCTGGGGTACTTCTGCCGTGTTAAGCACACAAGTGCAACTATGAATATTGCCATTTCCAACGTGCGACAAGCCTTACATCGAAAGGCATCTGTTGCATCGTCCAACTCCATCGTCCCAACTCCAATACTCTAACAGGGATGATGGCTATGGAGTTGAAACACGATGTCAGAGAGCATATATAATGTATTTTGACTTCATGTGGTATGGTATATCTATTCCAGCTTGTGTGCTTGTTCAGAGAACCGCTTAAGCCCATTTCACACCTGCACAGCTACTTGCAACTGCAACTCGCAACTTGTGGTAACCTGGCTTTTCGTGCTTCCACAAAAAATTATTCATCTCAAAATTGGCAAGTTTCATCTTTTTGAAAGCAAAACTTTAACTATGGACATTGTTTGCATCAAACAGAAATTTATGTTTCCGAACTTCCTTAATTAGAATCAATTTTCATCTTTGCCATCCATTTAATATCCATTTTTAATTGCGCAGATTTTTGCAAGCAGTGCGTCTTAAAAAGCGTCTTAAATTAAAATAATCAACCAGTTGGCGAAGTCTAGTTCGCTACAATGCAGCCAAGGAAATCCTAAGTTCTGATTGGCTAAGGGTACATGCAACTGCGATTTTTTCGTGCTAGCAGGAAAAAATCTCACGAATTGAGTGCAACTTTTTAAAGCACGGTGTCCTACGGGAGTTGCAAGTAGTTGTGACAAGGTGTGAAATGGGCTTTATAAGCTTTCACTTCATGTGACAATTTGGATTACGTAAGTCGAGAATGACCAAACCTTGAAACAAGAAGACTTTTTAGATCTCGTGGTAACGAAATATCTTTTTGAAAAATACCGTGTTGACTTGTGAGCTTAACACGGCAGATTCACGGCACCCATGCCTCAACGCTAGTCTTTCAAGATGCAGTCCATTATTCAAACCAATGGTGCGAGGTCGTTGTCATCATCAGTGTCATAGAGAGACAAAGTAGAATAGCTGTATTAGATCATAATCATCAGAACGGAATTAAGCCACATTTTTCTAAGTTGAGGAAACTATGGAAAGGATGTAGGATCTACACTAGCAAATTTATTTCAAAAAATCCGCTCCGCCACGATTCTAGATGTTCCAAACATACAAGTTCAAATGTAAGAGCCTTTTGCTTCGAATAATGCTTGATTCCTTTCTAATGTTAGCTCGATCTATTTGTATATTGATAAAAAGTGACGCTTGTTGATGTTCCATCGATTTCATGCAAAAGGCTAAGAATACAAACAGACTAATGACCCGCCTTGTTCCTTCAGTATCGGGGGTGGGAGTGCAAACGTGCGATATTTTCCCCGGCTACTCCAGGAAGAGGGGCGTCACTCCAGCCATGTCGGTCAATGGCCAGGAGTGTGTGTGTTTTTTTAAAGGTCCATTGTGGTTTTTATTTTACCATCTAGCAAAAAAGAATTTCACTTTTGACAGAAAAAAAAAATGATCCTTGACAAGTTTAAATATCGGCTTTACAAGTAAAGCAAAGAGATCGACGGTTGTGCATTCCAATAAAGTCCTATTTGGAGTGGAGGGTACGTGCGATTGCTATTTTGTTTTGACAAATAAAAAACTTTTTCACATCTATCCAGAAGAGGAAGGAAATGACTGCAAGTGTAAAAGGGCCATTTAATTTCTAAAACACGAAGTTACAGACGACCGGTTAAGACATGCCCTGTAAGGCCCTGTGTTGAATGCGACGTGTATAATCGTAGAATGTCACTCTATGCACATTCTTAGGGGCTTCCAAATAATTAGAGCAAACAAGCCGAAGATTTTATGGACACCAAACTCAAATAAAAAAATTCTAAACGTTAGTAAATCTGATCTGTTCGATCACCTATCACTGTGTAGCGATGTCAGAATGATATCGAATTGACATCCGAAAGATAACCGATATTTTGTGTAGTTTTTGTTGTTGTTCAACGAAGTTGTGTCATAGGTCATGCGAAAAATTCATTTTTTAAATAAATGGAACATATGTTATAGTTTAACTAATAAACCCCCAAAATTATTGAAATGTTGAGTTCACTGAAGAAAATGCAAAACTCATAACTCGCGTTGCGGGAAAACATAGAAAGCTCTTTTTTGTTGCATAAATCCATCTCCAAAATCCTCAGTGATTGCTGATGAAAACCTTCGGCTTGCTTAGAACCGTCCCTGAGGCAGTAATAAAAAATATATATATTTGGTGTGTTCGTATTCTTGGTCAATCCATATCACGCTACTCAGACGAAGTTTTGTATAGTATACTATTTTGTAAGAGCATTATTCTTATTTTGTTATAGAGTTTCATTAATAGACTGGGCAGAGTTTGATTGACTGGCATTTAGAACAGGAGTTCATGCAAAAAAGTTACCAATGTTATTTCAAAATCGATAAAGAATACAAAGAAAGTAACGAAAGGTAATAGTGACATACCTGTTGAACAGCGATATCGTGACAAAGATGTAAAACAGACCCTGCCCATTTTTGAAAGTACACACTGCCCACTTTTTAGGAATCACACTAAAATGTACTAGAAGTTTTTGTGCTTAGAGCAGTGTTGCCACACTCACAATCAGAACATCCAACTGAAGTCTGACAAAAAAAATATGAAAAGATGTTTAGGTCACTCTCACAGTCCGTTTAGAGAATATCGTAAACCACACCTGCGCCTTATAAATGAAAATAATGGTATACTTCGATTATTAGATAAAGTATACTCATTTTGGCACCCCTCAAAGCATGAGATAACCGGTTGAGGAGCCGGTGTAGAAGGAGGAGACACTCGGGTTTTGGCTTCAACATTAAAGCCTGGGTCAACGGGGTTTTATGGTATGCCCTCCCCTGAATGGAAAGCGGATACATCTCGATATCCACTAACCCGACACACAGTGCGAACTTCCCCAGACCCGATTCCCCAACACTTTCTATTTAATATACCCATAACGGCAACACTGTCGCGTAGTGCGGAGTAGCCAATCCTTGTTCTGTTGCCGGGACCAAAGTGCTTTTTGTAGGGGTATCATTTGAGACGCCCACATGAGTTGGATAATGTTTGTTTGGAAAAATTTATTATGTACACCAGTTTTGTACAAACGTGCATGTTGAAATTAGATTTTGAAATAAAGTATATTTGTGTGCAAGTGGTGTGACTTTCTTTGTTCTATTCGCAGACCGTAAGTGAAATGGGGTACACGCCCTTCAATAATTTTATAGATAGCACTAAAAATGCCCCCCCCCCCCCTCTCATTTTTTAAACAATTGTGTGCGCTTTGTACGATTTTCTCAAAAACCTTTTAATGGCGTCCAAGTGATACTGGAAACCCGCCCACCCAATTCGAAGTCCATATAGCTCTTTTAGTTGGAACTGCAGTGTGGTGACTGGGCCACTAAACCACTTGAAAAAGTGGTTTAGTGGCCCATTCTGAAAAGAATCAGCACACTCCAAAACGTGTTGAAAACACAACATCTCCATTTCGGATTCCCGAACCCATCGCATTTCTTTCATTATCTTATATTTCATGCTAGGCAATTGAAAGTAAATGCACGAATTACTGTCATAATAGTAATTACACAAAGTAATCAATAGGAAATTGCCACCTTTTCCACACTGCACTTAATGGTTGCTATTAGTGAGAATTTTTCTTGTGTTACATTGTGTTCTTACATTACAATGAATAATATATTGATTTTTAAATACTAGAAAAATAAATTCACTCCAGCACAAAAAAAGGCATCTTGGACAAAATAATTTTATCAATAATTCCTTATATATTAAAAAAGCTAGTCTTGGGGAAAAAAAAGAAGTTTTGCCGCTCCACTCCCAATGAGTACCCAAAATATGAAGTTTAAGGACAATTAGGAATTGCTGTTTCTTTTTATATGGATACGGAAATTAGATAGAGCTTTTCATGTCGAATATAACTAATATTATGAAAAAGTAGGCAGCAAACGGCGGATTTCGCTATACTAATTCATTGTGGTGGCGCCATCTATTGGGATAAAGGTAAACCGTAAGTGCACCCTATAAATTGCATATCAAGATGAACCCATTACCAATAAATATTTTTTGTTTTCGTTAAACAATGTCGCACAAGAGCATGTGGGCTATTGGCAACATGTCGCGTCATTTAGAACCGCGGTTAAGAGATGGTACCTGGCGGGCGCTCAAGACGCAACCACGCCTTTTTTGCGCGGCATCAGGACTTGGGGCAGATTTAAATTTCGCCAGTCCCATATACACTGAGCTATTTATTGGCGGATTTTGTTTGCCCAGCACAATCTTTTCATGGAAAAGGCGAGGACCCCAGAAGCCTGTGTATGACACCGAATTCCAGAGCACAACGTCGGCCCATTTAAGAACATATACGGTGATGTAGTCCTATTAGTAAAACAAGGTATGCAAATATATAGAGTCTACACTTTTAAATAATTGGGCGTCCGTTTGGCTGTTTTGTCATGCCACGAAGCTTACCTTCGCAGGTGCTGGTCTCACTTCAGCTGTTTAGTCATTGAATCATATCATCGTATCAAAAAGCCGAGTACGTGAGAACTTTGCTCGTGGTCCAAAGTCGTCGCGCCGAGGACTCACGACCTGACGTGGGCTCTCACAGATGGATGCGAAATGTCACAGGTTCGTATCAAAATAACTGCCGATCCGCATACGGCCTGAGCGTCCTACTGGTTAAAGCAATAAACCAGAATATTTCCCAACTGAACTAATGTCACACAGTGGTCCAGGACGCGGCCAAAATACTAAATTTCGAAGCACTCGCAAAAGTGAACTAAAGAAAGCATTGCAATGAGTTGAAAATCCGAAAGGAAGATTTTGTGTTTACGGATTGTGCTGATTTCGAAAAAAAAAAGGTTTTTAAACATTGGCCCGTCCGTTTATCTGAAACCACTTTACAGCTTTGTGGCGGTTAGCACAAATGCCCCTCGCGATCGATAGTCATTAGTTTGTCGCAGACGGTTCAGAATTAGACTCGCATGCAAGAAGGTACTGTGTCACAACAGGCCGTACCTCTTCAGCTTAAAAGGGCTACGGACTTCAAATTTGGTGCAAGAGTTATCAGTACCTGTCAGGCGTCATAATAAGGTTTTTGAAAAAATGCGCAGAGGGTATAGTAAAACCGACTTTAAGTTTGCAGCAGAGAAATGTACTACGCGGAGGAATTTGCGTAAACAACGCGGCTGGCACCGAGAGCTTCGCCTGCTCCGATTGGTTGATAATTTGACCCTGATATTCGTGCACCCTGTTACGTCAAAATCGAAGGAAAAAATAATTAAAATAACACTCTAACTGAAGCTAAACTAATAAAAATAATAAATTTATGTCTTGAAATAACAAATAAATTTGTTTATTGAATGTTAAATACCTTTTTGTATTCGATTCTCGCACTCAAAAATAAGAACTATTTTCCCTCTTTCTCGTAGAACATTTGTATACTGCAAACTTAAGGTCGGTTTTAATATAGCTGCAAATGTGGGCTTATGGCTATTACATTCCTCCAAAGTTATTGATGTAAACCCAACAGAATATATACAGGGTGGTTATAAATAACACTCCCTATTCGGAGTGGTCTGTAGCTTGAATGAATTATTCAAGTGCATCAAAAATTGAGACACTTACTAATCAAGAAGGGGGGAAAAGAATGGTATCATAAAAAGACAAAATCCCAAAAAATAATCATAAAAAAAATCACCTTTTGACCAGAATCTAAATTACGAAACGTCGTCAATTATGGCCAATTACGGCCAACACAGCTAATTACGCCTCGTAATTTAAAACCCTGGTCAAGAGAAGAGTTTCTTTTTTTCGAAAAAGAATTAAATTATAACACAGAAACTCGTCTCTTGACCAAGGTTATAATTACGAGGAGTAGCCAATTACGGTCAACACATCCAATTACGCCTCGTAATTTAGAACCCTGGTTATGTGACGAATTTGTTTTTTATGATTCCATTCTTTTCCCCCCTTCTTGAACAGTAAGTGTCTCAAAGTTTTTTTGCATTTTGATTATTCATTCCAGCTACAGACCACTCCGATTAGGGAGCGTTATTTTATAACCACCCTGTATTTAGCTTTAAATATATTGATTTATTGAATTGCAATTCAAACTCGTGCACACAGCCCTCGTTTGATGGAGGCGCCCCTGAAATGTGTCGTGATTGCAAGTCCGCGCTCCCACTCGAGTGTCATCGCATATTGAATGCTGGTGTGACGTTCATCGGCAGAAGCCGGTCATAAGAGGTGGGACACCACTCGTGAGATTTCAGATTATTCATGGATGTGCTGCCGTTGCACTTTTCAGACACCAAAATGCGATTATAGAAATGCGTTCCCGTTGTCCCTTCGCCAAGGAATATCGCAATGGCTGATTCAAACGTGAGCGTAGTGTGGTTGTGAGGTAGAACGCAATGTTTGACCATAGCCGTTCTAGTTTGGAGGAATTTTCTGCCGAGTGACTTGTTTGTGTGTGAAACGTTTAACGTGCTGTGAAAAAAAAGGACATAAAATTCTTTTGATAACTTGTAAGAATAGCCACGGCACACGTTCGTGCACATTTTTGGCGTCACTCAATAATTAGGTGGAACGCACAATGGAAACGAAGATCAAAGCCTGAAATATGCCGATATTGATATCCTGATTTGGAATATACTCATCTTAATGTGTTTTTTTAAATAGCTCTTTTAAGGAAGTATACACTACAGTATACAAGCTACATTTTATTCCCATGAAGGATTAAAATGTTTTCATTTTTTCCCCAGTATATTTTAATCAGCTTGATTAAAAAAAATGGAAAATAGGTTTTAAAAAAACATATAAAAATAAATTATAATCTGAATTATAGAACAAAACCCCATCTCCAATCATTTGCAACATTGGCCGCCTCCCAACACGCCAAAAATCACGGTCCGAATAGGGATTTCTCGGTCTTACCATAAAATGGGAATGTTTCAAGCTAGCACTTAACACCAAGAATGACATGTCGGTCTGGCCCACTGCCCGGAAGTTCACCTGCAAGGCACTTTCAGTTTTGCAGATGAAATGGGCACAGCAGTCTTTGGCTCCCTAAGGGTTTTCACACTTCTGAGTTTAGTATCATCAGAGGCCTCAGAGGGGCACCGGTGATATTTTGCTATTTTAAAAATGGGCCACTCGTCTCGTCCTTGCCCGTGGTTCTAAATCACGACTCCAATCGGCGAGATAGCTTGAGTAAAACGAGATCTATATAAATAATAAAACCTACGCATATAACCTATACATTTAACTTTAATAAATTAACTTACCGTTAATGTCGTGAAAATAAGAAGTCTTCAAACATTCTATATTACTTGTTAAGGCCGTTGTGTTTGGGTTTCGGGTGCTTTGTAGCTGGTGTACTGCCTCTCCGGAATGCTCTTATACCAGTCGTAATCCGTATTTTTTTAGTTGTGTTAAATGAGACAGCCACTACACGTTTCGTAACTTTTTAGAACCCTTGTCAAGTGACGAGGACGAAACCTGAGCAGGCCCCCAACGGAACTTCAAGGACTGCATCAAACGTAGCGTCGGGATTTCGGAGTATATTTAAAATGCACTCTCTCTACACGGGGTGGTTGGCTGCGCAGACCATTCATAGGTCAGCAGTTATTTTCGACTTGGGAGTGGAACCTTTCGCATGCAAGGCGATCTTAACTGACTCCACAACCCCCCCTCCTTAAAAAAACATTCTTAAAGATATCATTTAATCGTTTCCGGCTGCCTATTTCTAGCCTCCTTTAGTAGCATTAACACAGCCAATTACGTTTCAAAATTTAGAAACCTGGTCAAGTAACGAGGTTGACACCTAAGTGGGCACCCAACAGAACTTTTAAAAGAAGTTGGTTGGTAGACATATTTTCAGGTTAGTGTGCTGGGTCAGATACCCGCTTATAAACCTTCGTCAAGAAAGACAGACACAACACACATATAAGTGACAGATGCTCTATCGCCACCTCCACAATTTAGACCAGTCCCTAAAGGAGAGGGAAATAGTCTCCAGGAACCTGTACGCGTGGGAAACTACGCAATGACCGCATACAGGTTGGGTTAGGTTTGAATTATCGTCACACTAGAGCTACACGAGGGCTATTGGCGACAGGCGTCGTATTTTAGAACCACAGTCAAGTGACGAGCCGACACCTGAATAGGCACCTAACGCAACCTTTAAGGCATCGTACGCAGCGTTAGGACTTCTAGGCGAGTTAGATTAGGTTTTAATTATCGTCGCACTAGAGCTACACGAGGGCTATGGCGACGGGCTTCGTATTTTAGAACCACTGTCAGATGACGAGCCAACACCTGAATAGGCACCCAACGCAACCGTTAAGAGCGGCAACGTACGCAGCGTTAGGACTTTGAAGGATATTTTTAACGTGCACTCCCTTACACGGGGTATTATTCATCGGACATTTTTGGCTGCACGGGCCGTTTATAGGTCGGCAGCTATTTTGGCGATGCCCGGACCCGTACCTGGGACCTTCCGCATGCTGAGCGAGTGCTTAACCGACTGGGCTCCCCAGCCCGACTGCCTACAGGACTTTCGGACCCACAGATTTAACGAGCAAGCAGTCCGTATGTACTAGATAGCGGGACCTCCCTTATTCCAATACCGAGATCTTATCCACTAGGCTCCCCCGCCGCCCCTTAAAAGAAGTCCTATTTATTTAGCTTTTGAGGGTGGTTTATGGTTTCACTAGATGGGCGCTTGTGCTTGTACCAATCATTGTTCTATAGTATACAAGTACACTTCAATTTCTAATTCACAATAAACTTTTCCTAATTTAGATGTCACACCTGAGCTGGAACTATTTCGAGCGCAAACTAAAACAGAGTCGGGTCTCATGGTGCACCTGGGAGATTATTCCACAATTTTTCAGTACATATCCGAATGATGGCTGAACATCACACAAGAGAAACCGGCGGGCACGCAACTCTGACAGTTGGATTATGGACGCACGAGGGGGGGGGGCACAACCCCATGTCAGCGCCACTCTTTTGAAGGGGCTGCACTTCGAAGATGCGGCGGCAGCGTGATCGAATGGGGTTGCCCAGGGGGAGACGCATTTGAGAATCGACCTGGCAGGGCGAGGTTGAAACGAGAGTTCATGGGAGAGCACCCCATCAGATGGATCGAGGAATGCCATCGCAGAAGTGGGTCCATCTCTCACTCATGGCATGGTGCCAGGTAAGCGGAAAGGAGGGGAGAAACCTGAATATTCAAACGACATCACTGACATGTTTGCTTTGCATGCGCTCTGATGAGAAGCAATGCAAAACTTCTGATGAAACGTGCTTACCATTTATCCTCCCATGGGACAAATTTAAAATCTGCGAAGATAAAAAAAATTTGGGGCTAAAACGTGATCACACTAACAAGGCGTGTAGACAAACTAAGCTAGAGTTCTCCCCCCCCCACATTGAGACTACCACGCCTATTTTTAACAATTGTTATAGGAGCTTATTTTTATTAGAAATTTATGAATTAAATACCATTCATTAAAATATTTTTAAAAAATCAGTTAAATATTTCATAAAAGTACGTGAAAACAAATATAAATATTTAATCCTATGTAGTTGTGAAAATTCAATCCCATCCTCTTCTTAAATTTGCATGTTATAGTTGACAATATCTGAGAGGGGGGGGGGGGGGGGCAAACTGTGGGTTCTGTACAACCTCTGACAGTTGAAATGCAGTGTGAAAAAGGTGTTCTAAATGGTTTCGCCCATAATCTTACAAATACAAATACATAGATTAAATCCAAACCTTTTGAAGAAATGTTGATTCTTTAAAGGAATGTTTTTTTAGTTGGTGAGAATATCATTAAATAGCCCTTTAGCATTAAAAGCTCACAAAAATTTCAATAAACTGTAATTTCTATTAATGACAGACTGACAATAAGTGAATAGTTATAAATATATTTAATATAAACTTTATATAGAACTTGTGTTTTTTGTCTGCAGCAAAAAAAAAGCACACAGAAAAGCACAAGGAAAAACATCCATGAATTATAAAATGAATAAAAATTAAAAGCACCTTGTTCTACAAGTTATTTTACACTCAACAAAAATGAACAGAGGCTTAAGATCAAAAGTGACATCTTTTGAAACAGGGCCAACAAAGAGTTGAGTCTCCAGGGGACCAAAAATATATGACCTTGAATTTTTTAAATTAATACAACCATACAAGCCTCAATGAAAATTGTCACTTGTGATTTTAAACCTGAAGTAAGTGGCCTCGGTTACGCCACTTTTAAAGGTATGATAAACTTTTGAGCCCAGCGTAAAGAGGAATCGTGCTGCTGCATCTCATAGGAGAAGGAGAGTCCAGCTGGGTCTCTCTCATCTGTTTGTTCTCTCGGATACAAAGGAACTCGCGTATGTAATACTGTACAATAGAGGTAGGTCTAGTGGGAGGTGGGAGAGAGGTCGCGGAACTTGTTCTTCTTGTGCAGAATCTTCATGAGTTCCTTGGACATGAAGTAGGGGCGCTCGGCAGAGCCGTCATTCCGCTCGCAGTCCTCCACTGAAAACGAGGTGGCACACTTCAATACACTCCTCATGAAACAAGATTATAATGCTGTATGTTTTAGGTTTTTAAACTTTAAATGGCTTTTGGATCATTCAATACACAGCAATATACTTTAGGTAAATGAATTCACAATTTATCATAACGGAATTATTTAACAACTTCCCCATTACCACTCTACATCGAAAATATTATGAAGGAAGAAAGACAAAAAACGAATCTAGCAGAATAAACTTTTTCATAAAAAAAATTTTTTCTATATGAGGTAGCTATTTAGATATCCATAAGATGCTCTGTCTTCATGTGCATAGAATGTAGTTCTAAAGAAGTTACACTTGAAAGACACAAATATCCAGGAACACTCATTTTTTTTGTTTATAGACCATGACATAATTGAACCGCTTTTGTTTGATAAAAAAAAATTACTTCCCAGAAAAGAGCGCCCCCGAGGAAGTGTGTTGTACTCACGGAAGCAGAGGAAGAGCGTGTCCACGGCCATCCCGTACACGCTGAAGAAGGCCGACGCGATGAGGTAGGCACCTGCGCTGATCACCTGCACAGGGACACCATTTAGACTATCGCTGCACGAAAGGACTGAACGCAACATTCATGCTGCATTACACCTCTACAATGTGTCCAGCAAGTTTCAAATATTGGAGTCAACGTCTCATTTGACTGCACCAATATATGATTAATGCAAATTTTCATTTCTTACATGTTTTAATCAATTATTGGGCATTTAAAACACATATACTATTTGCTAAAGTACAATCAAATACCTTAAAATGTTTATAGTAGCAAATTTTTATATAAAGAAATATAGGGAGGAGATTTCTATGATTTCCCTTTTTAAAATAGTTAAATAGGAGGGTTTTATCTTTTCTTTAAATCCTTTATATAGGAGCAATAATAACAATCATCTTCAATCAACGCTTCATTAATTATTGAAAGTGGGTACCATTTTTCGAGAATGGCTTGAAACAGCTTCAGGATTAAGCATTAAAGAACAAAGATATTCCAACAGGGGTCAAAAAGCTCAAGTGTTTAACCACCAGAGTGACATGGGTGCATATTTTTTAAAAACTAAACTCAGTTCTGGCCCCTATCCTGGCCAAATTTAAGTTACTGAATTTGTTTACTGAATACATTGAAGCTGCTCTCTTTCGGCAACCATTTTGTGTATGGCTGAGGGCAACCAAAGCAGGCCATCTAGACTACCATCATCTTATAATCAACAATGTCTCAAGAAATCCTACCATGGGTGGCAGCAGGTTGTAGTTGAGCGGGGGCAATCCCTTGTAAAAGGTCTGATCAGCAGAGAAGAGGTAGAAGGAAACGCCCCCTGGAAAGAGAGCAAACAATATTGAAACAAGTGAGGGTTCTACTTTACAAATGCCTACATCCTCCACTAAACAACTAAGATGTAGGGTCCTGTCAGCAACTCTCCCAATAAAATTTACTGTAGCCAAAAGTTGCCAAGGAAGGGACCTACATCTAATTGTGCAGCCTTTCAATTGAAAGAAAAAAATTCTTCAAATAGCAGGCTACCTGATATAAATTCAAAAGCGAGATAGCATTCCTCAACGGTATACTAAAATAAAACCTTTCTTTGTAGTAGCTTTACAGCTCGGCAGAAAGAAAAATACAATTTTTTTATGGGTTGCCAGTGAGATTTTAAAGATGTCAACCCAACCAGCTTTTGAAATGCTTTTTGATTGGTGCATTCATCAAAATGGAGGTTAACATTGAAATTGTAGATTCTGAAGTTTTCAGCATTTAGATTGTTGTTAAAAACTGTAAATAAAAAATTAAATTTATGAAAAAAAAAGTTTAATATTATGATTTCTGCAAAAAATTTAGAAGCACTTGTGTAGAACAGGAGTGTAAAAGTTCAACTCAAGGAGAGCGTTGAAATTGACTTCATAATGTGTGACGATAAAATTGACAGTTTAAGAAACTCATTTAATAAATAAAATTATTTTGTATGCGTTTTTATTTGTTAATGAGTAAATGTTCTCCAAAGAAAATCTGCTTCTAAGTACAGCTGCCTTTTTGCGATAGGATGAGTCCCAAGGGGAATCCCTATGACATGTTTAATTACACATAATTTGTTCTTCAATAACGGAATAAGTGCTCTCACCCGTGAGTGCCACCACCACCAGTTTGCCCATGAAGAGGAGGAAGTCGGTCAGCTTGTCCACCACCACCACCCTGCAAGAGAGAGACAACACATGACCAACCTTTCGGTCCCAGTGATGCCATTTGGCATCATCACGTTTCTGATCATAATTTTGAAAAAATAATAGGGCTGACATCTATTGGGATTTTAAAAAAAAATATTTTCTAATGGGAAAAAGTTTGAAGAGTCGAATGATGTGCTTTTTGATATCATAAATGGCTATAGACCATCCGAAATTTTTTTCTAAAATGATGCCGTCATTGGGACTGAAAGGGATAAAAGACAACAGTCCAAACAGTCTTGCCATTTTAAAAATGAAACTGTTGTCTTCTATTTTTGAAGCGCGAAAGAATGGAGAACAATAAAAGTTTTAAGGTAGTAGTACTCACCTTACGATGTTCCTCATGAGCAAGAAGAAGGCCTTCTTGGCAGAACTGCAGAAATTCTTCCCATAGATAGCAATCTGAAAAACACAAGGTCCCAATAGATCATAACTTCTCGACAACTATTCTCCTTTTTTAAAACGTGTTGACACACATTTGCTTTCAATGAACTAGCAGCCACCTAGCACACCAAAAACCCAGAATTAAACAGATCAATTTACACACAGGCCCTCTTTTTTAGAAGACATTAGCGAATGGCTAGTTAGTCTTTGGACAACAGAAATGTTAATACAATGTCTTTGTATTCCAATGAATACATTATTTAACCAAGATAAATTTTACTTTTTTTCTTTAATTTTTTAAATAGTTAATTTTTTTTAAAAAAATTATAAATATGCATCTTTTTTCAATTTTCATAAACAAAGAATATTTTTAAAATTGACTCTTTAAAAAGAGGGAGGGGGGGTATAACAACGTGATGTAATTTTTGGAGGAGGAGTTAGATCAAACGTGACGCGGCGTGACATAGGGGGAGGGAGGGGTAACAAAAAAGTCACAATTTTGCGTGACGTAATTTATGTACGTCCCTCTTCCCTGTTTAAAGTTTTTTTAGTTATGATTTTAACTTGATATTTTCAATTATTTTAGATATCAAGCACATTGGAAAAGACTTACCATTATGTAGGCATTCTTACTGATAAACTTCAGGATCTTTTCTAGTAACCAGAAACAGCACTTGCAACAACTGAAAAGAAGGAATGTTAGGGATTAGTCTCTCCTAAGCAGGATATTTTAAAATCATGTTTATGCTTTCATAAAAACAAGCTTTTCATTTACAGACTTATTAGCCTGCATCTTATCAAGAAAATCCCTTGAATGAAAAGATTGGTATTTGTTTTTACTATGCATGATATTGAACCGTGTTTGTTGATAAAAAGGTCACGCTTCTCTTTTCACACTCAACTCTTACAAACAACTTAACACTATACCCTCAACATTCTCGCTTTCACATACAGAAAGAAAAATTGATATACATGCTATACGATAGCATAAAGGGAACACTTTGCCGCCGCTCATTAGGACACTCACCACAGAATGGCCTTGGTGAAGGCGTTGTCGTACTTCTTGAGCTTCTTGTCGATGTACTCGAGCATGATGCGGATGAAGCGGACGGTGGCGATCAGGAGCGAGCCGAAAGCCACAGAGCCCAGGTGGAAGCTGCAAGGGGAACGCGGCTGCTTTAGAACACCTTTGTTCATTTGTATATTCCTTTAATTTCAACTTCATATTGGATAGATGGTAGAGAATTGTTTGTCAGGTTGCAAATAATGGGTCCACTGCTTTTCAACTTTCATTTAAAGGCTCTCAGGCAGTAGTTATAATAAACGGTGCTATGTTAAACCATAAAGACATGTGGTCAATGCCTTACAATTCTGAGGCACAACTAGAGTATAAGCTAGCAGATAACACAAGAGAATAAAAGTATGTTTGAACGGAAGGGGAAAAACAAAGCTTTTCCCTCTGCCTATGCAATTATCTACAATTTAATTCCTCCTTTACAACTTAGTGAAAGTCAAACAATATAATATCCAAAATAGTATTAAGAATTGCTGGGACTTTCATGCATTTTTCCAGTTATACTTAAACAGTCAACACAGCCACTGATACTTTTGTTTCCAATCCAACAGTCAAAAGTCAGGTCTGCTGTGGGCAGAGAAAATACAGTAACTAACCAAACGAGTTAGACCCTTGTTGCAAGTTCTCCAACCTATAAGAAACCATGCTGAAAAAGACTGATTATTTCAGAGCAAGTATGGTTCAATGCATTGTGGTTCCTGCAGTTGGTCCGCCCACGGCAACATTTTACCCTGGCGAATGGACGGTTGCTCTTAGTTCGGACATCCCAGGAGGCGCGTCCCTAGTGGTGTCGCAACAAAAAACAAGGGACGAACTCTGCACCCGACCCCCCCCCCCCCAAAAAAAAAACCAACTCACCGCAGCGCCCTGCACAGGCCGGCCCCGACAGCGAAGGTGGGCAGCCCCCTGCTCTTGTCCCGGGTCCAGTAGTAGCTGGCAAATGCCCCGGCCAGGGCGACCTGCGGAAGGCAATTTTTAGTTACCCTGATTGACAAAATCCCTCAAAGCAATCTCATGCTGTTCATAAGGATGCATTGTTTTTTTCAGTATGACAAGAAGAATATGTTAGTGATACATTAGCAGTTAAGCTTCATTAAATAATACTTGTGCACAGGTCAATCGTTAGCAATAAGCTACTAGTGCACCATTATGTAAATGTATTAATGGCCCATTGCCTCTCGCTCCAGCTTCCTGCCTTGCATCAATAAAAGTTGATTCATAATGGAAGAAGTAAACATGCAATACATATTTTCTCTTTCAAATATAAATGACACAAAATATAAATTTGAAAAAAAATGTGATTTGGGCAATATTGATTATGTATTGAGAGAGAATGTCTACAACTCTGTGCATGATACACGAGAAGATTCATGAAGGAGACAACATTAATTCTTGCCAAAAAAAGTTCAATATTTAGAAATTTACATATTTGGTGGGAATTCAAGACAGACTCTTCAGAATGGTACACAACTTTGAAGAGGGGGACAATGCATGGGTGGGGAAAAGGTTTTAAAAGAAACCAGTTATTTTGTAGCTCTAAAGCAAACATGGCATGGAACTCTGGCATGTTGCATGAATTTACTGATTTATTGCAGTTTTTAAGAATGGCGAGTTTCGTAAAATTCATGTTTCACAATGCTCCAAGGTTTAAGAAAGCAGCAGAAAGGTCCAAGGCAGCAGAGAATTTGGAACAGTGATTTAACTCCTAAGAATGAGTAGTGACAGAAGATTTCTGACATTCCTGTATCTTATTATTTGATTATCATGGTTCATTCATATTATTGATCAGCATTCTATTCATTGTCATCTATCATGTTTCGTTGTGGAAACTTGTTATTTTCCTGTTAAATTAAAACATTTAAGAAAGGTGTGAAGCATTATCTTCAATTTCAGCTGAGAATTGATAGTTGGGGTTAAGAGAGTTTATAATTTACGAACGTGATTAACAGAAAAAGCAAAGTGTTGGGAGTAATTAATGAATTCTACAAAATCAAGAGCAAACACATCATCGACATAATGTATCTAAAACGAGAAGTTGAATATAGAGAATAATCTAGTTTTAAAATAATGCATGGAAATGTTATATTGCTTCGGATAGGTTATGTGGATGCCATATTTCATACATTGGACAAATGAAAATAGTACTTAAAATCAGACTTAAGGAACATGAAGCTTATGTTAAGAAACAAAAAAGTCAGAAATCTTCAAGTGCTACACATTTCTGAGAGTTAAATCAATTTTATTTTCTCATCTGCCTCAATTTTAGTTAGACTTTCATGCATTAGGGAATTTGGTGTTTACAAATCATACCATACCAATGGTACCATACTCTTAAAGTCCCAATAACTTTGTTAATTTATCTGAAATGTCAAAGATTTTACCAATTTGGAAAAGCTCCATAGCAACAGAATAATTTGTCTCTCTTGACCTCCTTTCACCAGCCTACATCCCTTTTTGAATATCATGTTTCACCACTGCAACGTTAAGCTGCTTTTTTTGTTTTCGGTCTCAGTTGTGTGCCATTCTGGAGGTGGGGCTCTTATGTTTCCACCAAAACATTTACATTACTATTTGTGCCAAGAGTGTGGATTTCTTTATGAATCTAAATAAAAATTGTCTATATAGTTCATTCACGGGTTACTAGAAATATTCCTAGGCGCTCTTTACCTCTCCGATTTTTAAAATGAAAGAATGAGTTAGCAAATCTCTAGAAATTGTGGACGTAATGCGAGAGGATGTGAAATGCATGGGCTGCGTTACCTGTCCCACGCCCACGCTGAAGAAGAGCCCCCACAGCAGGCCGAACAGGTTGTAGGCCTGGGAGGAGAAGAGGTTGTTGCGCAGGCCGTACGTCTGGAAGAGGCACTTCACGCCATCGCCCGTCGCATTGTACTTCTGCAAAACAATCACGGCATGGTATTAAAATATTCAATTGAGAAACCAGAAAAGCAAGAATATGAACAATTTCTAAGGTTTCAATTATGTCACATACTTGTTGAAAGAGTAAAAATTTTAATTTAAGATCTAGTTGGGTTGTCCATCGAAACTTGGATTCTATGACAATTTCAGGGCTGTGCAGATGTTTGGTCATACCAACACAAAACACATAGATCTGATTTTAAATAATTAGAAAACACAAAGTAACTAGCCAATGAGTAATATCTTTCAATACATTTAAGAAAATTCAACTGTCCTGTTTTTTTTTTTTTTGCCAAAAAATAAGAACCCTAAAAAAACTGAACTGTAAATTTTGATCCTTTTGAAAACTTTTCAAATATTGGGCATTATGAACTCACTTTTAGAGAAGTTAAAATGCAATTTGTTTTATTAGCAATCAAACTTTCTTCATGACAAACTTAAGTGATACTTCGATCTGCGATTCAAAAATAGATCCAAAATTTGATTCTCGGTCCAAAGCAGAACGAAAGAATACCTTGGGGTTGCAGGTGGTTCCGTTCTTGAGGTTGGATCCTGCAGGAGCATCCGCAAACACAAACGAGGCCTTCCCGGAAGACGCTATGTATCTGGAGGGTGTGGCTAAGGAAGCACACTACATACCATATTCCAGTAGTAGATATTTACTACAATACTTTAAGATTACTTTTCAGCCCTATTCGTTAAAATGTAACTTTTTATTAATGCCAGATCTTCTAAAAATAAATTATCTTTTGCAAAAACAACTCATTAGTTTAAAGCATAATTAAATTGCTTAAAGCATTATATAAAAAATACTAGTACTTGCATTTAAAAAATATACGCTAAATCAACTGCTTGCGACTTTAATATAAAATCATTCTTTTCAAACCACCAGCTTCTTTATCCTTAAACAGCACACAATCTCGAAAAAAAAAAGTAGAGTATAGCAATTAAAAAGTGCCAGTATGGCAAAATAAAATTTCACAGTAACATTACCTAATAAAGTTATTTTAAAGAATTGTGTCTTTATATTTTTATAGTTTTAAGTTCGTCCTTTATAAAAAAAAAACAATTGCAAATGTATAATGAAAGGTTAAGTTTTCATTCAAGTTTATTGATGAAACAACTTTCCAACTAAAGCCCTCATTTAGGTGTGTGTACACATTTGAATTCGCAGTGAAGTGTTTTAAGAAAGGGCTGTGCAGTGCAGCTCATGCTTTTCTGCATTTTGCTCCATAAAAAAACTAGGATCCTAGTTGAGTGCAGCAATAGTAAATGGTATTCATTATTACAAAAAGAGAGTTGATCCGGTGCTTCACAAGTGTGTAGCCTCCCCTCTTACTGAAAAGGATACACGGCCACCGTGGTCCAGAAGGCGAGGAAGACGACCATCATCAGGTACGGGAGGAGGGGGAAGAAGAGGGAGGTGGGGAGGGAGGCCACCGCCCTGAAACACACAGCACCCGTGAGACAACGCAAAACACTATTCTGCCAGAGGAGAGAACTCTTTCGAGTGGCGGCAGCAGAGGTGCACATACACTTCTACAAATGCTGGCATTTCTAAACAGCGTTGTTGTTTATGTATTGCTAGAACTGAGCGTTACATTAAAAGTGTCCCTTTTTAGTTACACAATACAAAGAAGTATTTACAGGAATCATTATAAAACAAGTTGGTTTGTTACAGAATCTGTCACTTACACCGCTTCCACGCAATATTTACGCTCAACAGGAAACGCACTAACAGCACCTAAGAAAGAAATTCGCCAAACAGGACCTTTAGCTAGTTCTAATTCAAACTTTTATAATTAATCTTTATCGTTTGCTATATATATATATATTTTTTTTTTGAAGTTCGATGAAAAATGTATTTTTTAAATAAATATATTTTCGAAGACTCAAGTTTACATTTCGAAAAATAATTTAGTAAATGTTGCATTGAAAATAAAAGCGAGACTTCTCATATTTTTTATGCAAATTTAGAATTTTTTATGCATCTTTCTTCATTCATATACAATGAACCTTCAAAATAACTTTATTGTGCTATTACAACAATCCAAATTGAATTATTACACAAAAATAAATATTTTTTTCAAGAATTTTATTTTTATTTTGAATAAAGTTTCTCGTACGTTTGATGTCATGGCAACAGTGAAAATATTGAATAAAAATAGAATTTGCATGTTATTTCAATGTAGATTTAATTTTTTAGCTATTTAAATTTTACTCTAATTAAATTTTTTAATGAAATTTGGAATGTAGCCTAAATTGATTTTTTGCTTCAAAATGATGGATCTCACTTGTTTGTGAGACTTTTGGTTCGTTCTGTGAAAGTGGGTGACAGACAGACAGACGGACGGACTGCACGATTATAAAACCTTCCACTTTTTACGTTATAAACGTAGTGTGGAAGCTAAAAAACAGGGGCAAAGGCAAAGTGCTTGTCTCCAAATCAATTTATGTGTCGTAGTTGTGTCACAAATATAGGCAAAAACTCATTCAATTTAAAGTGTAAGTTGTGATGGAGTGTTGCATGCAAATAACAGCCCCTTTTCTGTGGAGATCACCTGCTGGCCTGCTTGATGAGGGCGATAGCGATGCGGATGCGACTCCTCAGGAACACCAGCACCAGGAAGAGGATGGCAAACACCACGCCGCAGATGATGGCTGCAAGATGGACCGACTCATGAATGGGTCCAAAGGATAATTCATATGAAACTTAATACAAATATCTTACAAACAATAGGCTTTTTTAAATGTCTCAAAAGTAATAGCATTTAGGTAACCAAAACAAAATAACTTTATCTTCTTAAAATTAAAAAAAGTTCAGAGTATTTAAATTGGAGGTCACTGAAAAGAATAATTAAAAAGAAAGAGGTTATTATTTAAGGAAATCAATATTTAAATGTTTCAACTGCAATAAGTTGAAGATACTAACATTCAAAACTTATTTTTATTTGGAAGAGCTTTTTGTTTTAACTCAACGGAAAGTTATATTTTGTGATCAGCACAATGCTTTTCGTGTGAACTCTCTTACCGAAAGCCAGCCAGGTCTTCCTGAGGGCCAAATAGCTCTTGAGATCGAAGGTGATGTGGAAGCTTTCGTCCGATCCAGCCACGTCTCTCAGGGCAATGTACCGCGTGGTGCTGTAGTAGCAGCCTGAAACACACCCAACGGATTGAGGAATTTTGGCACAAAACAGTTTTTCCCACATCTAGCAATGTACAGACACTAGAAGAAATAGACACCTTTTTTTCTTTCAAGTTAAGTAAAATATTTATAAATATTATGAATCTTTGCTCAATTCTAGACTAACCCTGTTCCCTATTTTTGTTTTACACACAAGCAAAAACAGACACGTTTGAGTCGGTGTGATAATTATTATTTACAGGGTTCTATGTAGAAGGAAAAACAAAGTTTCACAAAATTCCATGACCAAAAACAGACAATTTGCAAAATGACTTGATCGCAAAAAAGACCCTTTATACAATTCAGTCGAATATATGGACCCAGACTAGTATAATGCACACACACAGCGTGAGCAGTCACTCCATAGGTTCTCTATTTTTAAAAAAATTTCAAATTGAGAACCCTCAGTGATCTTAAAATCGCAAAAACATCAAATTATACTTGTAGTTTTTTGGTTTTCGAAAGTCTAAGTATGGGAAGAGAATCATTTTCAACTTCATGGGTAACATTAAGAGCCAGACCTCATATCAGTTTTCTGCAAACCTTTTTTTATTTTTGCTGATGCCCTCTAGGCAGTCCCTTCTACTCTTTTGGATGCTTTAATGACAATCTGCTTGGGTGCGTGAAGCTAAACAGTGTTTTAACAGGATTTGCAGAGCGGGGCCGTGACGCCAAGAAGGAAGGAAAGGCCTACTCACCGTAGACGGCCATGCCGAGCACGAGCACGATGGAGAGCCAGACCATGGGGGCGGCCACCCACCGCATCAGCACGATCCACACCAGCGAGATCACCATCGACAGCACCAGGCCCCTGACAACAACAACCAGCTCTCGCTTAGAAAAGGTGCATTTTACACGATCAAACAAACCAACCATTCAACACGATCAATGAATGTGCACATTTTACTTAACTATCTGCCCCGGATACAGAGGTTTGAGCCCATTACCACTACTGGCTTTGAAAACAACCCATTTAACTTTTTTAATTTTTTTACAACATTCTTAAATAATAAATACTTTATAGTTTTGAATGAACTTTAATGGAGTTTACAAAAATCTGAATAAATAAAAACAAATTTACTCTTTGATCACCCTAAGAAGGTTAAAAATATAACTGTTTCATAAGTCTCAAACTTTATTTACAAATGTATCACAAGTTACTAACCTAATACCAACACCAAAATTTTAATCGAATAATCCTTCTAATTGTAATACAAATGGCTTATTAGCTGTTAGTTGAGTGACAAACATTTTACTTACGCAATCAAAAATTTCCATGATCTTCTGAAGTCTGAGAACACTTTCTGCCCCATCTCACCTAGGCTTAAGAACTGAGCGAGATGGCTAAAGAAAAATAACAACAAGAGTGGATGAATGGAAGCACCAAAATGTTCTATCCACTTAGATAAGGTATGAAAAGATCTTTGTTTTTAAAGCATACATATAACAAGAAAGCTCGCTTAAAATCAGTCCCGAAAATATGTATATTATACACCTGGTTTCGAAAAACCGCTCATCCAAAATTCCTAGCAAACAAGAAATTTCTCAAACCCAAAGTATGCGCTGGTGAACACGTCCTGTTAATATTCATGATACTTTTTTTTTTCATTTTATAAGATTCTATTGCTTTACTTCTAAAATGATCCCCTAATCTAGATGTCACACCAAATGTGCATGCTCACGCATTGGTAAACAAAAGAAAAGTTGCTGCATGTGGACTTCTAGAGAAGGAAGTAACAATCCCTCGGATCACTTAAATTGATTCACATAAATAGATAAATTGATATTAAAGATAAAATGAACTTTGTCATTTAAATTATTCAAAAAATAAATACTAGGTTACTATTAGTTATCTAGTATTTCTTTGATTACTGTAAACCCAGTAACCAAGATTTCATTGTGAAATTCATATAAATGTGTTATTAAATGAATTATTATTATTAAATGAAAAAATTATATCTTTATTTAAGTTTTTTCGAGCCCTCACACTTTGATGACGAAATAAAGATGAAATAGTCTTCCCAAATACATTTCATTTTAGGAGATTTTTGCAGCAGGAGCGTTCTCACCTGGTGGCATTCTGAACTCCTTCTACAGTGAGCGCGTCGTTCCTGTCGTCCTTCAGTGTCCTGTTGTGGGCGTCCTTCACGTACTCGCTCTTGGAGCCCAGGTAGAACAGATCGGGGATGCAGCGCCCTAACACTAGAGGGCAGCAAGAGTAGTAAGGCATGCGGCATGCTTCCTCAAATACTGCACACATGCTCTTCAATGTGCATGCAACTGCCCCCCTACTTATTGTCAGGCAGATTTTGTAAAAATATACTATCATTATAGGATACAGGGAATTGTGTAATGCTCTTTTCTGGTTCAGCAAACTATGAATTTTGAGAAAAGATAAACATGGATGCTTTCCTTAATAAATCAGAAAATCTTTCGCCACACTAGTCCAGCTTTTTTTATTACTTATTTCTTGTTGGCCGCTCCAAAGGCGAATTCATAGTACTCTAAGAGAATTACTGTTCCTTCAACCAGACCATTAGGTAAACAGACAAAAGAAGCTAATGATATTAAATATTTTACATTGACTCTTTACTCGGATTTTCAACAAGCCGACGGAAAGATCTACTAATTTAGGTATAGATATGCCATACAGGATGCTATGAGCGTGACCTTCCTCAGTGAAAACCACTTTGGCAATGAAAAGCTTGAAATATTGATTTCTGTCAATAAAACTAGAGGTTTGTTGTACTAGGACAAAAAGCTGTTAAAGAAAGTGTCTTTCAAGGACCCCTAACCATTTTTTTTTATTAGTTTCTGAATTAATGTGGGACAAATTAAAGAGATGACAAGAATGTTACGAGTGGTGCTTAAATTATTGGTAATAAGTAATGGCCATTTTTAAACACATAGGAAATACATTACTATTTATGTTAAATCTACAAAACAAAGTAATATTTTATGCATAATTCATTCAATCACTAAAAATAAAATTAACGCTACTAAAAAGACAAGTACATTACAAAGAAAATCAAAATAAAACCAATCAAAAGGTGCAGCTGACGATGAAATTTACAATGAATTTGTGCTACACAGCAACAGGCACTCATTCCAATGCAAAACCAAATTATAGAAAGCTGAGGGACATGCGATGGACAAGAAAACTAAATGTTATTGAATCAAGTTTTCAATTTGACTCGGCAGCCACAAAAAAAAAAACTAACAACATGTTCATGAACAAGCATGTCCAAATACGAGTCAAAACATGCAGAGCTTATTTGGTCAAAAGGAAGAGCACCACAAGAAGTAACTCCCAGCGTGCGCCTCCTCTACTCACGCTTGTCCTTGAAGTGGGCCCCGCGCCCCATCCACTGAGAGGCCGCGGCTGCAAGAGACGTCACACATCACTCGGGGGGGGGGGGGGGAGACAGGGTGGGCCCCCCACTTGCACACACATTTTGATACCCCCCCCCCCCCAACATATTTTATAGGTAGACCAACAGAGGTAGAGAAATAAATCATTTGGGATTGTATTTCATACAGTGGTTTTATAGAGTGAAAAATTTTATCAACAAAGGCATACACAGGGTGGCTACAGAATCTGTGAAAACAAATTCCCTGACTTTTCCCTGATTTTCCAAGCTAAGTGTAACAAATTTCCCTGATTAGAGGCAGTGAACTTTATTAGCATGCTGGTTTCCTCCTGGTATCAGTAAAACGACTTTCTAGTATATTTGACATCAAAAAAAGATGTAAAAAAAAAGAAATTTAATGAATGAATGTACAATGAGCTTTTTAAAAGAAATCTATAAAAAAAGCAAGCGTTAAAGCCCATATAATATTTTTTTTAGTTATGATAAGACTTATTAAGATTATCAAGCTATGATATAAAAATAAAGTATTGTATTAGGTGTTCGATGTCATTGGTGGATTTTAAAAAAAATTACTAGGCAGCAAAAATAAGTTCAATGAGGAAAAATTGTTGGATTGCAATAGAAGTTAGTTGGCCAATATTTGAAGAGATCTTAATGCAATTAAAATCTTAATCTTCAAATTTTATTAGATTTCTCGTATCTTAAATTATCTTAATTATCATTTAAACTTGTTTTTTACTGAAATTTAAGTTTAGTTTTTATTGATATGGGCCGAGAATGGTGAAGTTGAATACATTGCACTAGAGCTTGGAGAAGGGCAAGGCAGTTAAAACGAAAGATTAATAAGCAGTAAATGGTTCACCATTTAAGTGAACTCAACCACTTAAGTGAAAGCCTTTTCAGGATTAAACCTTTTTTATTCTTTCTTTTACTGGTTAAAATGGTACTTTTGGAAATTTTCCCTGATTTTTTTAAAAAATCACCGATTTCCCTGACTTTTCCAGATTGATTAAATTCCCTGACTTTTCCATGATTCCCTGATTTCCCTGATCCTGTAGCCACCCTGATACAGAATCCAAAGGCATGTTACATTTTTGAACAACAAATAACTAAAAAAAAATAATTTAATTAAATAAGGATATGTTTTCATAACAAAATCTTTTAATAAAGATTATACAGTACTTAATAATTTTTATGTTTATTAGTAGATTTAAAGTCTTTTTTTTTTAACTGAAGCTGGTGGCTGTGGTCCTTTGAACCATATCTAGAACTTTTTACAAACCATAAACAAGACCATCATCATTTTTTAATGCCATGTAAATTGCTTTTTTTTCCCACAAAACCTAACCAAAAAAATTAAATCTACAAATATTGGGTATTGTATGAAAAAAATTGCAACATCAAAAATGTATCCTTTCCCATTTTTTTTCTTTTAAGACTAAAACAGCTGTATACTTTTGTAAATAAAGAATGCACGCAGCAATTTTGTCGTAAATGATGTTTTACAACTTTTACATTGATAATCGGTATATATGAATCATGACAATACAGAAAGAAATCTGGCCTACATTTTCAAATGAAAGAGGCCTCTGGTTATCAATATCCAAATATGATAAAACTTCGATTTTGTGCGTTTTGACCTTAAAGGGGAAAAAAATAAGATTGAACACACCTTTGATATTTCAAATTCATAAAATAAGAAACACCCTGAACTTAGCTATGCAACATATAAATACTGGTAATATGTTCCCTAACTCCAGTGGCTACACCTTACCTGGGTTGCTCTTGAGGTAGAGCGTGGCGCAGTGGCCCTCCTCCAGCAGATCCTTCACACTCTGGAAGAGAAACACTCCCGATCAGCACACTCCTCTTGAGGGACTGCGCTCACATTTAGAGTGGATGTGCATAAAATATTTGGCAATAAATGTGGCCATTATACATTAGAAATAAAATACTACTTGGGTTGATATATTTTTTAAAAAAAAGTGCAAACACCCTTAAATATTGTTCGAAAAAATACTATAAAAAATGTTTGGCTAAAATATAAATCCATACTTAATAAAAAGTGTGTCACATACAGTGAACATTTTCTGTAAATGTCGGCAAAAATGCTGTGCGTTCAATTTTCTAGAAGATTAAATTACAATTATTTTTCCCAAAATAACTTCTAACTTTTACTCTATTCATTTCATAACTATCACATTTAAAGGGAAAACCCTGATGGATAAAACCATACCCCTATTTGATGAATTCTTCGGAAGCGCAATTTGAAAGTTAAAATTAGGGGCATACGGTAGCTTTGCATACAGGTTTTCAAAGAAAATATGATTATAACTTCAAACCTTTTTCTCCTTTTGGACATCATATTTGCAGATCAATTTTGATTTCACATCGGGCAAACTAGAACTGGCGTAGAATGTTTCATTAGGGCATTTTTCCACACACACCTAGAAATTTTAAAAAAAAATGGTCTCCTTAGAAAAAAAAAAAAGATTTAAACATGTGGATGATAGAAAAGTTATTGTGTTCTTGCACATTAAAACACAAAAAAGAAACAATTTTCAACAAATCCTTATAAAAACTTAAATTTGCAGTAGTGTAACTATTTGCAAAATAACGAAAGTAAATTTTTGATAAGCATAACATAAAGAAATTGAGTTTTTAAAAATAGGGGAGTGTTGTACCCTGGGACAATTTTTACATTTTAATTTTTTTTCCTTCGATAATTATAGTCAAAATAAAAATTTAAAAGCAGCATTTCAACACACCAATATATTCCTCTAAAATACATTTTTTTTAATTCTGGCAGCTTGAAATTAAAAAATTGCCACTCATTTAAAGTCGAGAGGATAAACTGTCCCAAGGTACAATGTGATGTTGTACCTTGGGACATACTTTATAATTCAGTCAATAGTCATACACTGGAACTAATTTGCGTCAGGAAACAAACTTTATTGTTTTTTGAAAGAAATACACAAATAAAACTTCATAATTCAAGAATAATTTAAATTATACAGCAAAATTGCAAGTCTAAATTATTTAACATTATATGATGATACAATATGCTTTACTGTCCTAAGGTACAATACACTACATGGTTTAAATAAAAGCAAGATAGTGGCCAATCTAAATGCATTATCATTATTTTCTCATAACCAAAATATTTTAAAATCTTCTCTTTTATGAAGAAAATAAAATGCGGTTGACTTTTTGTAAAAGTACAAAGGTAAAAAATTATATTAGAATGAGAAAAATATTTACTTTGGGGTAATGAAATATTATTTTTTGTCACCAATTCATCAATTCAATGATACTAGCGCTAAATTTTATTTTGATGATGTCTGTTAGTTAAGGCTACTATTAGAAATAAACAATGTATGAATATTGCCAAAAGATTCTTAGAAATTTTCAGTGTCCCAAGGTACAACACTCTCCCCTATATATTTTAAATCAAGTATAAGGAAAGCAAAAGTCAATACATAATAGCCATTAAATTGTTTTATTGTTGAGCTTTCACACTTTTGTTTGTAGTTCAAAGAATGCTTGCAGTGCAAGAAGACTACTGCTATTCTTATAATCAAATACTAAAAAATCAAAGTATAAATCACAATCAAATTATGATACATATAATGACATCACATTCCAAACAATACCACAAAAAAAAAACCTTCGAATTTTCAGTTTAAATAAAGTTTCTTGCGAGATTGAGCATGTGGCAACAGTGATTTAAATGAATAAAAAAAGACCTTCTAATCATATAAAAATGGTTTTTTTTTTAAAGTTTAGCTTGTATTGAAATATTTTGCATCAATTCAAAAGCAAGGAATATTACATACTTATTCTTTGAAACATACATTATTTTAGCAAATTGTAAAAATTATTATTCAACTTTCAAAAGGAAATGCGAAAGCGGGCTGAAAGTGACAGATTCCGTTACAAACCTACTTGTTTTAAAATTTCATTTCAGTTTTTTTTTAAATCAAATTTGAAATATGGCCTAGCCTGTTTTTTTACATCGAATTTTTTGTTAATGCTGTGAAAGTAGCCGATTACAATAGTAGTAGATTACAATACCTTCCACTTTTAACATTATAAACCTAGTGTGAATGACTTGAGTGGAGCAGACTATCAGCTGAGTGCTTGGCTTTATTTTAAAAAGGAAATCAAGTTTGATGATGTAAATCCATGTAGAATGATATAATAATAGATACCACAATGGGATTGTGATAAATAGTTAGAGGGTTCAGTTTTATATTATTAATGTAGCAATAGTCTTTCTTGCACTGCAAGCGTTTAGTGAATTTCAAATACATTTAGCAAACAATAAAGAAAGCTAATTGAATCTGAAAAACAATGAAGGTAGTTGATGCTTTAAAATTTTTAATTTGAACAAAATGCTGCATTTAGCCACTTTTACCAAAGGTGCATAAATTATGTGTGGTAGTGCTTCTAGATGACAGTCAATGCTACAAACTTACTTCTTTTATTACTATATGCATCAATGGCTAAAATGATAGCTACTGATTCATGATTTCAATGTAAACATTTGACAAAACAGATGAATCCCTAAACATGTTATGGAAATGAGTTGCCACAGAAGGGCTAAACAAAAGTGATATTTCTCTTTGATGCCCCACCTGCGGCGTGAGGCATCCCGTGAAGAGGACGCTGGGGCTGGCGCACTTCATCAGGTCAAAGAAGAACAGGAACGGCTTGTCCCTGGGGATTGAACGGGACACATTAGCATGCAAGAGAGCTCTTCAAGACTGTATATACAAACCAAGATTTAAAAAAAAAACATGTATATCCATACATATATTACAATGTAGACTGATATGTGATAATAATAGTTATAAAATTCAAATTAGGATTAAAGAAAATTAAAAAAAAAAAAAACATGGTCTCAAACAGTGCGAGACAAAATAATCCAAATATCCGATAGATTATTCGCACAAAGGGAGAGGGGAGTTCTATTTTCTCCAAAAAGTTCCCACAATTCTACACCTAATATATTTCACCCGAAAATACATTAATGTAGCACAAAAGAACCCGGCCACAGAGAGCAAACACCTTGGCATGCAGACATTATTAGAATATTTTGGGTGCATTCGATACTCACTCCAGTTCCCCGATGCCGCAGATGTTGCCCAGCGAGTCTGTTGGGTACACCAGCACTTTGGGATCCCCTTCACGGAAGGCTGGCGAGAGAGAGAGAGAAGCGTGAGGGAGCAGCATCAAGTAGTAACATTGACAATACAAAAAATAAACTCTGCTCAAAAGCTAAATAGGTTTCATGCAAATTTAATACAGCAACTTAAATACTGAGACTCAGGGTTCGTACTCTGCCTATGAGAGTGAAATTCAGAAGTTTCTAAGGAGTGTAGCGATGTCAATTCAGGAGGTATCGCAGAATAAGTTTGAATATGTTCGAATATTTATATAACAAGACATTCTTCAGATCACGCAGAGCCCAAGAGCGGCCAATCATTGTAATGCAATATGATGTCATCAGGGGATTTCATGAAAATTACCAGGCAGCAAAAAAAAGGGAACCAGGAAGCATGATTGGACTGTATGTCTTGGTCAGGTGGAGCTGATCATTTTTTAATGGGGGATTACACTGACCCGTGGCCCATATTTGAAGACATTTGCAGTCCAATCATATTTCATCTTCAAATTTTAATGTTTTTTTATCTTAAATAGTAAAATTTATTATTTAAATTTCTTACTAAGTTTTAACAATAGTTTTTATTGATATAGGCCGAGAATGAAGGTAAGAAGGGTTGTAAATATTGTGGAAAGTTCAAGGCTTCGGTGTGAACACTTTCCTTTTTTTTTGGAGAAAAAAAATTGTTTTTTTATTTTTGTGACCTTTGCTCTAATTTTATGACTTTTTCAACCGTTAGTGATAAAGTTCAGAAGAAAAATGCGAGAGAAAGGAGAAAAATGGTTGAGGACTTCAATTTTTTCAGGAAAGGAGGAAAAAAATCAGTAGATGAGATACAAACTGCAGGAGTTATAAGGGGCCTGTAGAAAAAAAATGAAATTCTGAAGTTTTTCAGGAATTTCAGAAGGCATACGAACCCCGTAGACTTTTCTTATGCAGGGTGGCGCAAATAAAAGTGGTACTGGCATTGAAATAGGAATGCATTGAGATGCTTTGGGAGGAAAACGATTGAAGTCGTCTGAAAGCCTTCAAGTCGAAACAAAAGATTATTCAAGCGTGCAACACCCTCCCTGGCACACTTGGCAAACATAGTTTTGCAGTGGCTGAATTGGATTAGAATCACATCAGAGCTACTCATGGCGAGCTCAGGTCTTTTTAGTGTGTGAGTTGCGGCTGTGTGAGTGTTGGTTCATCCATGTGCAGCTGAAGAATGCAATCTTTTCAAATAATGATGCACATTTTGCGTCTTGCAATCCATCCAGGTTTATTTGGGATAAATATTGAAGCGATCCATAGCTTTACTTAGCAACCTGTTTTTGAATTGGAGTTTGACTTGGCAACAGTTCTACCGTGTTCCCATCTCCTTGATGGGGCCACTTCTATGTGCGCCACCCTGCAAGGTAAACACTCGCAAATCATGCCTCACCGAAGAAGGCCACCACCCCCCATCCGGCCAGGAAGGAGACGAACAGGAACAGGAAGACGACGTCCGTGCAGCTCCTGGGGAGAGACAGAAAAAAGGACTCATTGCCGACCTACTCTTCACGGAAAGAGGCACCGAAAGGGTCATCAGCAATGGAAGACTTGCACGTGTCAGGAAGTAGAGAAAGACCCGTTGTGAATGAATCTCCATGCGATTTGAAAAACATCGACATACATTTTACCTCAGTAGCGCAACAGTTTACGCACTCATATGTCCTAGAACTGGCATAACTCTAGTGAATGAGAGGAAATAAGAAAAGCATCAGGAAGAGTGGCACGTGCGAAGTGGCCGCAGATCTCTGGCCCACTGGAGTCGACGGACGTCATACGGAGAGGGGCATTTTCAAAGCACACACTTTGAGAATTAATTAGAAATAAACGAATGGTCGGAATGCAGAAAAATTTATGTCGATGTTCTTAGAATCGCACAGATATTATTTTAAAAGAATTTTTTTTTAAATACATGCAAGTTCACCATTATATTGGGGAACTGACATTTGAAAGGAAAGGGTCACTGCAGAGACATCCCCATGTGCCTTTTTTAAATGGTAAGTATGACTAAAATGAGAAAGGCCTTCTCATGGATAATCAATGAACCTTTCCAATATTGCCAGGACAATGGAATAGGGCCAAATACATACTTGTAAAAATAGCATTACTTAACTCTTTCAGTCCCAGTGATGCCATTTGGCATCATCACTTTCAATATTTTTTTCAAAATGTTTATGTCCCGTTATGACATCCAAACACACATCGTTCGATTCTTCACACTTTGTTCATTAGACAATATTTTACATTAATCTCAATAAAAGTCAGAACTACTATTTTTTTTATTCAGAAAAAAGCCAACAAGCGTTTCACCTGATTTTTGATAAGTTCACTTCAGTTCCACATATTTAAAATACAATTTAAACTATTTCGGTTAAAATAATTACTAATTAAATTTTTTTTATAATATGGTCAGATAAATTGAAATATATAACTTGAGGTGTTTTTAGGTAATATATATATATTTTGTTGTTTTCCACAACAAAAATTTTTGGCATTATTTCAAAAACCATATAAAAAATTTAAATGATTTTTTTTCTTATGGAACTCGTATATTTGACCTAAAATAAGCTTATTTTGTAAATATCAGAAGTTTCTGTACAGTAGTAAATTTTTGGAACTGAAAGGGTTAACCACAAAATGATATGAATTAAAAGGCCAAAG
The DNA here is from genome assembly GCA_023701765.1 of Hylyphantes graminicola. Classification (NCBI taxonomy): domain Eukaryota; kingdom Metazoa; phylum Arthropoda; class Arachnida; order Araneae; family Linyphiidae; genus Hylyphantes; species Hylyphantes graminicola. The sequence goes on along the minus strand of CM043115.1, from coordinate 74,317,540 downwards.
ATATTAAGTTTTTACACAATAACAGGTCTTTTGAAAAACATGTTTTCCTAATTAAATAAAACATAAAACAAATGCATATCAAACTCAAGCAAAGAAACTGAATTTTGTTGTATTGGAATTTTAAGATTATACCTTTTTTTCACTGGGCCGTGAAACTCAGGATCATAGTTAAGTTGTTCTCCTACAAGCACAGAAAATTATATGAATAATAACCAGGATTGACAATGCCACAAAAAAATGCAAAATAGATTATTAATGTTGAAATATAAATTGTAAGTACAGAATTATATTGCAAAATATTTATAGTTTATGTAGTAATATTTAATAAACATTTTTACATATTTTTTGGCATGAGGAAAAGAATTCAAACGCAAAATTTCATTGAGTGACTAACCTTCCATTACACCTCATCAACTTGTTACATTTAGAAAGACCTTGAATTATTCGCAAGGCAACAGGATAAAAACAAACAAAATTGGCTACAACCTCCGACTCACAACTGGTACAAAGCAAAAAAGCCAGGACTCTCTCTTTCTCTCCCTGGCGATAGACAGACCAACACCTGCTTGTCTGTCCAGACTAGCCAGCGGACACCTGAAAAGCCTTAAGTTTTCTGCTAATCAAAAGATCTTCCCTCCTTGCCAGCAAAAACAAGCATCACCTGACCATATCCTTGACATGGGAATTAGCAACAACAACATTTACAAAGAACATGGATTTAAAGAATGAAATACCAAAGTGGGGAAAAATTATGCTCTCATTTTAAAAAAGGATTTCCTGCACATATTTTTAAATAATAGACATATTTAATCCGTTACAGTACCCCAACAACTTTTCCATTCCTTCTATTTTTAATCTGCTTAAGTTTTTTTTATCAACTTTTTAGATGATTCTTTAATAACTCATTAAAAATTTTAATTGCAGTCAATGATATTATTAAAATACTAGACTTTTGCCATTTGAAAACTTATGTCTAATGAGACACACTCACCATACCGGGACGTTTCATTTGAAAGAGGCTCAGATGACTTCATTTTTGGAGTTCCGCATCAGCTGCAACCAACACAGAATGAAAGTCAACTAAAACAAAGTTTAACTTTGAGGGACTGTTTATGCAAAATTTAATTTTTAAAAAACTAGGAGCTTCAGACCCAAAACGGAAGTAACCGATAAAATTTGGGATTTGCCCCATCCACAATAAGCCGACACGATAAGCAGAGTTCATTCTAGAACTGAAAAAGGGCAGGGTGCTTTAAATATAAAAAGGGCACTTGCAAACGTTTAGGGCACATAGTCTAAGAGCACTTGCAAAAAGTTTAGGGCATCTAAAATGCGATAAAAAAATAAATTTTTCGGATTTTTAGAAAATACACTCGCATACCAAATTAAATATTTATTATTTTACTACTCCATCATTTTACGAAACATCTTTTCTTGTAAGTGAAGAACATGATGGAGGCAATTATGCCTAACAATGAGCCAGAACTGCAAACAGATCTACTAGAGCGAAGTGGTGGAAATCATTAATGCTACTAATCAAACAAACGGGTTTCGTTTGCATTCAGCTCTACCATTTAAAATTAAAAGCATGGGTAATACACTTTTTTCAAGTGTAGTAGAACTCAAAATATTTGAAGAGGTGCTGATTTTAGGAAATGTCAGAAAAATGAAACTTGGCCGACCTGTTACTGTTCCTCTTTATTCCATGTCGTGTCTATTAATTTTTTTGTACCCACAAAAAAAATTACTAGGCATGACATCTAACAGAGACGAACAGAAAAAAAATAGGCCGAGTATCAAGTTATAAATCGCATGTAAAGTTTAGTGCACTTTTTCCAAGATTCTAACATAAGTTAAAAAAGAAAAAAAATATTATAAAAAGCTGCAACTCAAACTGAAACAGAAGCTATATCCCAAACTACATCTTACAATTCGGATTTGGTTAAACCGAAATTAAAATTTAACTCATTTTCTAACAGCCCAACAATACATTGAGTAATTGATTAAAATATAAATTTTCTCCAATTATCCAAATTTTCAATTATTTATAAGAACGTGGTTTGGTCCCGATTCCAATTGCTTTGGATAATTGGAGTTCTACAGTACTACTCAAGAATTTTTTTCAGAAATATTCAAGAACTAGGAATTACTAACAAAATTTTGAATATATAAAGCGTGTATTTGCCAATACTCCATTAAAAAACAACTACAACCATTTTTAAATCTGAAACCCCAGTATAAGACAAAATAAAAAGGCCCTATAGTTTCAAAAGTAAACAAAAAAAATCCCCCTTAACATTCAACCTGCTCTTGGGATCAGGCGCGCACCCACGGGGGGGGGGGGCTAAAGGGGCTATAGCCCCCCCCCCTCAAGAAAAAAATTACCCAATGTTTTTAAATCGGCCAATCATAAGTTCCTAACAAAACAAGCAACAGCATCTTCTTGTAGTTAGCCAGTGGGTTTGAACAAAAAGTCTCCTTCAAATCTGACGTCATAATTGTTCAAAACGCTAAACCCACTATTCCGGCAGCCAAATAGATTTCAAAACGATTACAATGGAAGAACACTGAATAGGTGTTCTCAGTTCTTTTTGTATGATCTTTGATGCATTTTCGTCGTGCGATAGCCAGGGCCGTAAGTTATAGGTGGGAGGGGGAGAGCCCCCAATAATTAGGTGAGGGGAGGGGGGGAGCCCCCCCCCCCAATAATTTTACAGAAGGCGACGTTAGGAACCCATAAAGCCCATTTCCATTTATTATCATACCGGCGCCCTTTTTAACTTTTTTAACAATCCATTTTTTTGACAGTTATTCGGCAATATATTTATTTTTATCTTTATTTTAATTTCTTATTTCACCTTAATATTTTTTAAAACCACTATTTGCGTTGCGCCTTCACTAATAATATAATAAACAACCGATGTTTAAACTGGTATGAAGAACATACTGTTTTTTCTATAAAAAATAATGGAAAATTTTCCCGTCCTATCATTCCTTTCGTTTTCTCTCTTAGAAAATTCCTACCTTATTCAGTTGCAGACATATGGGGACTAAGGGGGCTATATCAAGGCCGTACCCCCCAATTATCAGTGTCTTTATCTTTTTTCCCCCGAAATGTAACTGGACCAGCTGGACTAGGACACAAAAGACCGTCTAGACATTTCTATATGGGATTTTTTTTCTGTGCGGGGAAAATCCGTTATCTCGAAGACTGAAGTGATTTTCAAGGAAAGCCGGTGTCCTTGGCAAAGCAATAAAATTTGGTGGGGGATCACAAGATTGACTCTGGGGACAAAAAGACACATAAGGGGGCTTGGAAATTGGGGGGCTTGGCTTATAGTTGTACAACTGTCTGCTGTTGTTCCATCTTTCAGTAGCAAGAGACCATCTACGGAGGGGAGGTCGGTTCCTGGTCGCGTGAATTGAAGTAAATCCTTTCTATTTATTTGCTAGTGTTTTTTTTTAACGAGTATGCGCGTTGTTCAAAAATGAAAGCTAATTTTTATCACTTTTTTCCTTGCTTTTCTAATGCTCATAATTTTCGAAACCTTCTAAACTTCTTAATAAGTACATGGTGAAAGTTAAATATATCTTTTAAAATAAGTTTCATTTTTAGTCAAAAATAAGGTAAGAAATTACTATTTATTTTTTATTGTCGTTATATAATTACTTATTAAATGAATAATTTTGGAGTGTTAAATTGCATATTTTTTTCAAATATGTACTTGTACATAAAATATTCTAAATCAACAAAAGAAACTAAAATCTTTGTTATTATAAATATAAATAATAAATGTAAATTTTACAATTAAATTGCGTGTCGAAGCTACTTTTCGATAATTCATGAAGCAAAAAAGTTTTTTGCACGGTTATACAGATATTCGCATTGTTATTTTAGAAAAATGTATAAAAGATCAATTAACTTGGAATCTTACTATTTTCCTCTCTACTCTCTATTAATACATTCCGAGGCAAAATAAACAAAAAAAACTTCAGTAGAGAAAATGTTGCAGGCATGTTAGGCCAAAAATTCAACTTTTTACAAGGTACTATTATAAAGCCAATAATTTTTATTGTGGTAGTTTGGTTTTTGCTTTGCTTGAGTGGAATATCTTTCGTTTATTTCTTATTATATTTATTTTATTATTATTTTAATATTATTTTAAATTACTATTATTTTTTTGTATTGCGTTTTTGTACGTATTTTCATAACTTCTTTTTCAAAGTATTTTATTTCTTACCAGTATTTTTTTTAATCTAATAAAAATTTAAAATAGTTTTGTCATCATTTATTCTTACATTTTTAAGTAGTATTACTTTATTAAGTAATAAAACTTTTTAAAGAACTGTTGTTTTTAAAACAACTCTAGTAGAGAGCAATTGTTTAAAGAGAACATAAATTAAACATCTCTAATTCTAAGGAGTATTTAAAAAGTTTTCCCTTGGTTGGCCCAAGTCCCCGGTCAGCCCCCCCTATAAATATTTTCTGAGTGCGCCACTGCTTGGGATCACAAGGTCACAACTCAAAAACAATAGATCAGAAGAAAATATTCTGGTTGGTCCGATTCGGCCTGAACCGGAGCTACAAAAGTATTGAGACACTCTTTCCGATCACGCAGACTCAAAGCCATCGAACTGTCAATCATTGAGGAGGCAATGTGATGTCATCGGTGGATTTCTAAAAAATTACTAGGCAGCAAAATGATCAAATCATTAAGCATGGACTGCAAATTTTTGGTCCGGAGAAAATGATCCTCTTTCAATGGGGGATTGCACTAGCCGTTGGTTGATATTTGAAGACATCTTAGTGTATTATAATCCTAATTCATCCTTAAATTTTAATTAAAAATTTACTTGCATTATTAAAATCCATTATTTAAACTTGCTATTTATCAAAATTTAAGTTTAGTTTTCATTGATATAAGCCGAGAATGAAGGAAACAATTTTTTTCAGGTTGTGTTAAGTTGTGGAAAATTTTAGGTCTTTAGTGTTAAGCCGTTAGTTAAAGCTAGCCCCCTTGTTCAAGGCATGATTTTTGCTCAAAATTCTCGATGGTCTATCTGGTTCTAAAATCGATTATCTTTGGTATTTATTAATTATTAAGTTTAGAAATGGGTTTAAAAGTACAATAAAACGTAACGTGGGTTAAATAAATTTTTGAAAAAAAAAAGTTGGAAAAGCGGAATTTTCGGAAAAAATTCGGGAAAACACGGAAATTTTTAAAAGAAAATCGACAAGGAGGGCGCGATTTATGTTGTAAAAAAGGGCATATAGGGCGGGATTTATATTTAAAAAAGACGGGCAGGGCGCTCCGCCCCGTGAAAAACGCCTAGAATGATCCCTGCGATAAGAAACTTCCTTTGTTGAAAATAACTAAAAATGTAAGTAAAATATTTTTTTAATGTTCCTTAAGATTTCATAGTGATAATTTTTAGAACATGTGTAAACATATTAAATTGTAAAGAACCCTAATATTAACAACTTAATGCCTCGCAAATATTACAGTTAACTAGTAGCCGTTTTTAATACGAAATTATGTTCGATTCAGTCATATTTTAAAACACTGGCAATATATTACTTTAAAAATAGCATCCAAATTCGCAAATCACTGGTATGTGTCATGGTTGCACGTTTTCCAAAAATTCCTCTAAAAAAAGAGCCAATCTCTCCTATAAAGCGCAGGCCTGTCAAATCAATTTTAGGTTTAACCTAAAATCGTGAGAAGAACGTACGGCCAAAAATTTGTGTCTTCGGCGGTACTAGTACTATTCTCTAATTATAAAAAGGACAGCTTAGCGGAAGCTATTTAAATTTTGTATAGATAAATAAAGGGTCTGTCAAATCAATCGCAGGTCTTTAAATCAAATCAATCGCAGACACATAAAGTTAATGGGAAAGAAACATAAAATTCAATAAAATATAGGGATCAAATACCAAATAATTGAAATCCTTACATAATAAACGCACTTTAGAAGGTCACGAAATGTATTTACAAGGTATATTTTTCATTCAAAAGGCCTGCGACTATTATTTTATATTTCGCCCATATAATTGCGATATTCGAATGAAATGAATAATTATCATTTCTACGATAAAAGATAACGCAAATAACAAATATACGTACAGGAGTCGCGAAATATATCTAAATAACTCAATAGGATTTAAAGTTTCCTTTTCAAAATATTATGCTTTTCTTCCACAGTGACAGAATTTACATTTTTGTTATTTCGAAAAATTCTAAAATCTAAACACAATTTCTTTCTTTCTCAGAAAGGTGAATGCTCCTTCACATCTTCGCCAAACCATGACGTCAGATAGGGCATAAGCGAATTGCAAAAATTGTGGCGCCATCTATCTCATCGATACTTAAGCAGAGACCGATTTGAAAATGTTCGATTTAAATGAAATATATATCCCTTTATTTACACCTACTCTCAAGTATTGTAGTCCAGTCATTTTGTCAGAAAAATAGTCTGTCAGATGCAAAAGGTGGGGTCAAAGGTTTTATGCTTTTAAGTGGTTTATATTGATGCTAATAAAAAGAAACTATGGTTGCCCACCAAAATTTCCAAAGGCACAATTTTGGAGAGTCAAAAAACCGCGAATTTTTTGGACGTTTTTTAGTTTTTTTAATATAACTCTGTAACTAGAAATCCAATGGCTTAGCCATCAATTACTATTTTAAAGAGCATAAAATTCTCTACAAACTGCACTATCTAAAGTTCCCCCTAACCCCACCAGGACGTAAGCTACAGCTCTTAAAAAGGGGTGTATTTTTCCAACATCTAGCAAAATCGCGAAAAATCGCACCCCTTCACTTTCGAATTGTTTTAATGCATATTTTTTTTGGAAAAATGAAATAGAATGAGATGATGCGTTCCGTCAATTTATATTTGACAATGCAGATGTAAATGTCAACACGCTTGATGGTAGGGGAAAGTGCTCAGCTTTGGGACAGTTGTACCTGGGGACATGGGGAATAACTCGTTTTAGGGAAATCGAAAAAATCCTGTATTTTTAGTGGCAACACTACTAACAAAACTTTATCTTCTCTTGTTAAAGAAGGGTCGCCGAAAGCTAATGGGGGCATAATAAACAGGATTTATTGATTTCACACATCTCGAGTAACTTTTACTATCATTTTATATTTTGCATTACGTGTCGGTTTAATCTTCGTGTTGGCTCTTCTTCGTACTACTTAATAAGTCATGTTTGGAGTAATTTTTAATCCTATTTGTTTTTTTGAAAACTTAACATTTTCTTATAACAATGCGTTTTAAAAAATTACCCGATGTGCTGTTCCTTGGGGCAGTATTTAGGTTGTACCTAGGGACGTCCCTCGGTACAACCAATTTTTCTGCTGCACTGTAAATTGTTGTGTACTGTGCCTATTACTGTTTCTCTGATTTTTCAAATGTCCTTAAGTTCCGATCAGAGGCCACAGACCTGCTCTTTTGTATATCTCGAAGAAATTTGACCACTTTCAAAACACCTTCTACGAAAACAAACCAAGAGAGGCAAAAAGGAAAATCTCATTTTAACCGATAATACAGAAGTTAAACAGAAAACGACCAAATGCAAAAAGTCTGCTCCAAGTAAAAAAAAAGCAAATATACGTTTAAAGGATGTTGAATGGACGTATGGAACTCAACTCTTAATTCAAACATAAATATTTGAAAATGATTTGACACTAAATTTGCATAATTAATCAACAAAAAATGATGATTTTCAAGTAGGGGACTTTGTTGTAGTGAGGTTTCTGTGGAAAACAACTGTCAAATATAACTTGGCCAATCTTACTGAAGTACAGGGACAGGGTAATGAATTTAAAATAGAATACTTAAAAAAATATTGAAAATTCGAATAAGTTTACTAAAACTGAAAAATTTGCTGAAAATTTTGAACTCGATAGAGGTGATAAAATTCCAAAACTTCCAGCCCCAAATGTTGTTAGCCAAGCCACAAGAAGGGGACAGCAGTTCTTTTCCCACGTCTTTTTGATGGTTATAATTTTGGGTAGATTTAATTATTATTATTATTTTGGCTTATGAGTTATCTTGCAAATTTGCAAATTCTGTTATTGAAAAATAAAGCTACTATTTAAAATTACAACAAACTTACTCTATTTCCAAGTTTTGGGGATTACATTTATTAGTTTTTTATAAATAAAAAAGCATTTGGGAAGCGGATTCGTTAATTACATATAAAACGTATTTAGAAATACATTTTAAATTAAGAAAAAGGAACAGTTTTATATTTTTTTTAGAAAAGTGTAAAGATGTCATTCTATACGAAGTCCAAAAATGTATTTGACTTCTTATTTGTAAGACAGAATTGTGTTGCTTGTAGCTGCTCATAAATGTCAACAGCTCAGGCAGAAGACATGTTTCGTCACAAATGACCAACCGCTGTATTTGAAAGCGAGAGATATAATTGCAAGTGGACATCCAAAATTAATTAATGTAACAGTAAGGCTTGGAGGTTTTCCACCTACTCATGTCCTTCATGGGACCAGTTGGTTTTATCATGGCTGGAAGTGGGCTAAAGGAGTTGTTAACCAGCATTTATGCTGAGAATAGTGTTAACCAAATTATGTCGGGTCATGCATACTCTAGAGCTGTACGAGCCCATCTATTGACTCATAGTGTTTTAGCTGGCCTAGTGTGGGATCAGACTGAACTAACAGATGACGAACGTGCCACTATGGAGTATAAAATCGGTAGCTACGATCAGTCAACAGTTGCTGTGACCCAAGACACCCATGACTATGCAAAAGAAGTAGTGAAAAAATATTGAGAAAGCCTGGATTTTCCTTGAGAATAAGGGACCCACTGCAAAGTTATGGGTTCAATACTACCAGATGGTCACTCTCATCAAGCAATTTATTGAAGCTGAGAGAACAGGCGATTGGAAACTCCACCTTGAAACTGTACAAAAGATGCTGCCGTACTTCCACGCTGCAGGACTTTTTTTATATGCTCTCACCTTTACCTACAAGATATGTTGATTCTTGAAGACACAATGGACCAATCTGAATATCAAAAGTTTGTGACGGATCTGCCTAGTTGTTCTACGAAGTAATACAGTTCTTGTGTAATTTAGCATTTCAACCATGCACAGATAATTTCATGCCTTAATATCTTAACAGCATTTATGAATATTATTATCAGACAGTATAAATATTGACAGTGTTTGTGGAGGGGCGTCTCCGCTGGTCTTAATAGTATGATTTGTTTTTAGCGGTGTTTTTAATAGTGTCTTTTGTCTTTTTAGATAGCAGCTGAGTCTTTAGCGTTTATATTTTCGAAATGTGAAAGTTCCTGAAATTCTTGACCAGTTGGGGAATGCGAGAACGTCGGCCAGCCATTCTTTGACAACTTGTGATCTTGTGCATGACCTGGCTCGTCTACTCGCCGATGTCAGCTGCAATATCCTTACTTAGTTTATTTTGTTTGCTTTAAACATCCCCCTGTACCTCTTTCCCTAAAGTATTCATTAAATATCCTAATTTATTTAAATTGCTTTTCTGTTTCAATTTTGTGTGTGACCTTTTCTGCCATAGTTACTCCGCCTGGGAGCATGGTGTTAAAGTAATAAACCGTGCTAGGCCATAAGCTTTTCCCAGAGACGTTACAAGTTTACTACTAAAGGTAACTTTACGATACGTAGTTCACATAAGAGTTGGTCTGGGATATGGTCTGATATGACAATAGAGCAGACTTTGATGAAGACTATGAAGAGCTCTGAAAGTCTAACACGTTGTCGAGGTATCTCAGATAGCGTCTTAGCAAGATGGACCCTGGGAAGGGTTCACATGCAAAACATATGCGACGAGATAGAAGCATACGCCAATGTGGGTTTTGAAACTTCTGAACAACACGTGGATGCTAGAAGTTCCCGAATTGATAGGGATAAGCATGACGCAACCAAAATTTTAAATTGGTTGTTGATACATCATCCTTTTCCTCAAAGCGAATGCTTAATGTCTACTAGCAGTGGTCTTGTAGGAGGTGCTGATGTCAACTGCCACCTAGCTCAAGAAGTGGGGATCAAAGGAGTTAACAGAATAGTTGGAGACAACTTTCAGAGTGTTAAGTTTAAAAGAAAAGATAAGGTGGTAAATTTGGCTTCTGTCACCAGCACATTCAACTTCGGAAACATTAAAGTGAAAGCTGTTGATCCATTGACCCTCTTTCAAAGGATTTGCTTGATGAAGCAGAGGACGAAGATTTGAAAGATTTGTTAACTTATAAGCTTGCGCCCTATCCTATGTCATTGTTCACAGAGGAAGGCATGAGAAAAGGGACTAAATTCCCGTTCTACAAGGAATTTATCCCACTAAACAACGTGGAACTTATTGGAAAGGATAATTTTTTGTTGTGGATGGAGGGTACCTTTTACATAAAGTAACTTGGCCAAGAAATGTTTCCTTCAAATGCATTGCTCAGAGTTACATTTCTTGCCTTCAAAGAAATTTTGGATCTCAATTGGCTGTTGTATTTGATGGGTATCCATCTGAAGGCCAACAAAGTGGCACAAAAAGTGCCGAAAGATATCGCCGGTCCATAATGCACTCTTCAGTTGAAGTCGTTGTTGAAGCGGAAATTATATGCCAGGTCCCTCAGGAAAAATTTCGATCCAACGACAGGAATAAGAGCAATCCCATCGCACTACTAAAGACAGAATTTCAAAATGCCAACATTGAAGTTAACCAGGTAGAATAAGACGCTGACGTAATGATAGTCAACGCAGCCGTTTCAAAGACACAATATTTCGAAAGTGTCATTATAATTGGAGAAGACGTTGACCTGCTTATAATTATGACGGGCCTGGGGCAGCATCTTGACAACCTGTACTACGCCATACTTCTGAAAAAATATGATCAGCTTCAGGAGGCAGTCTCTGTGTACCTGAAACCAGAGGCCACTCCAGAAGAGGTCATAATTGCCGGCGAACGGTTCTTAGTGGCCCTGTACAGTGGATCATTGAGCGAAGTAAAACTCAACACCCTGCGTTACGAGATTTTTGCGAGGAATCTCACAAAGACCAAGGTGAACCTCTCTCGTTTACCACCTACAGAAGATGCTGCCTTCCAATACTTCCTCCGGAGTTACCATCAAGTTCAGGCTTGGTTAGGAAATGACATCCCTCCTGAGGAATGGGGGTGGGTCCGCAGTCGAGAGGGTCTACGGCCGTCTATGATGCTCCAGGACCCAGCGCCTGAGTGCTTGCTCCGTGTCGTCTCGTGTAGCTGCAAAAAGGGCTGCGGGAGGGCATGTTCGTGCCAAAAAGCCGGCCTCAGGTGCTCAGCGATTTTCAAGTACTGCAGTGGTGTCAACTGCGAAAACGTACAAGACGTGACTCTGGAGGTCGGAGGAAGAAGAAGAATTGGATGACGTTGACGAAGAAAAAAACGTAGTACTCTCAAATTCAACTCCACCCTCCATTCTTCACCCCTCTAGTTCACCCGCTTTTTTTTATGAAGATGAGCCAAGGCCGTCCACCAAACGACAGAGAAAGCACACTTGACCATCTCCAAAGCTGTGCCTTTAGAACTTTTGGTGGGCAAACATAGTTTTAATTTAATAGCATAAATGTAAACCACCCAAAAAAATAAAATATTGCTTCTAAGCTTCGACTTACATTGCGTTTTTTTTACGAAGAATAAAATAAGTTTAAAAAAAGTAATCATCAATATTTTAAAAGCATTCTTCTTCCAATATATTATTTAAAAGTAAAAGTTTTCAAACCTAAAAAATATGCATTAAATCAATCCGAAAGTGAAGGGGTGCGATTTTCGCGATTTTGCTGGAAGTTGGAAAAATACACCCCTTTTTAAGAGCTGTAGCTTACGTCCTGGTGGGGTTAGGGGGAACTTTAGATAGTGCAGATTGTAGAAAATTTTATGTTCTTTAAAATAGTAATTGATGGCTAAGCCATTGGATTTATAGTTACAGAGTTATATTGAAAAAAACTAAAAAAAAGTCCAAAAATTTCGCGTTTTTTTGGCTCTCCAAAATTGTGCCTTTGGAAATTTTGGTGGGCAACCATAGTTTCTTTTTATTAGCATCAATATAAACCACTTAAAAGCATAAAACCTTTGACCCCACCTTTTGCACTTGAAAACTACCAAATGACTGGACTATTGGTTAATTTAAGAAAAATTTAACTGTGCAAATATATTTTAAGTAAAATATTTCTATACTAAGTATTATATAAAATACTGGAATTTGTTTTCAATCAATAATTATTGTATTACATATTTAGAAAATATATATATCAAAATATAATGTAATGAAGGATTCTACTTAAAAGTACATTAAAATTAATTGGAAGCATTTTACAAATATCTCTTTGAAATCGATATTTTTTTAATTCTTCCATTTATTTGGAATTAAATGAATAAAACAGTTTGCATATACAAAAAATAATTTATTTTAGTTATTTAATTTCTTTTTTAAAAATAAGAAAATGGAAATTGTATTAAAAAAATGAAGTTATAAAAGATTCATTAAATTTGAGTAGCATTGTGCTTGCATAGTGTAATACATTTTATTTCCTACAGCTAAATAAATTATTAAATGATTGAAAAGCCAGATAATTTTCAAGCAAAAATGGTACACAAAACTTTAATTTAAAACAAATTATATATATTTTTTTTGCAACGAAAATATTTTCATGATCTTTATGAAAAAAAAATTAACTGTTCATGAAAAATACATATATTTCAGTAGATTCGTTAGTACAATAATAATATAAAATAAATATAGGCAGAATATGAAGAAACAAAGAAAATTTCTTTAAAAAAAGGAAGGAATAACATTAAATTGATGGCCTTGTAACAATTAAAATGAAACTTAACAATCTTATCTAAAAAATTTTAATGAGGCTAAAATTTAAGTTTTTTTAAACTGGATATGGATAAATGTCAAGCTTGAAGTTGGTGAAAAAAAATATAAAATGTTACTACGTATTTATGTATATTCATGATTAAGGTAGGCGAATACCCAAAATTCCCCAAAATTCTAAAATTGTTACTATTGCTTTAATCTTTTTCAAATTTGGCATACTGATTTCAAATAAATGAATAATACTATTTAGGCATTTTTTAAAATTTAAATATAATTTATTTATTTTAAACGTTTTTTTTCTACTAAAAATGGGGGTTTACGCTAACAAGTCTACCACATTGAATTTTCATCCTATAAACATTAATTACGTGTTAAATTCTTCGTTTTGAACTGATTCATGCAATGACCCTCTAGAGTTGCAAGCAAATTACAAAAAAAGAAGTTATTAAGAAAAATTTTATAAATTAACCACAAAAATAGGATTTTTTTCGATTAACTTACACTTGGACATTTAAAAAAAAAAACTTATATATTTGCACCGGATTTTAGAGGTTCATGGCACAGATATATATTGAAATAGCATCTGTAAAAAATTTCAGGTAAATTAATGTTAAACTTTTTATACTAGAAGTGTTGGTGCAAACCACTTTTTTTAGGTGAAAAACACCGTTTAAAAAAAACAATTATATTTTAATTTAAAAAAAATGCCTAAAAAGCATTGCTCAATATACTTGAAATTACTATGCTAAATTTGGAAAAGATTAAAGTAATAGTAAAAATTTTAGAATTTTGGGTATTCGCCTACCTTAATTATATAAAATGGTATATAATACATACTATATTACAATTATATACCATTTTATATAATAAATCATGAATATACATAAATAGTAACATTTTATATTTTTTTTTTCACCAACTTCAAGCTTGACATATATCCATATCTAGTTAAAAAAAAACTTAAACTTTAGGCTCATTAAAAAATTTTAGACAAGATTGTTAAGTTTCATTTTAATTGTTACAAGGCCATCAATTTAATGTTATTCCTTCCTTTTTTAAAGAAATTTTCTTTGTATCTTCATATTCTGCATATATTTATTTTATATTATTATTGTACTAACGAATCTACTGAAATATATGTATTTTTCATGAACAGTTAATATTTTTTCATAAAGATCATGAAAATATTTTCGTTGTAAAAAAATATATAATTTGTTTTAAATTAAAGTTTTGTGTACCATTTTTGCTTGAAAATTATCTGGCTTTTCAATCATTTAATAATTTATTTAGCTGTAGGAAATAAAATGTATTACACTATGCAAGCACAATGCTACTCAAATTTAATGAATCTTTTATAACTTCATTTTTTAGTACAATTTCCACATTCTTATTTTTAAAAAAGAAATTAAATAACTAAAATAATTTTTTTTTTGTATATGCAAACTGTTTTATTCATTTTATTCCAAATAAATAGAAGAATTAAACAAAATATCGATTTCAAAGAGAAATTTGTAAAATGCTTCAAATTACTTTTAATGTACTTTTAAGTAGAATCCTTCATTACATTATATTTTGATATATATATATATTCTAAATATGTAATACAATAATTATTGATTGAAAACAAATTCCAGTATTTTATATGATACTTAGTTTAGAAATATTTTACTTAAAAAATATTTGCACAGTTAAATTTTTCTTAAATTAACCAATACTGGAGAGTAGGTGTAAATAAAGGGATATATTTCATTTAAATCGACATTTTCAAATCGGTCTCTGCTTAAGTATCGATGAGATAGATGGCGCTACAATTTTTGCAATTCCCTTATGCCTCTCTGACGTCATGGTTTGGCGAAGATGTGAAGGAGCATTTACCTCTCAGAAAACAAGAACCGTCAACATAGAGTGTTGCCATTCTCCTGGGGAACTTGAACAAAATATATGACTACGATAAGCTTGTTTTAGATGACGTATTAATTTATTCCTGTTTTCGCTTTCATGGTACTCTGTTTCTGAGTGCATTGATTTACCAAATAAGACACGAGTAAAAAAATAACTTATTGCCATTCAACTTTTCTAAAATGACTCAAATTCTAAAAAAAACATGCCACATAATACTAAGGGGAAAGAAACACCTACAAAAAGTCCTCTTCGTAAGATTCTCGCGTCGCCATCTAGTGTCCATCATAAGAAATACGTGCCGGCGGTCGAACAAAAAATTCATTCAGGGAGCAAACTTCGCAAGGGAGAGCACGGAGGTGAGCAATGCTTTTTTTTTTTCATTAAAATATATTCATACATTTCTTTGAAAGGCTGCTATTTTCCTTATATATTTTAACAAAGCTTTTGTATGTCGTGTTGTTACCACTCATTTGGTGATTTACTAGGGGCTCTGCCACCGCTCGCCAAAACTCGGGAACTGCTTGCGCAGTTCTTTCGGATCGCTTCAGGACCCAGGCTCGCCTTATTCGCTCAGCCCCCACTAAAATATTTTATTCTAGCCATTAAGAAATACTTCAATTAAAAAAAAACACTATGGTACTATTTTAAATTTATGGTAGGTCAACTTTAAAAAATAACTAATCCTGCGATTCTTATTGCGAGAATGTTTCCTTATTCTACTTAAATCCCGTTGTAATCATAAAAATTAAAACGTAAAATCTAAGCACTAAAACAAAAATAATAATCTATAATAATAAAAGAAAGAGTCTGTGTGTCTGTATGTCTGTGGATCGTGAAAGACCTACTTAGACAGCTCAGAAAATTCAAAATTTTTCGGCTATATTCTTTTTAATACCTACGTGTGCACCTGAGGCTTATTTTTTTCATATTTGTTCTCTTTTTAGAGAAAATTTGAAATAACTGGAAAAAAATACACCAATTTCGCTCAAATCCGATAACTTTTTCTTTCGCTTTGCCATTGGCTTAGAAATTAAATTAAGCGCAAAATAATTCAAATTGGAAATGTTTATTTTATTCTTTTGCCATTATCCTTAGAAACTACATTCTCTGTTTAAAAAATAATTTATTCAAGGACATCGCGGTAGATCTGTTTATGATTATTTTATGTCTTCATTTTTTGGCCAAATACATTGCCAAACTTGCTAAAATATTACCTAAAAACGCTCCAGATGAGTAAAATTTATGTTGTTTAACCTAATTAAGCTGGTTGGTTGCTCCAATAGTACGAGAGCTAGCAACGTCGGAAAAACAAGCATTTCAGGTGGGCCAGTTTTAGGATATGCTATCTCTCTCACTCTCCCGGACATCATAAGGGCAATCTGGCTGGCGGTATTGGTTGCGTTCCTCAGTGCGCATCCTACCAACACAAGTAAAAAATTGATTTTTCAAATCATTTTAGGACGTTTTATTTTTTTATTATTATTTTTAGTGAACTTTTTGCAACATAAATCTATTATTGCCAGACATTTTTATTGATGTTTAAGCTGTGCCAGACGCTAATTTTGATTTTAAAAGCTCAAGTGTTGCCCAAATTATCAGCTCATTACAAGTATTGCCACATGGTATTGCGCAATGAATGACGATGACGTAATTACAATGATCGGTGAATTCACACCTGAGCTGGTAATTTGGGCAACACTTGAGCTTTCAAAATCAAAATTAGCGTCTGGCACAGCTTAAACAACAATAAAAATGTCTGGCAATAATAGATTTATGTTGCAAAAAGTTCGCTAAAAATAACAATAAAAAAATAAAACGTCCTAAAATGATTTGAAAAATCAATTTTTTACTTGTATTAGTAGGATGCGCACTGAGGAACGCAACCACTACCGCCAGCCAGATAGCCCGTATGATGTCCGGGAGAGTGAGAGAGATAGCATATCTTCAAACTGGCCCACCTGAAATTCTCTCTCAAAAACGTTGCTAGCTCTTAGACTACAAGATCAACGTGATTGAGCTGTAGAACGTCAGGGTTTGTAGCTATATCTATATTTTCTCGCCAAATTATTACCAAAAATGTGCCACAACCTAAGTGCTTCTTTGTGGTTTTTTTTTTCTGGCTGTTACCAAGTCATCGTGTTCTAGAGCTGTATCAAACTATCAAAGACTGTTGAATCTCCATTTTTGCGCCAAATATATGTTATCAGAATGACGGAAGGAGTGCAAACATTTTATATCCTCAAGTTCTTCTACATTAATATTCGAATCTGACAAACCAAACCACTGTTTTAGCTAAATTTTAGGTAGCCAATCTTATTAAAGCAGTTTTACTGGAAAAGAACAGTTGTTACAAGCAACAGTTGTTACAATTAACATCTAGGACGATGTATTTATAAACTTAGGTCCTAATCAGAAATGCTATTGCTATTTCCGCCAAAAAAATATCGTTGCATTATGTATAATGCTGCATAAAATCTATTTGCTTAAAAATATTATTTTTAATTATTTCTTCAATTGGCTTATCTCAGTTGACGTAATTTTTTCCGGCTTTCATTCCTAGATTTCCTTCGATTCGTACCTTGTTCTCTGACATTGACCAATTGAGGATCGAGAAAGAATTTTGTTTCATTCTCTTCAATCACCCCTCCCCCCAAATTTTTTTTATTAATAGCTGTGAAATTCTTACTTTTCAAGCAATGCTTCAAAAAAAAATTAATGCTGTACTTTTAAATTCAAAATTATGAGGAGTAATTTTTTTAACATTTGGTTGGACTGTGGTGTCCTTCTTGTAAAGAATAGAAATTATAGGTTGGTGATAAATGGTTTTACAACGTTTTAAATTTTATTAATAGGTATGGTAAGCTTATCGATCAAAATTAATCTTTAACAGTTTCATTTAGAAAAGTGTTTTTCATTACATATTTAAAAAGGAAAAAGTTTTAATTTTAAATTTTCAAATATATATATATATATTCCTTTTCTGAACGAGAACAAAAAGACAATACCAAGAGTGAAGAATACTGCCGAGAAGTGTTTTCCTTGAAACACCCTCCACTTCTCCTTCTTAATCACGTCCTAATAGCCGCACCGGGCGCGTGTCGCATTGTTCCCCGGACAACAATGGGGACGACGACGTCACACTCACTTGGCCCACGGACGCGCTCTCTCTTCGGGTGGAAGACGTTCCTTTGACAAACGAAATAAAATAGCTCTTGCCTTTGACCAGATAGAGCTCATCAGGAAAGAAGGATGGCACGAATGGGTACAGGGGGTCTTCAACTTTAAAGTCCCATATTGCAGTTGCTAGAAAATACTAATATTAAGCAAATAAACGTCCTCCCTTCCGATTTCACGCTGTCGGAATGCAGCGCTCTCTGAATAAGACGCTTTTTGTCCCCATTGCCAAGCTCTGTTGATATTAGATGCATAAATGTGTCTGCATTTCTCCATGATATCCTTGTGATATGAATATCCTTTTTGCTGTGAAAACACTGACTACACTTTGATTCACAAAAAAAAATGGTACATGACTGAATAAATGATTTCTAAGCAGCAAATATGAAGGTAATCTTAGTAATTAATTCTTTTTTAAGCAAATGCATCAACCAGATGCGCCGACACAAATCTATTCTTAAAAATTATCAGTTTAAAAATAAAATCCTTAAAACCTTTTCATTCATTATATCAGCTATATAAATTGTTAAAATTTTAATATTGAAAATAGGAATTTATTAACACATACACCCGCAATCAATGTCATATTAATCATTGAAAGTAACTATAATTCAAATTATTCAACCCTACTTAGGAACTCCGAGCTCGTTGCCGTATGAAGAACAATTTTTGTTCGGCGTTCTCGTTTTGAATGGCATCCCGATGAAAGGAAAGAAGTGATCGAAGGTTCGGGTATTACTCTTAATATTTTTTACTTTTATTTCAAAGTGTGAAGGAATTTTTTTTTACTTGAACTGCTAGACTCGATATCATATCATGCGAATTAATTTTTACTTGCATCGACACTAGTATACGAACTGAGCGAACATGGGTGCGACTACGCGACTGAAACATTTTCAAAAAGTTGTTTGTGTCGCCCTTCGAAAACCACCTGTCTTGCCATGCATCTGTGCAGCGCTTTTCGGGACAGAAAGGGGAGGGAATTCATTCCATTGTTCTTTTGCAGGCGATTCGAAGGAGGAGGCCATTTCGTTCGCTTCTCGAGTGGAGCTGGAAAACTCGAGAGGCTGCGGGAAATACTGAATATGATCTGGAGCCCCGAGACGAGGCAGCCGGAAGAAATCACAAGTAGTGTGTCATTCGATTGTTTGTGCTAACCGTTGCGATAAATCCCTTGCTCATCTATGTCCTTGTTTCCTTAGTCGACGTCGAGCTGCTAATCCTAGTTTCCTTTATTTCTTATTGCTGTTTACTTCGTTTAATAAAAAAATTATGTTCCATGGTATTTTTGCTTCAAGTCAGCTAAGCCAGTTTCTAACAAAGCATATGCGATGCACCTCTGGTTCAATGGGGCTAACCATTATAACAGCAATTGCCCGAACTGAGTGGCCATTTCGACGATTGATCCCTAGTTCACATCCCGTGTAAATGTGGTACTCAATTATCGGCTTTGGACACGGAGGTCCATGTCCATAGACATGTATTAGGACTACCCATGACCGCGGCTACTCATAACTATTCGAAACTGGATCGACAGTATTAGTTGTATGCTAGCAGATGTTTTTTTTTTTTAAAAAAAAAAACATCAAAAACAGCCCACACAGTTTAAATTTCATTTCGGTCCGAGCCCCTTCGGTGCGGCAGTGGGATCGTGTTTTTAAAGTATTTAACACTAAAAAGTTTATTGATTTGAAGTGCACATTTCAATGATATATGTGGGGATGCCTAATTATGCAACATGTAACTGTGCCATATTTTTTTTAAAGTATGGTTGGTCTGCTCACAGCGGAGAGGGGAGGGGGGGGGGGGAGGTCCCAACAACCATTCTCGGGTTCAGCGTGGTGCCCAAACGTGATGAGATACGACGACGCGTTTTTGTGCCGTTGGTGGCCTCGTTTTCACACGCTCTGATTCATTTCAATTTAGTGTTAAGCAGTGATCCATCCAATCGCAGTTTTAATGCCAAAAGGCTCTCATCAACGGATTCGATTTGCCATTCGTTTTTACTTTTATGAATAGATATAAAATAAAGCTATCTCTTGGGTCACCATCAAAGTGCCCTGAAGATACCGTGACGGCAACCAGATAAAATTATAATTTGCCGCTGTTTGAGTGTGAGCACATTTTATGTGGGCGGTAATATGTAATAATTTTTGCAAGAAGCAAATCACTGAACAGTTATGAGCTATTTGTGAGCATAAGACCGGAAACAAGCCCACCCTTGCGATGGCTCTGCTCAACACAATAGGAAAAGTAATGATTACATATCATGTGGAAGTTGTTCATTATAGTTTAACGGAAATAGGGGGGGGGGGAGGGAGGTTGTCCCGCCGATATATCTATACGTTTGACAAAGGAATATTTTTAAAAATCAAGTTTTTAAACCGAGTTTTTAACGCTCCATGAATGAACATCAGCGTTAGTGACGTGGGTAAGTCGTTTCAATGCTCAACTTGTTTCCAGATTTTGTTTCCCCAAGTAAGATGGAATCGTGATTCGATTTGCGTCGAACGGGGCTGCCTCGTCCAACACCGTTGAGTCGAGCAGTATGGCATAATATGAATGTACGTGCGGCGGCGGCTCGGGAAGGGGCGGGCGGACGCAGTATATAGGAAGGACGCGCCGGAGCGGAACGCGGGAACACGCGCGCCGGGACCCCGACATTCTGCACACACATTCGACGGCGAGCCCCGTCCTTGTAGGCCAGTAGGCGAGAAAGATATTTGGAACAGTGGCCATACATAGTCACTTACGCGACAGCACCCATTCAGGGGGATATTCTTCACAAGAACATCCTAAAATAGAGTGCCTGCATTACCTTTAGCTCCATCACTTGTGCTGTTGGAAGGAAAATATCAGGATGATGCATGGGTGACACAATCGTGAATGCTATAGATAAATTTAAAAAAATGTGTACACCGTTTAATTCACGAAACATTATGACAGCACCTGTATTTAAAAAAAAAAAAAAACCTCATCGCCCTCTCCCGATCCGATATTCGGCCGCCCATCCGAAAGCAGCTCGGGCCGCTAGGAACAATTACAGCAGAAAGGTGCTCATTGTTCGCCGCGGCCCTTATTTCTATTCTGAGAGGCGCGGCTATCTCCTCCTCCATCGCACCATGATCAAAAGATGACCCCGCAGAACAGTGGAATACGGATGGCGACGAAAATGAGCATTGCTTAACGAACATCCGCCATCCAAAGCATTGTACTGTGGATTCTTCTAGATATGCCTTTTACTTATTTTTAAAACAACGAGTTCGTAATAAATGCGCCTGCAAATTTAATGATAAACAAAAACAGATCTATGCGATTGTGATATTTCACAAATTTAATGATAAACAAAAACAGATCTATGCGATTGTGATATTTCACAATCGCATAGATCTGTTTTTGTTTATCATTAAATTTGCAGGCGCTTATACTTTAGACAGGCCAGAATTAAGAATAGTTTAATTATTTTATTTTATTCTAAAATGTAAAATTCTTGAAATAGATTCTTACGCATCCAGGATGAAATGGTAAAAAAGAGGGGGGCGGGGGGATTTTTTGTAATAAGTATTTTTTTGCTAAAATTTAAGGGGAAAAAATTGGAATCATGACTTTTGAATAAATTATAACAATATTTTTTCAAAACTTTATTTAAAAAAAAAAAACAGTTAAAATCAATTTTTAAACCTAAGAATGCAAGTGTGAAGAATTTAATTCATTCGAATAGTTTCAGAGTGAATTTTTTTACCATGTTTTTCATCTTTTCATTTAATTAAACTAAGCAATAGTTGATTCTTCGAAAAATTATTCTTTCATGTAACGATAAAAAAGTGCAAGATTAACTTAGTGAGAAAGAAATCGCAAGCTGATGACACCAAATGAAATTATTTGGGGGTGAAAGGGTTTAAACAGTGCATATACTTGTTTTGAGCAGTCCATTTATTCTCGCCAGCAGTCCCTGCGTTGCCATGGGCGCCTCCCGCTCGGTGCCGCTGGAGCCCGCCCCGCCGCGCCCCCTCCGCCGCACCCCCAACGGGGGCGCCCTCCTGAGGACGGGCACCATCCGGGGCGCCCCCACGCGCCGCCCCAGGAGGAAGGCCAAGAGGGCGCCGCAGCCACCGCACAGGACGGCGGCGTGAGTGACCATCCACTGTTGTCTCTTTCATTCATGTTGTTATTCATGTTATTATATGAACGATGTTTATCACCTCTACATCAACTGCGAGCGGCCTTCCTATAGTCCAGGCAACGAAGAGTTCTAGAGGGAAAGTTTTGGAACACAATTTTTGACTTCATAACTTTCTTTAGACTAGTAAAGAGGTAAACATATCAAAAGTCCCCGCCCCTAGCCCCTGTGCTAAAGGGGGGAGGGGGGGTTAAATGTCCCATTTTTCGGTTTTTCGCTTATATCTCGAAAACTATGAGTTCTAGCTATATAATTGTAATACACAAAATGAAAGCTGATTAAATTTGCTACAAGCTGCACCCCTCAAGTGTTTTAATATCTTGTATAGTTTTCGAGATATCCGCTCTTGAAAGTCAGTAATTTTGGAGAAAACACTTCTCCCCCCACATTTTCCCTCTTTTTTGACCGGATAACTCTTCAATAATGCACCGAAACACTAAATTTCGGCCATAGATTGGTAGAGAATTTAATTCTTTTCAATAATATATCTTATTTTACTATTTTATCTATTTTCCTTCAAATTTTAAAGCGGTTTCAGTGTTGAGTGAAGATTGTACTGAAAGTCCCATAGAGCTAATGCATAAGTTTTGAAATCGCAACTTTTGGAAAACAATTTATTTGCCATGTTATTCCATTTTCACAAGGTATTAGAATCATCATAACATCAATTTAACACAAAATTGAAAAGAAAATAACATCCGGTTATTTAATTATTAATTAATAAAGTTTTAAAATAGTGGCGCCATCTGCTGTATATGTTTGAAATTTTAAAACTTCAAAAATATATAATTAAATAACTAGATAATATTTTTGTTTCAAATTTGTTTCATTTCGATGTTATGTTGATTCCCGTACCTGGATAAAAAGGGCTAACATGGCAAAGTAATACATCTGTGGAAGTTGTTATTCCAAAACTAATGCATTAGCTCTATCGGACTGACAACCCCTCTTATGTACACTTATTCTACACTGAACGTCTAAATAACACTGATACTCATTTTGTAGGCACGTTGTTACTTTAATATTTTATCTATTTTATTTCATTCGTCAAACACCAGTGGGAAAACTATCAGATGCTATTCATGTTTTTCATCTTCTGAGTCAATTTGAGGGACCCCATTGATGCTGTTCCAATGGTAAGTTTGGCATGCTCTAGGACCTTTGAGGCTTGCTATTTTTGCTGCTACACTTGCTCTGGCACAGTCTTTCTTACATCATCCGAACATAATTTTCAGAACATCGTCAGGTGCTGCTAACTCACTGTGCACTGGGTACAGCAGAAGAGCTATCGACTCAAGAAGTCGCAGTCGGTTGATATCCTTTTCACTGAAGACACCAAGATAAACGTCAAGCAAGATGATTTTCTGTCGAACAATTTAAATAAAATGGTCTCATCAACATACTTAAGGTGTAGCTTGAGGACAATTGAATGTAGGACCCTTCGAGCAGAAAGGGATGTGGACGTTCTGATAGTGGATACGGCATAACGCTGTGATAATGTTGGAAATGACACAGATACTTATTTTGCTGTCACGTTGTTATACTTTAATATTTTTGTGTCGACCTTACAGTCCTCTTGATGGCTATACAGCTGATGTGCATAAGGACATCGTTTTCATAAGGCCTGGACGTGGGAAGACAAAGGATTTTTTATTCTCATCCCAAGAGTTACAGCAACTGGGTTTAGGACGTGTTATTTTTGCAAACACAATAGCTGGATGCGACACTACATCTTTCACATTTCGAAAAAGCGGGATCGCATTTGTGAAGTTGTGTACGAAGGCGTCAGAAGTCCAGAAAGCAGCA
Source organism: Hylyphantes graminicola (assembly GCA_023701765.1). Classification (NCBI taxonomy): domain Eukaryota; kingdom Metazoa; phylum Arthropoda; class Arachnida; order Araneae; family Linyphiidae; genus Hylyphantes; species Hylyphantes graminicola. Next base: position 74,293,626 of record CM043115.1, on the reverse strand, counting down.
GCGGTCTTTTCATGCCCTTCCTTAACCACATATCAGGTACAAAAGGCAGGCAATACCTGCATCTTGAGGTGTTATGGGGCTCCAACGAAAGAGGCCTTCCCCAATGCCACAGGTATAATTCACTCTTGAAATCCGGAGCCGCCATCAAGCCTGATATATCGTCTTCTTCCCACCGAGGAAGCAGTAAATCAGTATTTTCTCTGAATATTACACCAAGATGAGCTGTGGCTGGGAAATGACCTGCCTCCTCTTGTGTATGATTGGAAGATTGAAATAACTGCCTGATGGTCAAAGTGCACAGTGAGTTAGCAGCAGCACCTGTGACAATATTATGAAAATAATTTTCTGCAGAAACATGAAAGTCTGTGCCAGCTCAAACTGTAGCTGTAAAAAATCAAGTCTCAAATGTTCCTCAGAATGCCAAAATTCCCAGGGGACTAGCCTCAAATATGTCTCTCAAGTTGACTCCGAAGATGAAGAAGAACAGGGAGATCATCTGACCGTTTTCCCACTGGAGTTAGAGGAATGAAATAAAATAGATAAAATATTAAAGTAACAACGTGCCTACAAAATGAGTATCAGTGTTATTTAGACGTTCAGTATAGAATAAGTGTACATAAGAGGGGTTGTCAGTCCGATAGAGCTAATGCATTAGTTTTGGAATAACAACTTCCACAGATGTATTGCTTTGCCATGTTAGCCCTTTTTATCCAGGTATGGGAATCAACATAACACCGAAATGAAACAAATTTGAAACAAAAATATTATCTAGTTATTTAATTATATATTTTTGAAGTTTTAAAATTTCAAACATATACAGCAGATGGCGCCACTATTTTAAAACTTTATTAATTAATAAATAAATAACCGGATGTTATTTTCTTTTCAATTTTGTGTTAAATTGATGTTATGATGATTCTAATACCTTGTGAAAATGGAATAACATGGCAAATAAATTGTTTTCCAAAAGTTGCGATTTCAAAACTTATGCATTAGCTCTATGGGACTTTCAGTACAATCTTCACTCAACACTGAAACCGCTTTAAAATTTGAAGGAAAATAGATAAAATAGTAAAATAAGATATATTATTGAAAAGAATTACATTCTCTACCAATCTATGGCCGAAATTTAGTGTTTCGGTGCATTATTGAAGAGTTATCCGGTCAAAAAAGAGGGAAAATGTGGGGGGAGAAGTGTTTTCTCCAAAATTACTGACTTTCAAGAGCGGATATCTCGAAAACTATACAAGATATTAAAACACTTGAGGGGTGCAGCTTGTAGCAAATTTAATCAGCTTTCATTTTGTGTATTACAATTATATAGCTAGAACTCATAGTTTTCGAGATATAAGCGAAAACCCGAAAAATGGGACATTCAACCCCCCCTCCCCCCTTTAGCACAGGGGCTAGGGGCGGGGACTTTTGATATGTTTACCTCCTTACTAGTCTAAACAAAGTTATGAAGTCAAAAATTGTGTTCCAAAACTTTCCCTCTAGACCCTTTTTTCAGCCTTCGTTGCCTGGACTACTAGTCTGCCGCTGTGTTTGCAAAGTGGCGGGATTGTTATGTGTGCGGAAGAGATAATATATGGGAACTGTGCTGTTAGATTAAGGCCGCCTTGAAGGCAGTTGCAAAATGACAACCAAATGATATTGGCGAGTGCATTGCGAGTTTATGTTGTGGGCGCCGAGATGGGGGAAGGGAGCACTCGCACCGTCATTATTGACCTTTTGAACCTAACCGCACGACACAACTTGACAAGGAATCTAGGATACAAAAGAGTTGGCGCACGAAAATGAGAGAAGAATCATGGTTTCAAAGCCAAAGGAGAAGCTAACATTCAAAATTTACAGCACACAGTAACAGGTCTACGGAAGTTAAAAATAGCACTACTAGCAACGTCATTAACAAAGGCTTGACAGGGCTCTCAAGGGAAGAGAAGGGTTAATTAAAACACGATACTTTTTGGCATAGATGTTCGGCATCACCTTAACTACCTTAGCAAACTATTTCAAACCGATGTCATTCTCTTTCCTCAAGTAAAATTTCGTGCTGCCCTCTGATGGCTGATATTTAACTTATAAACTAACCCTGTATTTTTTTTTACGAAAAATAATAACAAAATGAGCCAATCGTTTACAAAACTTAAAACCTAGCTGAGTGTATACTATTGAAAAGTTCACACTTTGATTTATTCCATACCTTGATCCTTGATGTAGGATAAAAAGAGACGATAAAAAATCATTAGCACAAACTTCTTGAATCCCATTTGCCTGGTAGTTTGTCGAGTGCAGTCGCGGATAAATCCATCCGTGATGATTTGAAATAAGAATAGAATGCTATTTTTTCAGGGGCTGCTACGAGAAGAAGGTCCCGCCCCTGGAGAAGTGGCGCAGTGGCGACCCCTTCCGGGCGGAGATCGAGGCCGCCACCCGGCAGAGGGCGCTGCAGCTCACACGGCCACCCCCCTCCTCCCCGCCCAAGTTCTACTTTGGTGAGTTCTAAATCTATGCTGGCAACTTCCAGTGTTCTGAAAAGAAACAAACAAGTCGTCACTCTTGCATAATATTAATATCACTACTTATTGGGATAAAATAAAACACATAAAGGGGAAAGTCAATTTCTGAAGTGAGATTCAGTCGAAGTAAGAAGGGTTTCAGAAGTAATTAAAATTAAGGAAACTGCTGCATGAATTGTCAAAATGAAGGATATCAAGCCCGAAACTGAGAAATCAGATTACAAAAAGCAGACTGATATTTTACTAACATTTCGGATTGAAACTGTCCAGTTTTAGCGGATTTTTTTTTATATAATATGGAAATACCTCTATTTTTCTTTTATTCATTTAGTTCGAAGCATTTCGTTTTAGATTAGTCTCAAGCATACAGAGCTACCATATATATATATATATATATATATATATATATATATATATATATATATATATATATATATATATATATATATATATATATATATATATATATATATATATATATATATAGATGTTATCCGAATGTGAGAAGGACAAGAGTACCAGTTTAATCAATTTTATGTATGATATTCACGACTATATTTTGTTATGTTTGTATAATATTTGACTGCGACTACACTAAAAGTTCATAAAAACTATTGCGGATGCCTCCTGGCCAGTATTATCTTTGTTTCGGCAGATGGCATCACTATAACTGTCAGTTCAAATGTCGGTGGCGGGGAAGAATGCGTTTCACTCTAATATTTCTATAAAGTTAGGATAGTCCTCAATCTCGCTCCTCCGTTTCTCACAGTGTGCATTCCTTTTTGCAGGTCAGGATCAGAGGCGCCCCCTGGAATCCAGGTGAGTGGATTTCTTCTATAATAGGAGGTGCGCGGGCTGAACCAGGGCCATCTTGAATAGGGAACGGGCCTGAGTGCAGAAAATGTTGCGCAATCATAGTGGGCCCACAAGAGAGCATTTTCTCCTATGAAGGAAAGTGCCGTTTTTCCTTCGCTACTTTCTACCGAAAGTTTTTTATACATCGTGAAAATGATCTTTCAAATTTATTCAATTAAAATGTATACTAAATATTAATTTCAATTAACATGTGTTCTAAATATTGATTTCAATAAATTAGATGCTAAATATTAGTGTATTTAAACTGAAAGATTAGGTAATCTGTAGATGTTTTTTTAATAATTTACGAACTTAAAATAAAGAAGTATTTAAAAGAAAACTGCATGTTAAATTAGCTTACTAATTTTAGGAAATTAGTAAGAAGTATAATTTTTGAAATATTATTAGAAACACATTAAAAAAAAACATTTTTTAACAGAAAATCAGAAATAAAAACTTAAATTTTAATAAACACTAACCTTATAACTTTACAAAAGGAGATTTACAATTTGATATCTTTTTCTTTTATTATTTATAAATATTTTTTTACTTGAAATAGTCGACAAATTATGGTTTTCTCTCTTTACTTTTTGTAGAAGGATTTCCTTTGCTTTACAGCAGTTAGCAAGTCGGCTTACTATTTTCCTTTCATATAGTTTACTATAGTCACATGAAAAGATTAGAAAAAAAATTATTTATCATTTTTAACAGTACTTTAAAGAAAACTAAAAATCAAACCACCACAATTTTAAGAAACAAACATTTTATTCATCAATATTTACAATTAGAATTTGATATATTTGTTCGCTATTTGAAACAGATGACAATTTACTTTTTGTTTAGTTCCTTTACTTTTTAATAAAAATTCATCCTTCACCCTTCCTAATTACAATAATTATTGCTAAACGTTAGAAATAACTGGCAAACATTTTGTACACATTATTGTTGTCATGCTTTTACAAAAAAAATTTTTCCATCGTTTTGTACATTAAGGTTGTTTTCAGATCAGTACTTCAAAAGAATTTATCTTCATATTTTGAAATTATTGCTTCAGATAGTCACAAAAACCTTAAAAAAAAAAGAAATAAGGTTATGATGACCAGATTTAAACGACATCTTTTCTCCTAGTAACACATAATCTGTAACAATACAATAATGCAATTTCATAGAGTCGAACATAAAAAAATGTGCCCTAACATTCCTCTCAAATTTATACAACGGTATGTAATGGGTTTTTAGATTTCCCTCATCAATAATATATGCTTGATATGTTAGTTACTCGTCACATGAATAATGGGATTCCTAAAAACCGAACACCAATGATAGGCCACACTATAAATAGGGTCAAATCACAGAAGTTCGGTCATTGGGATGTAAAGCTCTAGCTTAGCGTTCGCCAGTCGCCAACTGACGACTATTACATCGAAAGTGACTACCTAAAAATTGAACCCCAGTAGCCAAAATTGGCGATCATAATTTTTCCTTTTTGTTCAACAAATAATTAATACTGAAGCTGCATTTCTAAAATGATAATAATAAAACGCTCGAATTCGTTTCTGTCCGGAAGAAAGACTAATTTTTACAATGAACTTTCGCTACGCACCCTGTAGTTGAACTGTGTGTGTGGGTACATAAAATAATTTTCGCCCTTCAATTATGGCCAATCACATAATACATCATACTTACATATTTGGTACTATCCTTTTTTTACTGTCAATATTTTCACATAAAAAATGTCCGTAATAAAATTTTGTTTTGTGTGAAATGGCACTTTATTTTTGTCATATATACAGGGTGGTTATAAAATAACGCTTGCTATTCGGAGTGGTCTGTAGCTTGAATGAATAATCCAAATGCATCACAAATTGAGACACTAATCAAGAAGAGGAAAAAGGAATGGAATCATAAAAAATATTAAAAATAATAATCATAAAAAAAACTAGTCTCTTCACCAGGGTTCTAAATTACGAGGCGTACTCAATTATGGCCAGTTGCGATCAACACAGCTAATTACGCCTCGTAATTTATAACCCTGGTCAGGAGACGAGTTTATCTTTTTCGAAAAATAATGGATCACAAAAAAGAAACTCGTCTCTTGACCAATGTTCTAAATTACGAGGAGTAGCCAATTAGGGCCAACACAGCCAATAACGTCTCGTAATTTTAAAATCCTGGTCAAGGGACGAGTTTGTTTTTTATAATTGCATTCCCTTTTCCCCCTTCTCGATTAGTAAGTGTCACAATTTTTGATGCATTTGGATTGTTCATTCAAGCTACAGACCACTCTGAATAGTGACCGTTATTTTATAACTACGCTGTACTTAAGTTTAAAACTGGCTACTTAAAATCCAAATGTGGCTACCATTTTTTTCACTCTGGTAGCCACTGGCTACTATTAAAAAATCCCAGTCTAGAGCATTATTGGGATGTATCCCTTTTAATCATTAAAAGGGACCATCATTTTAATCAGTAATCATTTCAATCATTAAAAGGGATGACCTTAAAAACCATTTTGAAATGCACATTATTTGAAGCAGTTGTCGTACATAAACAATACATATCAAAATTAAATGATAAATGATATGGTTAACGAAATCAACATTTCATCCACATGTCATATTTTGTTATAGAGTGGTTAAATTATTTCACAGAATACTTCAGCCCAGCTTTAGTGCTAGCCGATGAAACTAATCCATTCGGCTTTAACTACCAAAACATGCTTTACTCATCATGTGCAAACAGTTGGAAGATTTAATCACAGTAAATGGAATATTTAATAATTTTAAAAAGAACGCATTAACCTTGATCTTCCTAAAAATTTAAAGATATATTAACTATAATTAATTTAATTAGCAGTAGCTCAAACCTTTCTTAATTCTTACACACCCTGCAATCACTGAAAACATATCAGATACCAATAAAGTGCAGACAGATATAATTCATGTCTTCCACTTCAATTCTTTAATAAGTTATGCATGCTGCATGATAGAAAATGGATATCACAAGTTCCCTGTTTTAGTTTTATTTTGCATTTAAATGTGCGAAAAATAAGAAGAGCTTCGTAAAACTGCAAAGCACTTTTTAGCCAATATGTATGATTTAAAACGGTTTCATAGTGAACAATAATGTCATACTTTCGATTCGAGATTTGACCTTTCAGTAAGTATGCACAATTTTTTAATGAATGAAGAGTTAAGTATTAAATAGTTAAACATTATACTCTTTGTATTCTGCATTTAAGTACTATGCACAATGTGTTTGATAAATATATTTTTTAAAATACAAGTCAACTAAATTACTATATCAATATATACATAGAATGTAAACAAGAATCTATCATAAATTTCAAACACTTAAAAAGCAAAATAAACATCCATTACCTCAAAATTAAGGACAAATAGTCAAGGAAAACATATTTTCATTTAACTATACAGTATTATTTTCATAGGTTAGTTAGTATATAATATAAAATAATCACAAATGAATGTTTGTTTACATTTTGCTTATCCTTTTCCCAAACGCATTCTAACTCGTTTCAAATCAAAATTATTCCGCCATATTTTAAGATAAATCTCAACTTGATAAAAAAAAAGAACAAAAAACATAATTAAGCACACAAAATAAGCGTTTCTAATTTCTATAACAAAATCAACCAGCTTTGTGAGTGTTCACAAAGCTCGTTAACACTAACACACACTCAATGCCATCAAAAGTCATTAATACAGTCATATAATTCGAACATAAAGAGACAAAAGCTTTCATTAAGTTACCTGTAGGTTAATTTGAAGATATTTCTTTGTTTAATTAAAAATTATCAAAGCAAACTGATACGTTACCAATTCACAACAATACACACACCATACACGCTACGCTACGATTTTGGGCCCACTAGTATTGCGCAATATCTCCGGTGGCAACCTGCAGTTAGGCCCGATCCCTATTCAAGATGGCCCTGGCTGAACGACATTGGATTCTCCCATCCATGGCACGATTGGAATGCACTATTTTTTTAAAAATTTCCACTATTTCTGAAAATGCTAAAATTCAATGTCAGTAGGAAAATGGAGTAGTAAAATTCCTGACGATCGATCCACAGTACTCATAACGAAAGACACGTGATCATCTATGCAACTAGTCCCACTTTCCATTAAAAGTACGTTACCAAGTATTTTACCAAGAGTTGATGGATTAAGGTAAAGAACTTACAGATATTTGTCCTGTCGACTTTCTGCACTGATCACAGGTGCCGACTCCATGGGGGCAAAGTTACATGTCTCCCCAACACATTCCGGTTTCAGTATCTTTTTATTTAAATTCGCTCTTGACGGGCCTCGTCCTTCTGTACTGACCTCTGTTCCCCACGCAGGATGACGACGCGTCTGGCGAGCTCGTCTGGGCGCTCGACCAGCGGCGACGACTGGACCCCTCGGCAGGACATCTCGGACGACAGCAGCGACGACGAGGGGGAGCCGGGGAGCCGCTGGCACGCCGCACCCATGCCCGTATTCAGGTCGGCAACACACACACGGCTTGAGATAAAGAAGTATTTTTTTATAAATAACGTTACATGGATAACCTCACAACGACCCAAATGAGCAACTTTGAAAAAAAAATACATACGTTTCTCTATGTATGGTTAAGGCTTTGCGGTGTCATTGGATGTAAATGATTGGTAGGTGGTAGCAGATAAGATGCAGAATGACAGACACAAGGGATCCGGACACTTCATTATTTAAGATGAGAGGTATTTGCTCGATTATTTACACCATAGTTAAGTGCAAACAGAAAATAAACAAGATCTTCTAAAAAAATAAAAGTAGCCTACCTTCCTTTTACTTAAATACTTACTGACATTCTTATAGGAAAACAATTCGCCGACAGACAATAAACAGACCGGACGTACAGGAACACAGATAAAAAGTATGCAAGATAGGTCTTTGATGTTATACCTTTCTGACAAATAAAAAGAATTTGTAAGATGCGACTAATAGAATAGATTTTGGAAGGGGGTACGGACAGACAGACGGACGGTATTTTTCGGTTTTTAACTGACCTAAGTAAAAATTATGTATGAAGTGTGTTCTGTCTTAAGAGTATCAATTCATTAAAATAAAGAGGGAGAAGAGCATACTTTCTATAAAATGACACTGCCTTGAACACAGATCTTCTCTTTCAGCCGGAGCGGGCGCACCGGCGGCGGGGACTGGGGGGGCAGCGTCCCCCTCTTCCGGGGCGACGCCAACTGGACGCTGGGCGGAGGGGGGCGGATCCTGGGCACCGCCCCCTCCTTCTACTCCACAGAGGCGAGTATTATGCCACCCCCTATTGAGCAACTCCTTCAAAACACGGTATGAGGGGCTTGCCGACCGGGGCGAATCGTTGCACTCTGGCCGCATGGGGTGAAAATGGGGATAGATTTGCACGTGTCGCCGAATGCAATGTATAGAACGAATTTTACTTCAGAATGCGTGTGCCCCCTTACGCTGGCATGTCGGTTCCACTCATCCTCCTCCACACAGTGGATATTTCTGTGGCCGACTGCCTACCCCTACTATTTTCTGGTGTCAGAACTCGGTCACTTTAACCTATCGAGCATGCGCCCTCCATCCACCCGTGCAATGTTAGGCCAGTTTAAAACATGATTACGGTCCACTTTGCCTTACTTGCGGTGCAGGGGCACCCTCCCCAGTGGCAAAGTCCAGTCCAAAAGTACTTCCACACCACGACGGGAAAATATCGCGCTATACGATTGCACCCGTGATTTTTGCTCACGTATAGTGCGGCAATCATGCCCCCAAATTATATGCTGCAACATATTAGGGGAATCGAATATCGTGGATGAGACCGTAAGTACGACATTCTCCCCGTCGCCTTGTGGAAACACACCCAACATGGCCACTTGGGAACACCGTCCGTATACATGCTGGCGCGCGTATGCTCATGTGTGTGTACTCATTTAGGATCGGCGGCAGTACCGCGGCCGGGAGGAGGAGGAGGCGGCGGTGGTGCTCCGCCTGGCGCGGCGGGTGGAGGAGGAGGTGCGGAGGAGGCGGAAGGCGGCGCTCCAGCTGCAGCTGCGTCGGCTGGAGGAGGAGGACGAGGCCTACTTCACGGAGGACGCGGCGACGCACCTCAGCCGGTGGCACAGCTCGCCCGCACTCACATCAGGTGCGGGCAGACGGATATTATTATTTTTAACTTGTCAATACCTGCTTTCGAAAATGTGACCTCATTTCCGAAGTGAATCTGTGTTAGGAGTTGTTTTTCATTCTTATTTTTTGAATTAAAAAAATGTAAATAACTGAAAAAGTGCTTGTGGTTGTTTAAATGCATGTGGATGACCCACCTGTGTTTCAGGAGGAGGAGCCGACGAGGAGGTGGTGTACCGCCGCATCATGGAGGTGGTGCGCGAGGAGGAGGAGCGCCAAAGGAGGAAAAGGTGAGCTTCTTCAACAAACAGCTCTTCCGACACACATTCACTCCCAAAATATTGAATTCCAATAATATTGACCCATCCCGTTTCCCATATCTTGTAAAATTACATTAAATAGTTAAATACCAAATATGGTGCCAAAAATATCCGACACATATATAGTATATTTAATCCTCAAAAGACTTCAGTTATGTTCTTCTAGACTTCTGGGTGATTCATACTCATATGCGACTCGAACACACCCACCTTTATGCCCCTGTGAAGCTGTTCGTGTGCTTCCCATTTTAATTCCGATCCTTGGCCGCCATTCCTTTCGACCCCTTCTCCCAGTGTCTCGCCTCCTCACGGCGTTCCCCTCCTCCTTTCAGCGGCGCCTCCACGTCCACCAGCTGCTCGCCGCCCCCGCCTCCGTTCGCGCGCCGCACCAAGAGGCCCCCTCCGCCCCCGCCCCACCGCCTCGTCTAGGGGGGGTTCCATCTGCGGCAGCCCTGATGTCCCCCCCCCCCCCCCAGGAGTCCGCGGAGGGATGCCCGCACCAACAACAGGAAGGCTGAATTGTAAATACAAGATATGTACATAGAATAAAATACAATTTCGCACTTGCAGGCTCTTATTCATAGAGGTAGGAAAGGAGAATAGAGAGGCCCTTGTAGATGCGCAGTAAGCGCACAAATGAAGCAAGGCTAGAGGGGTGCATCTTTCGGGATACCTCGGTGTCAGCTTACTATGTTATGCGCAGTAGCTCGGAAAAACTGACAGTCCTGCTTCAAATCATCAACTGGTGGGCTCCTCTACCCCTCCTTCCTACCTAGGGTTACTGGAATATCTGCGTATGAGGGTTGCGACATGATGCTCTCACCTGATTGGCTGGAGCATAGCCATGCTCCAGAGATACGGCGCTGTTATTTTTTCTCCGTAGACATTACACGGTGACTCAGCGAAGCTCTAATAAATCGCACCAAACGATATAATCAAAGGAACGTAACCACTATTTGTTATTGATTTTGTTTTTAATGATCTATATTCTTCAATATTTATTCTTTTTTGGATTAAAATTCTTAACGGTGATTAAAATTCTTAACGGTAAAGCTGTTATCCATGTTTTAATACCGGCGTGTGTCATTGCTATGGAATACAAAAGCTGTTTAAACTCGGAAAAAAGGTATAAAGCTTTACTTTTTAATCTTTGTATTGTAAATTAAACATCATGTGGACTATTACATTTCTAAAAATAGTATTTTTTATCATTATACTACCAAAAAATGCCATTTTTAATGTCGAAGCTAACAGACGGTATTTGGCATGTATCTTTGGCATGCGTTGGCGGAACAATAGTTGGCGCGGTAACGTAAACAAACCGCAAATCAAAGTCATTGCTTACTTGAAAGTTGAAAACTTTCTTATTTCTTCCAAACTAAGCAACAACATAATGTTTATGTGTGTAAAACTGGAAAAATAACTAGATTTGTTTTATTGGCGAGTTTGGCTGAGCGATAACGATTTTAGCATGGCTCACCTGCTAAGCTCCTTGTCGTTACCCTGAACAGCACACAGTGTATTGAAGGTACCCTATTCCTACCTATATGCTCTTATTCTAACCATCGAGATAGTGAAGTCGTGCGCTTTAGATGAGACACGTCAGAAGAACGGAGAAGCCGTGTTCTCCGCACTGATGTACACATTGAGCTAGAGGTAAAACTGGAGTGATCAGCGAGCCGATCTACTCAAACCCTTTGCCCAATTCTCAAAAAAAAAAAAAAAGGGGGGGGGGGGGGGGAGACTATTTATCCTAGCTCTCTAGCTCATTGGTCAGTCCGTCCTCTAGCTCATTGGATGTACATGATTCCAAACTCACCCCCCCGAAAGTTGAAACGCCTGATCAAATCCGAAAAATATGAATGTTATATTTGATTTAATATAAAATAGTACTATTATTTTATTGGGGATGATTCTCATATCTCGTCTTATCAAGAACTTATCGATAACTTTTGTCGTTCATTTTCTTTTCTTCGACAATACGAAAAACGAGCGATTATGAGCTTCTCTTTTTTCGAAAGTGAGATTTAGTTTGTGTCGCACTCTAGAACTACACGAGGGCAATTGGCAAAGTTTATCATAATTTAGAACCCCAGTTAAGTCACGCGAAAGCGAAAGGAATGGAGCAGAGCGTACGCATACTTCCTAGGCCGAAATATTATTAATGAAACGCTTCAAATGCGATTAATTTAAGCTCCTCACAGCGAACGTTCTCGAAAACCAGTATTTAACTTGCGAATTCGTGACAAACCATGCGAATTCGTGCTTAAGGGTGTGTCATTCGTGCCAACGACAAGAATCACTACGCCCGCCTTCATCGCATCACGTCAAGTTGACCAATGAAATAATTCAAAAATATCTTTGAATATAGAGCTGGATCAATCCCGTTCCTTTTAAAGATTCGTCGTAAGCTTTTACGATCATTTTAAGGAATCGTTTAAAATAACGAATTTTTTGATTCGTTCTTTTTTCGCCAAACGAGTGGGAGCGATTCGTTATCCAAACTTGCTAATCAACTTATCGCACAAATGGGAATATTCATGTGACGTTCCGCGGTTTGTTATCCCATACATTTCTCGAACCACGTGCTAATGTTATCCTATACAGCTCTCGAACCACGTGCTAACATTAACCTACTGCTTTAACCGTTTGTTTCCGTACAGCGATTTGGAATTGAAGCTCAGGTGGATAGGGCCGTGAATGTCCCCCATTGGGTTTCTACACACAGCTTAATTAGTTTCCCATCGGGGTATCCTCTTTTCTTGTACAAACAATTGATATTTTAGATATTTCTCCCCAATATTGAGCGCCAAAACTGTAAACAAACAGTCCGCGCGCGATTGATCGAATGATGTAAGTGTAACACCAATAGTGGCGCTCGCGAAGGATTTGCTTCAGTTCAATTATAGGAAACGCAGAAAATCTGCGAAACTCCACCATTCGCAGGCGAATCGTTCGCGTCGTCGCTTTAATTTCGGCTTTATTCTTAAGCATAGATTCGGTTTTGTATTGTAAACAAAACATATTTTAAGATACACAAAGAATGACCAACGAAAACAACCAATCAGAATAAACTTACTTGTAAACTATTTGAGATGTGAATCGCAAATGTTTTGCCAAGAAATGACGGCAATTCGATTTTCCGAAGAAGTTTTTTATTCAACGTAGATGTGAATGAGCCTTTATTCCTGGATAAATTTATGACGTTACTCTCTGTAGTATAAGCATTCCAAGAACCAAACAGCCCTTCATAATAGCACCGGAAGATCCAATATAGGCTATTTCTCAGTCAGGCAGGCGACAATATACAAGAGTTGGGTTATTTGGCGTTGGCGCACTAGAGATACATGTGGGTTATTGGCGCGTCGAGAATTAGAACCACAGTCAAGTGACGAACCGACAACTCAAGCACAACACAACTTTTAAAGACGACGCTGCGTCGGGACTTGAGGGCATATTTAGGTGAACTTCCTTGAAACGGGGGTGGCTTCGTTGGACTTTTGGGCTCCCCAGCCGACACCTAAGTAGGCAACCAACGCAGCTTTTAAGAATGACAACGTACGCGGCGTCGGTAAGTTTGAACTATCGTCGCACTAGAGCTACACGAGGGCTATTGTCGATAGGTGTCGTAATTTAGAGCCACAGTCAAGTGGCGACGCAGCGTCGGGACTTAAGGAGAGTCGATATTAGGAACATGATCAATTTGCGGAACGGCAACTAACACGCAATAAGAAATACAATATGCATGTCACATCTTTAATACCAACTTCCGTGACGTCTTAGCTTCACAGAACAATCTCCACTTTTAAGATAGCAACAAAGGGCTCACCTTTGATTCGCTGCTCCCACAATTGCCCTTCCTATGATGAGGAATCTCGCACAAGTTCTTTCGAATAGCCGCATACAGAACCATGAACTGGAAATTTCTTGTTTGTTTTGCTAATTAGTGAATATTATGATCTGGCTCAATATAAATATTTCCGTTTGTTAATATTTTAGTACATAGTGGTGAGCTAATGGACAAAGATATAATCCAAATTACGACTCCAAATAAAACCCTGCAAAAATAATCAAAATACTTGAACACTTTACCAATACACTTGACTTCGTTTAAATATTAGAAAATATTTCAACATTCCTTATTATTAGTTAAATACTCTATACTCAGAAGGGGGGAATCACAGTCAAAACTTTCTTCACCTTCATTAACTTGTAATGCTGGGATTTTTTAAAATTCCAAGTTTACTATCATGAAAGTTTACTGAAGTTTTCAGGTGAATGTATTGACAAAAAACTAACCTCTTACATCCCTTTCCGACCGGGCTCGCACGATCGTGCGGGTAGTAAAGAGAATGTTTAAGCTCTTCAAAAATATCGATAACTAGCAGTATGGTCCCGCCTTACTGGGAAACCGTTAACTTCACATTGCTTCCTTTTAGATGCATGCTTACTTGTGAAAATACACTCAAAATCAAAACAAAATTGAATTCGTGTTGGCGCATGCGAACTTAAAAAAGCAAACACTAATAGAGGATGAAGCAGCCTTAGGGCGAGCGCATATCTCAACCAAACTCAATCAATCAAACTAATAGAGGATGGCTTTTTAAACTAATTATATTAATTAAAAATCACAATCAAATGTGAAAAAACTAAGCCTCAGGTGCACACGTAGGTATTATTAGGAATCTATATAAAAAAATTCGAATTTTTTAGAGCAGTCTAAGTAGGTCTTTTGTGATCCACAGACATACACACAGACAGACAGACTCTTTCTTTTATTATTATAGATGAAGCAGCTGACTTGTACCATTAGCTATTTGCTTAAAAAATGACTGTTTTTAAGGAGTTGCTAGCATTGATGCTGTTTAACGCATTTTTTTCGATAAAACTCCAAATTTAGTCTCATAATTTTAAATCAGCGCCCCCTGACCGCCGGTCGAAAAGGGATATGAATAATCTTACAACACCTAACTATGTAACACACCAATTCTTGTAATTGGTTTTAAAAAAATTAAATACAAGCACAGAACACGAAAGTTACGACTTAGCTACTTTAATAAAGTTCAACGACATGAAACACTTTCTGGAATTTAAGTTTTAAAGGCCCCAACTTCATTCAACACAAAAAATTATAAACATACTTAGCACTTTGTATTAGAAACAATTTGAAAATTTTCGTCAAACATATTAAGAGAAAATAAATTAAAATCACCACATAGTCTATAAAAAGTGGACATCATTTCAAGTATAAAATGAAAAGCTTTCTATCTTTCTTCCCAAATAAAGAGCTTTTAATATTTTGAGAAATTGGCAACACTCAAAATATAAAAATTGAAGCCTAACATTCCTTTCAATCCCAGAAAAAGACAAAATATGCAAATGAGATATTAAACTTTATTTGTACTACAAACAGTGTAATATTTTTCACAAGTAAGTAAAAACAACAGCGAATGCATTTTAAAGTTACAAAATTGACGAGACAGAAGTTGACAAAATGCACTTCATCTGATGAAAACAACCAGCACCACTAAAGTACAAAATGTAGAATAATACTGACACCTGGCCCAAAATTCTAGGTGTTTTCACAGAAGAAAACTAAGCTACAAAAACAAACAAACACTTTGAATTCACCCTTCATTTTAAGAATTGAATTTTTAGGAATGATTTGTAAACGTCTTTGGTAAATTTTTTAAATAAAAAAAATTAAGACACGTTTAGAATCTGGTTGGGTAACTTTAGCCCAAGTAGGAAACACATAAGAAACATACCTTTTACGATCCTTAAGGAAGGGGAGTGTTACAGAATTGAATACCAATTTTAAAATGCAGTCAAAAACAGTTATTAAAAATGGTTCATAACGTAACATTTACATTGCACTGCATCACAGAATGACATTACTCTATGAATAACACCATTGATTGCCGCTTAAAAGAATTTGTTTTAATTTTAACTTATTTTTAGAAGCAAGGTTTAATAACACATATCTTTACAAAAAGCAAACAATGTTATTATAAAATGGAAACAATAGCTATTCATAATTAGGAATTAAAAGTGTTTACATATTGACATTAGCCATTTTGAATGTTTACTTCTCTTTAATTTTATCTTATTTATAGTTAAAAATGCTTAACTTTTTTTAATAAATCATCTAAAAAATGCATAATCATACGAGTAAAACTTCTTCAAAAATAGTTAAACAGAATACACTTTTACATACATGTTAGAAAGTTTCATAAAGAAATTCTTACATCTTGGGCCAAAGTTACCTCATTTATAGTCAAAAGTTTTCTGGTGACTAACTATTAAATAAGACAAAAGTATTAAACTTAGATTAAATAGGTGAGGTTTATAGGTGTAATATTCCTCCCAATAAATAATACAATAGTATAAAGTGTTTTTTATAGCTATTTTCTATATTTTTTTAGGTGTAAAAGACAAAGGTTGGAAGAAATAGATTTTTGTCATTAAATAATAAATGCTTATAAGAATACAAACTTTATTTGTGGAGAGGCCAAAATTAGAAAGATATTTTTTTTTACATAAAATGAAAGGCAGTGTTTCTTTTCAAAAATGTTAAAGCAAGTTAAGATGGGATCATTTAATGAAGAGATTAAAAAACAAATTTTTTCCCAGCACTTGGGCCAAAGTTATCTGCTTCGACAGTAATCGTAAAATATTGGAACAATTTGTCTCCTCTGCCCAAGCACCCTTCATTTTGTGAGGGCAGTACACTGGATGACAATACATGATTTAACACTGTAAACATGGCATGCAATATAAAATCATTCCATTTAAAATAATTTGAATACATGTGTTTTTACAATAAAGAAGTAAAACACAACCTCATAATCACACATTTGTAGGGCAAAAATGAAAAATATATGAAACAAATAAAGAATCAAAAATAATTAAAACAGCCAAAAACCCAATTAAAAAAAATTAAAAACTCTTATAAAAGATATCAAATTCAAACTTAATAAATGTGCAGAATGCTTTAAGAGTGCAATAATATAGGAACATAGGAAACATGGCTTTCAGAGTTTGAGATATTTTTACGTTTTTGGCAAGAAGAGCTTAGCATAAGGCATAAAACTACTTATTGAATAGTTCTATAGAAAAATTCAAAAATATATCTACAAAAACCATGATTTGAAATTTTTTAAAAAAGTTTATATTAGTAATTTTAAGTAAAACATCAGTCTATGAAGCTCAATTTATACATGGTAAAAGCAAAAAACACAACTGTAATACTCAGTTGGAATTTTAAATGCGACATTTAAAATGAAATACAAACAAGCAAAAAGAAATGTGACACCCATAAGAGGACATGGCACAACCGTGGGCTCTCGACTATGTGACAAGCTCAAAGAATGATTAAAATAAAGCCGCTAAATGTTGTGCGTATATTGTATGCACTTGAAGATTGAAGTGCACCTATCTATTCTAGAGTAAAACCACACAAACTAGATTAGAAAATTCAGTGCCTAGCTCTAAAAGAATGATATTTACAAGCACACTTGAATCCAATGGAAAGTCCTCGTGGATTTCAAATGGTAAACCCACAAAAACATGTACACATGTTTCAAAGAAATGACATGGTTTAATCGAAAGAATTGTCTCAGTTATACCCACAAGAGGCCACATAAAAAAAAGTAGGTTTGTTACAGAATCTGTTACTTACAACGCTTCTACACAACATTTATGTTCAGCAGGAAACAAACCAACAACAAATCAGAAAGAAATTCGCCAAACAGGACATTTTGTTAGTTCTAATTCAAACTTTTATAAGCCAAAATTAATAATTTTCTTTAATCTTCTTTTGCAGAATTGATAATTAATCTTTATCGTTTGCTAATTGTTTTTAAGTTCGAAGAATAATGATATATTTTTGAATAAATATATTTTTGCAGCCACAAGTTTACATTTCGAAAAACAAATAAGTAAAATTCTTGCTTTAAAGATAAAAGCAAAACTTTACATATTCTGCAAATTTAGAATTTTTTTCTGCATCTTTCTTCATACATTTGTAATGAACCATCAAAAAACTTTATTGTGCTATCACAGCAATCCAAATTGAATAATATCATAAAATAAATATTTTTTCAAGAGTTTAATTTTTATTTTAAATAAAGTTTCTCGTACGCTTGATGTAATGGCAACAGTAAAAATATGGAATAAAAATGGAATTTGCATGTTATTTCAATACAGATTAAATTTTTAGTTTTTTAAATTTTAAATAAACTTCCAATTTAATTTTTTAATGAAATTTGGAATTTAGCCTAAACTGATTTTTTGCTTCGAAATGACGTATCCCACTTGTTTGTGAGACTTGTGGTTCGTTCTGTGTAAGTGGGTGACAGACAGACCGACTGAATGATTATAAAACCTTTCACTTTTTACGTTATAAACGTACTGTGGAAGCAAAAAAAGGAAAATCAAAGTTCTTTTAAACACGATCAGGTTGTTTCACGTTAAATATACATGAAATTATATAAAAATTACATTTTCTAAAATGCGTCCAGCAGTTTTTAGCAGCTCTTTTCTCAACATAGTTGCAAAGAAGCAAAATAGTACCACCAATGATAGTGAGGAATAACACACTTAAAATAAGTAAACTATTAGATACACAAGATGTTAAAAAAAAGTAATAAATGCATGTCCATGGCAAAATGAATGTAAAGAAAATATGTGTCACGGGACACCACTTCAATTTGAAACTAAATGCATCTAGTGGGGATGAGAAGAAAATAGCAGCACAACCCCAATAATTGCAATGTTTTAGATTAGTTCACATAGTTTTACAAACCTATTTATGTAATAATTAACAAAAAAATCTTGGTTTTAAAAGTCATTCCTATGGTAGAACTTTTAAGAAATATAATAAAAGGGGTGTGACCTGTTAAGAAATCTGTTAAACTAAACTTTCAGACATTAGCTAAAAAGTTTTTTATGATGTTCCAGCTGCGTTAACTTCGTTTTCCCCCCGCAATATTACAAACAATAGAACATGCTGTCCCTAAAACATTTTCAGCCACTATGAGCTCATTATTTTGTGCACAGTGTGTTTTTAAATGAACAGTGTTTTGTAATTAACCCATTTGATAACCAAAATCCTGCTTATTAAACAGCTATTCTACAGTAGAATGACATCCCCATGAAAGGAGTCCCATTTGAATGGGAGATGAACCGTGCTCCAAGCCCATCAGTCGAAGGCCGCCTTCTTGGCGAGCCCGGTCAGGGAGGAGATCTCGGAGGGCTCGCCCGGCTCGGAGGTGGTGAGGCGCGAGAACTCGATCTCCTCCTGGGTGGACGACACCGCATCTGGAGAAGAGAGCACAACTCAGCACAGGGGGGGGGGACAGACCCTCTCAACCAATTATTTTGAATACTGATACAATAAGTAACAATGGGAATAACAATGTATAGAAAGGTAACTGCGAAAAACAGTAAAAAAAAATTAAGCATTCATCACTGATTTCAATAAAAAAAAGCAATGCCACTATATCTATGTAATACTAAAAATGAAATGTTTGAGTGCACTGCTTATAGACTGGACAATTGTGCTTCACACAAATGAGTAGCGATTTCATTGTGATGGTAAGTACTTTCAGGGTTCAACATGTTTTTTTTTTGGAGAAAAAAAATAAATTTGTTAAAATGCCATATTTTTTCCTTTTGTACTGCCATAAGCAGAATAAATTAAATGAAACACTTACAAAAACAATTAAAATTGAAAAAGTTTATTTCAATCTGTTGCCATTAGCTTCAGAAGTTAAATTCACAATTTTGAAAATAATGGGCATGTTTCAAGAGACCCTTCCAGCTGTCACTCTCAAATTTTATATTCATGGTTTAGGTAATGGATTTCCATTCGTCCATCTGAGGGCGCACAAGGGCGGATTTAAGATATTATTGTGAATTGTGATGATTGCTCAAATGCCATCACACTAATGCTGTATATTAGGGGTTTTTTATGGATTCATTTTTTTCGCCAAATATATTGCCAAACTCACAAAATTATCAATAAAAATATAATTTTCAATCAATTAATCGAAATATGTTTTTTTTTAAATGATGTATAAGCTAGTGCAGATCTCAAAAGTCATCATGCTAAATCTGTAGAATGGGTTCATTTGTAACTATTTTCTTGCCAAATAAGTTACAAAGCTCGCCAAATTATGACCAAAACGAGCAACATTTATTTTGTTATGAATGGTTATTCGCAAGTTAATGTGTTCTAGAGCTGTACATAGGACCATCTGTTGCAATCTTCACTAGTTCGCCTATATGGGGTCAGGCAGGACAAATGAACGAACTGCATTTTTATAATGATATGTATGCTGGTTGGTTGTTAGAAAGTCAATTGCTTCATGCTGTATATAAATCCTTGTGGTTCCGTCTCCCTTTTTCTCCGACCAAAAATCCTCCAAATCACTGAAATGTGTGTTTGTATCATTATACTTGAGAGTATGACTTGAGTGACCCATTTGGAGATTTTTATAATCACTTCATCTCTGCCGCCAAAGAACCCAACTTAAGGAAATGCATTATTTTTATGCTCCTGTCTGAGACAAATAAAATACTCTGTTGTTGCTCTATTCTCACCCAAAAAAATCTGCGATGAATGTTTTAAAGGGGTCCAGTACCTTCCAACTTTTTTTTATGAACTCATACTATTCAGATTTTATACACTGGTGAATCTTGCATTAGTAAAACTTAAAAGCAAAAAAGAATTTGAAAATGCCTCAGTATTTTTAAAAATGTAAGTTTTTGTTCAATTTTTTAGCAATTTTAAAATCCCTACTCCTCCCTTATTTTTCGACTTTTTATCACAAATTTTTTTATATATTTTCCCTAATAATATCTTATCAAAGCTATACATCCAAGTTTTAAGCAAGATTCAACTTTTTATTTTAAAAATATTTTTCGAAATTTTATCAAAAATATTTACGAAAAAGTAAAACTTTAATATTTACGAAAAAGTAAAAACTTTGACATTTAAAAAAAAAAATACTGAAAACATAAGTGAAACATTTTAATGCATAGTTTTGTTCATTATATTTTGAGGATACTATAGAAAATTACAGAAAGTTTTTATGTATAATATTAAAAGAGGAGTAGTATTTTTCACTAACCTAAAATTTTAAAAAACACGAACAGAGATAGGAGCATTTAAAGTATACATCTGTGGTAGGATACCTATAGAGTGTGTCTCATTTAAAAATTAATAACTCAAAAACTAATGCATAAAGCTTAAATTGGTTTTTTTGCAAAATATTAAGAAATGTTCAAATAACATCTTTAAAAACTAATTAAAAAAAAATATAAATTTTCATGAGTTTGGGGTTTAAAGAGCACTGCTATTCCTCCCGTTGGTTACCTGACTGTGCGGGGTAGTACTTGTGCGAGGGTGCGTAGAGTGCGAGCAGCGCCAGGGTGTAGAGGTTCCACATGCCGTAGACGCCCGTGTAGAAGGCCGACGTGTACTCCAGGGAGATGTCCCGGTCCCACTTCCACTGGCCCTCGCTCACCTGCGCATTGAATGATCAAAATCAGACAATAACCCGAAAAACCTTTCTTTTGCTACATTATATTATTCACAAATTCCCATTTTTATTTATTTAAAGAGGATGACCAATATAAAAAAATTATAAGTCATTTATGCAACATATACCTTTCACATGAAATATTTTTTAAAAAACGCTCTAAAATTCACAAAATAATTTTTAAAAAAATAACATAAAAAATGGACGTGTATTTGAGTTTTAAGAGCCTTAAATACCAGTCAACACATTATTTTTGATTGGATAAGCATTTTACTACAGCATGTGCTTCACCATTTCCTACACTGTTTACAATTATCCTCATATCATGCATTGCCCAGTGTTTTGCGCGAGTACTATACCTGTCCGATGATGAAGGAGATGACGGTGAGGGCGGCGCACACCACGGTCGCCAGCATCAGGAACTTGAAGCGGTAGATCACGCCCTGCAACGGGAAGAGGAGGAGACACGTCACATCACTTCCACAGGACACACAAAAGGAAAGATATTGCAAAGTGAAGATCTCGATGAAGATGCATTCAAACGGGATTGCAAGTAGTAAGATTGAATGTCAAAATTCACCGATACTCTTTGTCCAACTGATTTAATACATCTCTGCAGCACACTCATACTTTCATGCTTTTTTTTTTGTTGAATAAAAAGTACATTTTTAAAAGGATATTTACTTTCTTTGCTCTTGTTGAAACACTGATAAATATTTTATATTTTCAAAACTTATTTAGAACAAATGTTACTGGTTTTACAATATTTTGTAAGAAAAAAAATGTTAAGTGAAACCAAAGTATGGTAATGTTTCTTGCATATTATCAGCCAAATATAAGCATTTTACATCAGAGCCATAGAATTCCACAATACTGATTTTCAAATTTTAAGATTCAGGGTTAATATCATTTTGTAAAATAAGTACATAAAAAGAATTTTAAACTAATTTTGATAAACTATTTAAAAGTTTTCTAAATAAATAATGTTTTGAGAGCATTTCTTATGTATCCAATAGTCCATAGATATGGTTAACAAAAAATTAGGAAATATGCAAATATTAACCTGCATACATAGTTTTATGATATTTTAACTAGTGATTGCATCTTAAGAAAAAAAAGATTGTTATATTGTGTCACCTATGACATATTTCAAAAATCTGAGAAACCTGTGGTTGTAAATTTGAAAGCTCCTAAAATTGTGAAACTCAAGTATTCTTATCATGTTTAAAAACTTTTGTATGTGCCACTTTGAATTTCATTAAATAAAATCAATGTTGATTTTTTGTTGCTATTTTGGTGTTTACCTTTCCTAAAATAATACTTCCCTGAATTTAAAAGGTTGGCTGAAACAAAAATTGAACAGGGTGACAAAAATCGGAAAATAAGTGGCCATCCTGAACTGAAAGTACTTTGAGTGCTGTAGGGGAAACCAATGGGCTCATTGGGATACAGGAAAGACCATGAACAATTTTTTTAGGGGACATTAAGTGCCACTGCTGCGTTTCTAAACTTAAAATCACCCAGAAATAGTCATAAAAAGTAACTGCCTTCTAGAAGAAGACGTAGTAAAGGGGAAGTGAAAGGGGTCACCTCATAGTACATCCTGCGTGCGCTGCTCATGGAGGGGAGGGTGTTGCGCTTGAAGCCGATGTTGCGGAACACGCGGAACACCAGGTAGCACAGGAACAGGAAGTAGGCGCACGCGCACAGGAACGCGAGCACGATGAAGCCGAGCTGGGCACCCGAGTCAAGGGCAACTCTCCTCCTGGACAAACAACAAGATACGCATCGACACAGAGGGGGGACACACCACCCAACTCACTTTGAAGGACGGGGCAAGAGCAATGCAACAAAAGACCTGACCTGGGTAGGGAGAGGGGCCAGGGCAATGGGCATTGATAAAATGAAACGTATAGCTATTGTTTCAGTTTCACTTCGACACCAATTTTAATAAGAGTTAAAACTTTTATAAATTATAAACACTGTTAGTTATAATTTAGGATAGTTGGGTGCATTTTCTTTTGTTCTAAATCAAAAATGAAATCTATGAATAAAAAAAAATATTTATATAAAGTTAAAGTAGAAGTTTTATCACTGAAATTTAATTTGTTATAAAACTGTTTTCTGCAAATGCTTCTTCCCTGATCGCGGGGTCATATTGTTTCATGATTAGTTTTGTTTTAAATTTTATCCAAGGCAAGTATTAGGGATATACCAAGTTTTAGTTTGTGGTCAATCTATTAGTTTTCGTTCACTATAATACAGAACATGTTTGGGATATTTTTTTTTACTTTCAACAGGAAGGCAGTTGCAGTACCAAATAAATATTGAACCATGTCATTCCATTAGACTAGTATAATGGATGTATATAAAGGTTATAAATAGGTATTTATCAATTATAAATAACAATTGATATTATTTCATTAGTATTATTAAAGGGAAAAAACAAATCAATATTTTACACACCGAAGCAACTAAATATTTCTCAGAAATTCAAAAAAGCCTGGGAATTTTTGTATTTTAGACATGTATATTTTCATCAACTTATGAATGCCCCGGGAATTTTACAACACTAGAGAGAGGGAAAACTGCTGGAAACTACAGTTGAGTACACTAGTAGAAAAAAAAAGGGCATTAACCACTCTTCACAGTGAACCTTATACCGGGGCAACTTTTGATTGTGAAGTCTGTGTTTCAACACATTTGCTACTCTCTCCGCAAACGACTTCAATCTCCAGAAGACTTTGAAATAAGTGAGTGTATTGAAAAGGATACTGATAACTTTGATCCAACGGTTGAAGTCCAAATGCTGAAGAAGGGATTCTTCAGTTGCACGCCCCTGCAAGACAAACATCTTGTTTGAGTGGTGGCTGGAGGTTGGAGCTACAGACGTGTTGGGCAGCAAGATGAGAAGACGGGTTCATTTTAATGGGGGAAAGGAAGTGTTCAAATGGGCACAAACCCTTGGCAGCAAAATGTGACCCACAGAGGATGTCAAGCGAGTTTTGGACAATGCATACACAAGAATAGCATAATAAAATATGCTGAACCCATGACATAGGCCCACATTAACGTATAAAAAGTTATCAGTTGATTCTCAAACAATCAAATGTTACTGGTTCAAATATTTTTTATAAAAGATTCAAGCTTACATTCACGAAGGAAGGAACGTAGATTTTTGGCGTAAATAGTTGATTCATGGCTTCATCCACGTCGTTTCCTTCGTGAATCGTCTCGTGTCTCATGCACAAAGTGGAAGGTATTTCCTTCATGATCTGAAGAAACACGAGAAGTCAAGTGTGTGCACACCGACAGAGGCCGTATATATATATATAAGGGAAGTGCGTGCTCACCTCTCGCACATGTCGAAGATGAAGAGGCAGAAGCAGCCCACGGCCACCGAGGTCAGGTAGTGCCAGTAGCTGCGCAGCCGGTTGCGCTCCACCTCGTCCTGCACAACAGAGGAGGGATTGACAAAGAATCACATCATGAAAAAAACATGACCATCCCTGACAAGAACGAGACGGTCCGTACGAGACATGCCATGCATTGGATAGATGTATATTAAATGGACAAACATTTCTCACCTTTCTTCCTTCCTTCACATGCAGCATGTAAAAAGAATCCAATAGAATGACACAATAAACACATCAAACATAATATTTAGAGGTGGATTCTTTTTTTAAAACAAGCACAGTTGTAATGGTCATTAACACGTGAAATCATTTCCCCACACCCATTTGAAATTTTTTTATACATGGATAGGTTTACATGGATAGGTTTTCCTGTTTTCTAAACAGATTTACTATCAAAATATGTTAACTCGCATCAGGTCATATATTTTAGAATCCCTTCCATATGAAATTGCAACCCCATCCTCAACAAGAAGTTCTAAAAGAACTAAAATAGCCTACTTTCCTGTTACTTAAATGCTAATTAAATTTCTTATCTTGAAAAAACTAGGATCGTTACAGTAAGTGACATCAACAACCGTTTCTACATTAAATTTATATACGTACATTAGAATTAATTTCACTAAACACAGCAAAATCTATAATCCAGCTATAATTTTAACTTCTTAAAGACAAATCAATTATTTTTATTAATTTTCTATCGCCAATAAAATAAATATTAATTATCATCCACATGATTTATTTGCAGTTATAAATAAATATTTAATTATTTGTAGAACAAAAACCATAAAACTACTCCAAAATGCATTTGAAATAGAAAAATGTAAATTAACAAGTAGGTTTGCAACAGAATCTGTCACTTAACCTGCTTAAAAACAAAAGTTGTGTTTAACAGGTAAAAAGGCGCCAAACACAGCATTAATTCTATATTTTCCCGCCAAATTCCGCTAGTTTCATTTATTTTATTTCAAAAATTAAATAATTATTACTTAAACCGTTTGCAAAAATTTGTATTTCAAAGAATAAATATGTAATATTTTTCGCTTTTAAATAGAATGAAAACATTTCATACCAACATACAAAGAATTTTGTAGTGAAATATATTTTACGTCATTTTAAACTGATCGATGTCGCAAAAATAAATTTATTTTAATTTATTGTCTAAAAGAATTAAAGTTTCTCGAGCGATTGCTGCGATGGCAATGGTGATTTAATTCTAATGAAAATGGCTTCCTATGCTTTATAAATAAGCATAAAAATGTGCAGTTTTTTCATTTTTTTTCTGAAATTTTCAATGTATTCTCATTTCGATACGCTGAATTTTTTTACGTATCTCACTTGTCCGTAGCATTTGTAGTTTGCAACAGCGATATAAATGACTCGAAATTGAATTTCAATATTAATTCAATGGGAAATTCGTCGACAAACATTACATTTATGTCCATCCGATTGTACAGACAGACAAACAAAAAGTCTGAAAGTTGGGTACCTGAGGTAATACCTTTCTAATAAAAAAAGAATTTTTAAGATCGGAATGATAGAACTGATTTTGGAAGGGGGGTACGGACAAACATACGGACGGACACACATCGACAGCATGTCAATACCTACTTTTTCAATTTTTTTTTAATTCTTTGAATTAAAAAAAAAAAGAAAAGTAGGCTAACCTTATTCATGGCACTAAAAAGAATTCATTCATGTCATGCCATGCACCCTGATGAGAACAATCCAAAGGGAGCTCGTGCCCTTACCATGAGGTGCTCCCCGCAGAAGACGAGCCAGAAGGAGAGGAGCTGCGCGTAGAAGAGCCCCTGGCGCACGTCCCCCAGCAGCATCATGAAGGGCAGGTCCAGCCACAGGCACAGGAACTCCAGCGGCACTGCACAACACACACCACAATAAGGGGACGGGAAGGACGAGAAGATCAACATAACACACACAAAAAGGTGTACTCAGGGTTGGCCCACGTGAAACGACAAGCATTTTGAGTGAAAGGAACTTCCCAAAACACAATACGCTAGTCACATGATTGCAAACGCTACTTCCATGACTCTCTGGGGTGTCCCTTCTCGTCAACCTGTGCGATGCAAATTGAGCAATTTTAAAATTTCTTAGTGTTCTTTCATTCTAAAATGCATATTCTGTAAATGAAGCGGAAGGTTAGAGAAAAGCAAACAGCTCACATTTGCTGAGAATTGATACCCTGATGACTTTAGTCAGACTTGATTTTTCTTCAAATCACCTCCGGCTTTGTATTTTGCCGAAGTTTGAAATACTGACAATTTAGCATACTATCCTTGATTGTGAGGAAGCTACTAATATGATTAATAGGATGATCTTAAAAGTAAATATTCCCCCAGTTAACAAAGAAGTGTTATATTATAATGTAACAAGATTCATATCTTTTATCAATAGATGACACCATGAACAAAGTCATATACTGAATTCTGATACCCTGCAATCAGAAATTTGTAAAAGTTTAATTTCCTGCTCACAAAAGGTAGTTCTGGCATTCCAGTTATAAAAAACTATCACTAACTTAACCCGTTCTCCGTTCCTTTTTTTTCTCCTGCTAGTTTTAGTTTAATTGATTCACATCATTTCGTCTTTTTCACATCTGCATTTACACACATTATAAATAGGTACTAGCAAATTTCACTTAACTCAATGTGAGAATAAATTATATTAAAAAAAATTAATTTAATTTAAAACAGCTTAAGTTGTATAAAGTTATTTTCAAGCATTTGTCCGGTAAACTCTAACTATTCACTCAAACACCCCTTAAACCCAATAAGTGAAACTCTGCTTATTATTTGGGTTGCGTTTTTCTCCCTTTCTTTGGGGTAGTTGAAAAAGAAGTAAAATACTGTTAAAGAAATAATTGTAACGTAACTGTTGTGTTAACTGATTTTGTTTCTTTGTTCCGCCGCTAGATGGCGTAGTACTTGTTTTACTTCTTACTTGCCAAATAAGAGTTCTTTCACTTTTGTAAATAAAACGTTCGAGCTAGCATCAAGAATGTTGTCTTGTTTCTGTTTACCTCTGCTAATAGTATTTAGTTGAATCTGCTTTAGGTTATGGGCGTTTGCCGCTTAACTAGCGCACGTGTAAACACGAAATGGCTTCTTTAAAGTTTCGGCCGATGTTTATGTCAGAAACAGCTGTCGTCGTGGCCGGTGCTCGCCATACTGCTTTGTTGTTGTAAGCGGGGAGGAAGCGAAGAGGCCGCCGCACGGTTGAGAAGCAGAGAAGACTGTCGCGTCGCAGGCCGATATTCGGTGCGAAGCGCAAGTGAACTGCTTTTCTGACAACGTTGGCTACGTTTTAGCAGAAGGGCCGTCGTCGCGTCGCAGGCCGATATTCGGTGCGGAAGAAGTGCAAGTGAACTGCTTCTCAGACAACGTTGGCTACGTTTTATTGAAAGAATTTACTGCTGAAAATGGATTTTAGTCGGCACATTAGGCCCTTGACTGGCGAAAAAGATTGGCCAATATGGAAACGTAAAATTCGCGATATGCTGGATTATCACGAGGGCGCTATCGATGTTATCGACGGAATACTGCAGAAACCGGAGCCTTTAGCTGCAGAAGCCACAGAAGCTGAGAAAAAGCAACATAAAGAAAAAAGCGATTTTTACCGAAAAGCCAACAGCTATGCCAAGTCAATGATCACAAGCACTGTCACAGACACTGTTTATCATAAAATTATGGACCAAGAAACAGCGTACCAGGCATTTGATGCCTTAAAGCAGCAGTTTGAGGCAAGCTCAAAAGATCAATTGTTTAAGATATGTACAGAATTTTTCGCTTTTAGTTGGATGCAAGGAGAAGATGTTTCGACTCATATAGCAAAACTTAGAAGTTTATGGAACGAGTTGAATAATGGCCTTGAGTCCATGAACGAGAGAAAATTACCTGATTTAATGCTCGTATGCAAAGTTTTACATATTTTACCAAACAGTTTTGAGACCTTTAAATCAAGTTGGATGCTGTTGTCCGGTGATGACAAGAAATCATTCGATGAATTAACAGTGCAGCTGACTATGTTTGAAAGAAACTTCACCAAGACTGAAGACAATAGCAAAGTTGTTCAGGAAGCACTTGTAGTAGCAAAACCAGAAAGACCAAAACAAGATGGAAGATTTAAATCTAGATCAAGGAAAGGAGATACCTGTAATTACTGTAAACGTAAGGGCCACTGGGTTAAAGACTGTAGACAGTGGATTACTGACGGAAGACCTGGAAAGACAAAATTAAGTAATACACAAGCAAATGCAGTGTCGGCAAACATTGCACTTATGTCCGTTTGCGAGGAAGCCTACGTAGCAGAGACCGATTCAGCTTTTTGGATAGATAATGGCGCAACTAGACATGTCACAAATAATTCTTCATATTTTGTTGAATTTGTGGAATTCAGTGATCCATGTAGCATTAGAGCTGCAGGAAATGAAAAGTTGAGTGCACTTGGGAAAGGAAAAATTTTAGCAAGAACTACTATTGAAGGAAAATGCCAAGAAGTCTTTTTAGAAGACGTATGGTTCGTTCCCAAAATTAGTAGAAATTTGTTTTCTGTCCTGGCATCACAGGACAAAAACCCAAATAGTGTATTCGAGTCAACTCCTACAGAGTGCAGATTAAAAGTGAATGGTCAAGTAGTGCTAAAAGGATTTAGAAAAGTAAATGGTACTTTATTTAAGGCAGATTTAGAGCCAGTTTTAACTAAGGAAGTGCACACTGCTATTGTGGACAGTTCACAGTTACAATTATATCACGAAAGATTGGGTCACCAAGACAAGCGTCATGTGAAAAGGGTTCTAGAAAAAGAACTAGGCATCTGTGTAAATATGGATAAAGAAATTTGTGAGCCGTGCATTTACGGCAAGACACATCGTTTACCATTTGGTACAAGAAAAAAGGCTTCTAGGCCAGGTGAACTCATTTCTGCTGACATTTGTGGACCATTTGATTTATCTTTCCAAAAGAAACGTTATTTATTAGTATTTAAGGATAGTTTCACAAAATTTCGTTATGGTTATCTGTTAAAAGAGAAATCAGAGGTAAAGAACATGTTGCAACACATGATTAAACACTCCGAAACTGTAGGACATAAAATTCAAGAACTACTCAGTGATAACGGGGGAGAGTTTGACAACGAGAATGTTCGTACAATTCTGCGTTCTAAAGGAATCACTCAAAGGTTGACAGCACCTTATACCCCAGAACAGAATGGTGGCAGTGAACGAGAATTTCGTACAATAGTCGAAATGGCCAGAACTTTTAAATACTCAAACCCTGAGGCAGACTTCCCTGCAGGAATCTGGGCAGAATTAGTAAGTTCCGCCATATACGTTCTCAACAGAACAGGAAAGTCATCAGTAGAAGATGCAAGCCCATATGAGCTTTGGCTAAACAAGAAACCCAGATTGAAACACCTACGTGTAATAGGGTCTACATGTTTTGCACACATTCCGGTTCAAAATAGGAGGAAGATGGACAGGAAGGCTATTAAGGGCTACCTTGTGGGATACGATGGAGATGAGCGTTACAGAATCTGGATAAAGGAAGACCATCGTGTGATTTTATCCCGAGATGTGATCTTTCAAGAAAGACCAGGCACATGTGACGACTACGCCAAGCCATCCTTGCAGGACAGAGTAGAGGAAGAATCCAACCAGGGAAAGTGCGAAGAGAGGCAAGAAGAAATTAAAGAAGATCCTAAGCATCAAGAAGAGGAACCAAGTGATGCTGAGACTGACGGTGAAGAGGAAGTTGCTGAACCCACAGTATCCAGGCAGCTAAGAGACCGATCATGTCTTCGAAAGCCGAAACGTTATGAAGATTACATCATGGAGGCAGAATCATTTATAAATGAGAGTGAGACTCCGGTGACGTTTCAAGAAGCACTTGAAGGTAAAGATAGCCTTAACTGGAAAAATGCAATGCATAATGAAATGAACTCTCTGAAGGAGAACCATACGTGGGAGCTGACCGACTTGCCAGTTGGAGCTAGAGCAATACCATGTAAGTGGGTCTACAGACTTAAAACTCATCCAGATGGCAGCATCGACAAGTACAAGGCAAGACTTGTTGTTAAGGGTTTCAGTCAACGTCAGGGTATTGATTACAGTGAAACATATAGTCCTGTTGCTAAATTGGGAACTATACGTGCAGTGTTAAGTATCGCAGCTGAAGAAAGAATGCATTTAACACAGTTTGACGTGTCAACAGCATTTCTTTATGGAAGTCTGGACGAAGCTATATTCATGAAGCAGCCGGAGGGTTTCGAAGATAATTCAGGAAGAGTATGCAGACTTAAGCGTAGTTTGTATGGCCTGAAACAATCACCACGCTGCTGGAATAAGTGTTTTGGACAGTTCCTGAAAGATCTAGGTTTTGTTGCAAGTGAAGCTGATCCATGCCTCTACATTCGTAAGAGAAACGGTAAGAAGCTGTTAATAGCACTCTATGTAGATGATGGACTAATTGCTGCAAATGACCAACACGACTCTGAGATGTTCATCAAGGAGCTGCAGGCAAGGTTCAAGATCTCTGTTGGAGAAGTATCCTGTTTTCTGGGTCTTGAAATTGAGCGAAGCAGTGACAACTCCATATCGGTTAGTCAAAAGGGATATGCTAGGAAAATCCTTCAACGATTCGGATTTGATGAATGTAAGCCTGTAGCAACACCAATGATAAAAGATTCCGGAACACATCAAAAGTCTGAAGACACCACAAGTCCTAGCTTTCCATATAGACAGGCCGTTGGTGCTCTTATGTACCTCATGGTTGGAACAAGACCAGATATTGCTTATAGTGTGGGATTTCTTTCAAGATCTCTCGAAAATCCATCTGCAGAGGATATAGTGCGAGTGAAAAGAGTCTTTCGCTATATAGCCGGTACAGTTGGATACGGAATTACTTACCGTGCAACAGATACAAGAGGAACACTTCAGTGTTATAGTGATTCGGATTTTGGTGGATGTACCGAAACAGGTCGATCAACATCTGGGTATGTTGTGATATATGCTGGTGGAGCAATATCTTGGCGCAGCCAAAGACAAGCCATTGTTGCTACTTCAACAACCGAGGCTGAAGTTATTGCAGCATCAGAAGCAGCCAAAGAAGTAATTTGGCTACATAGACTGCTTCAAGGCATAGTAAACCTAAAGGAAGTACCTATACTTCAAGTGGATAACAGAGCAGCTGTTAAGCTCTCACACAATCCTGAATACCATCGAAGAACTAAGCATATTGAAATAAAGCATTTCTTTATTCGTGAAAAGGTGTTGGAAGGGAAGTTGAATGTTGAGCATATATCAACTGAAAGCCAGATTTCTGACATTCTAACCAAACCTCTGATGAAGTCAAGACTAATGACATTTTGTGATCTAATGGGACTATGTGACTTTTCTAAAACAAAACCAGGCTAACAAGGGAAAGTGTTAAAGAAATAATTGTAACGTAACTGTTGTGTTAACTGATTTTGTTTCTTTGTTCCGCCGCTAGATGGCGTAGTACTTGTTTTACTTCTTACTTGCCAAATAAGAGTTCTTTCACTTTTGTAAATAAAACGTTCGAGCTAGCATCAAGAATGTTGTCTTGTTTCTGTTTACCTCTGCTAATAGTATTTAGTTGAAACTGCTTTAAATACAGGTGTAATATGTCTTGAATGTGAATTTATTAGGCAATTATAGTTTTTAATTCACCCTATGCATTAGATTTTAAGTTGTTTAAGTTTACTTTTTTTTATTAAGTTCATTCTATTAGAGGATTCCACATTGTACCAACCCAACTGAGGCATGCAAAAATTACTGTCTCAGAAAGCATAAAAGCAAGTAATTATTTTTCGAAAAGAAAGAATAATTTTGTTCCAGCATCCTGTTATACATACAAATTATGTGTCATGTTGTTACATACTAACAGGTAATTTTTTTAATAACAACATACTTACTATTCAAAATGCTTAGAGCTATACCAAGACCAAGGAGCATTCTAAAAAATATAAAATTGTGTTCATTAAAATATTACAATTTCAAAATTAACAAAACATCCCAGAATTAATGCATTTTACACAAGTTATAATCACATTTTGTGATTAATACTATGGTAAAGAAGAAAAAAGCAGAAAGTAATTGTAGCTAGTTATCTTTTTATTAAAGGAAATCTACTTCTGGAATCAATAAATGTCTTTCCAAAATAAAGTGCCTCCAGAGGAATTAAATTTTTAGGTTGTCATAAGTCAAAAACTTATTTATTATACTCTACTAGTGATCATTCTCTCTTTTCTTACTTTTTTAATTAGAACGTGTTGTACAAGTACCAAGACCAAACACATACTTATTTATAATTTTTTATGGCATTTTTTTAAGCAGAGCATGCCACAAAAAAATACACAACCCAATTTGAAATATAGCACTGACATTTAAATCTTAACAAAAAATTAAATAATCTGTTAAGTCGGTAATAATAAGGAAAATATGTTGTAAAATAAGAATTTTAAGACATTTTGGCAAAAGCATGATCCCACATCCCTTTCATAGGTCCTGAGCCTGTGCACAACTCATTCGTCCAGGAAGATGCTGTTCCAGGATTATAACTATACCAGAGTGCAGTCCAATCAAAGACAGGCCAGGAAACTCAATCAGAGAGCTCCGAGTTGAGCCTTGATAGGACCAATGAATCCCTTTCCTTCTCAGCAAAGATGTGTGCAGTTGTGGGACTGCTGACGGGCGGCTGTGCTCTCAACGGACACCTCAGAATATCATGGGCGTAAAAGGTGAAAGTACAGGACGTGTCAACAGGTTGAGTTCTTTTCATGTCCCACACAGATTTAAATATCTTGGGTACCATTGCATCGATACCTGGGATGTTGATAATAATCAGGGAAATAAGGTCTTTTTGACAGTTCAACGAGGGGTTAGTACAATGCACGGGTCATCGCAGTGCTTGGTCGTGATATTGTATTAAAAAAAAATACACAAGGAAGAAGAAACTGTCCTCTTTTTAATTTGAGGGGGGGGGGGCACTCACTTCTCGAGGAGGATGGGGGGCCGGTGGAGGAGGGTGACGCGCCGCCAGTACCAGGCGAGGGCGAGCAGCAGCAGGGGGAAGAAGACGCTCTTCAGGGAGAGCCACACCTTCGTGAAGCCCCCGTTCTGGTGGATCAGCTGCGCACAACAACACACGCATGCATCAGGACAAAGAGGGAAAGGATTCACTTTTCTGGGCCACTCTTTATTCATTAACCTCCAAAGACCTTAGCAAAATTCTACATGCATATTCTTTAATCTAAACATACTTTTCATACAAATATATGCTACAAAGTTTGTTTTGCAGGGAAATTGTTTAAAAAAATTATGTTTATTAGCTATTTAGGGACACGCCTAAAACTCTAAACTACATATGTTTGTGCTATAAATGCACCAAAAAGGCAGTATCACTTATTTGCAGTTGACATTAATATGTCAACTGCAAATTATTTTAACATTGTTTTTCATCGAAAACATCTTTAAAATTAACTCCTACAATAACTTTTTGAAAAGTTTGAAGGTAAAAGTAAATTTTAAAAAAAAAGAACTCTAAGATCATATTGACCCTCGTTCAACTTCATTTTTATAGAAAAAAAGGGCTGATACCTGTAATTAAAGGCTCAAAACAGATATTTGGATCTTCTATTGGAAGAGGTCAATTTTAGGAACTAGGGCCATTCCATGTCAAATCATCCAGGGGTCGACACCCAAGGTTGGCCGATTTTAATGAAATTTGGTGGGTTTGTTCTTAAGGTAGATATAAGAACATTTGCCAATTTTTTTTGGATTCCATCAAATACTTCTAAAATTACGGCCGTTCAAAGTTTTGCCAAGAAAGTTAACAGTCACAAAAAATGCTTAGTCGACAAGCACGCTTTCTTCAGCAATTTTGGCTATAGAACGGTTATTTTTGAAGTTAGAATGTTACTGTTTTTTGCAAATTGCTCAGAATGAAGTGATGAATTGAAATGTGTGTTTGTATTTGGAATTAAGTGCCAGGATTATACTTAAAAATATCTTTAAAATTCAAAAACGTTCTTTTTTAAAGATTTTGACATGTACTTAGAAAGTGCTTAATAGCTCCCTGTTACGGACCAAGGAGCCCTAAGCCCCTTGCACCATTAAAAAGTAGATAAAAAGTACTTCTAAAAACTGTAATAAAATTAGTGGGCTTTTGAGTTTTTATTTCTTTGTGAGAGTCTTTAAAAATTCAAAATTTCAAGCGCATCTTCACTTCAGGTGCCACAAAATGTATAATAATTGTAATGTATAATCTCACAGAGAGAAGTTTTTAAAAATGTTTTTAAATTCTAATTACAATATGAAACCTATTTTGTATTGTTCAATTTCTATGAACTCCCCCCCCCCCCTCCAAATAAATGAAACTATCATTACGCATTTATTATCGATAAATATTCATATAAGAATTGTGGTCGATAATCATATATTTAATGCTTAAAAATTAGGATATTAAAATTAATTTAATATTTTAGCAATAGTTAACAATTAATTATTTTTTAAAAAAATCAAAGAGGCAGGAATGAGGAGAGATGAACAATTTCTGACTCCAGTCTTTTATGTTGAGACAATAACAACTCCTGCATTTTGGTAGTGTTTAGTCTGATCTTGTTATTGAATGCATGTAGAACCCCTGTGTTCTACGTCTCCTGTGTTTCCTTGTTTTTGATAGTGCATAACCTAGTACTTAATTTTGTTCGACAAGTAATGTCAAGTTAACATTTTTGAAACGTAGGTAGACTAATAATTAAGATTGATCTAATATTTTATTATTTTACTAAATTTTACTATGGAAGCATCATATTTAAGTACAGAGATGATTCAGAAAATGTATGCAAGGTAGGAACATTGTTATAATCTTCTTGTTCTGATAAACATTTTGATTTAACAGCAAAAAGTTAATTATTCATTATTATAGAAATTTAGATGGCAACCAACAGGAAGTATTAGCTTGGAGAACTTGAACAGGTTACCATGAATGTGGCAAAGAATAAACCATTTGTTCACATCACTTATATATTTATTTTACTCGTTTAAAGAGATCAAATGTCATGCTATGATCCATATAAAAAACACTTCAAGCCTGAAGCCAACAAAAAAAAACCTTTAAAAAATTACTCTGCAAAAAGCAAAATATTTTAAACAGAGAAACAATATAAATTTATTCCCAGGACACCTTTTGTGTAGTAACCGTCAAAAAGTTTTATTAAAACATAATGACGTAAAGGTGGATGAAAAAAATTCAGAAAGTGATGACAGTTAAAATTTAGAAAAAAAAATTGAAATGGAAATGGCTTCAAGATTACCAGGAAAGAAAAGATGGAACAAATCATTGGTTGGAATAAAATGTATCCCCAATAAAGCTGCAATCACTTTCATCTCTTTTAAAAAAAAGAGATGTGTGCCAAAAAAAAAAGCTAAAACAGGCTGAATCGCAAATTAAAAGAAAATTATCAAATGTTTTTAATGTTGAGGAAACCCCCAAAAAAGATGACTTTGAGAACAAAAGTAAATCAAAACTTGAAGAAAGAAAATGTTATGATATCGATGAATTGGTTGATCTAATGAAAATTAAATTTTATACCAATGCAAAAGAGAAAATATACTAGTTCTGACAATTGCAATGCAATCATGGTCAAGAAAAAAAAGTTGCCCGCTTGATCTTATTCAATACTTATGAACCAACTTTCATGGTAACAACCATTTAGAAGGATATTGTAAATAAACAATATTTATTCTTATCTTTGTTACGCCAATCCACCTTAACACATTCGCTGCCACCAAATCATCGATAGAGTCTTCATCGATAGAGGCTGATGAAGAAAAAAAACAATCTGTTTTTTTAAACCTGTTCGTTACAATGGAAATAAACTAACTGTTCATTTTTGAACAATTACAAATCTTAGTTCGAGATCGTAAAATAGCAAGGTTAGGTTGAATTAACGTCACTAACTAAAGCTACACGATAGCTACCTAGTCGTAAAAATACAAGGAAATGTTCCTGGCATTTTCCAACCTGATAACTCATCATCTGTCACTAATAATTGAATTGAAAGCCAATTACCAGATTTGCTTCAGTGATTAACTTTTCGACTAAGAAGTCATCATGAAATTTTCCTAATTCATATTTTTTGGGTAGTTTTTGTTTGAAAAAAAAATACAAAAAAAAAATAAAACAGACTATTTGCAATTTTTTTTAATAGCTAGATTGTTGAATAACAAACTGAATCACTCTACGAAATGTGATATGTCAGGTGTCTGGTCGCCCTACACTCGAGACTAAAGATTTAATTTCCTCGTAATTTTAAATAGAAGGCCCTCTTTCAAATCACCAAGTATTATTCCAAGCACAAAAGGATCGGTTGCAAAAGTTAAAAACGAACTTGAACTCATATGAACGGTTGGCGAAATGGTACTATGAATTTCATCAGAATGTGCTGTTATCGGTGAATCGGAACCACGCGACTCCTTAAGGAGTCAGTGGCATCCAACGTGTTAATAATTACAAATCATATGAAAGCCTGAATTTAACAAAGTATGTTTTTTACATTACTTGTATATAAATACCATTCAATAAGATCAATGCTTATCAAAAAATAAATTGAATAATGTTAATTTGAATAATGTGGGCTTGGCGTGTGATTTACATGTTTTGCTTTAAAAAGTTTAATTTGATTATCTAAAAACATTTAAAACTCAAAAGCCAACTAGTTTTATTGCAGTTCCTAGTTTTATTTTTATCTAGATTTTATTACTCAATTTCTAGGTATTAAATATGATTATCTACCTAGCTTTTATTTGAATATTTTACTATTGATAGTAAATTTATAATGATAGTTTCATTTGGAAAGGGGGGGGGGGGGTAGAAATTGTACCATACAAAATAGGTTTCATATTGTAATTAGAATTTAAAAACATTTTAAAAAAGTTCTCTCTGTGAGATTATACATTACAATTCTTATACATTTTGTGGCACCTGAAGTGAAGATGCGCTTGAAATTTTGAATTTTTTTAAAAAGACTCTTACATAGAAATAAAAACTCAAAAGCCCACTAATTTTATTACAGTTTTGAGAAGTACTTTTTATCTACTTTTTAATGGTGCAAGGGGCTTAGGGCTCCTTGGTCCGTAACAGGGAGCTATTAAGCACTTTCTAAGTACATGTCAAAATCTTTAAATAAGAACGTTTTTGAATTTTAAAGATATTTTTAAGTATAATCCTGGCACTTAATTCCAAATACAAACACACATTTCAATTCATCACTTCATTCTGAGCAATTTGCAAAAAACAGTAACATTCTAACTTCAAAAATAACCGTTCTATAGCCAAAATTGCTGAAGAAAGCGCGCTTGTCGACTGAGCATTTTTTGTGACTGTTAACTTTCTTGGCAAAATTTTGAGCAGCCGTAATTTTAAAAGTATTTGATGGAATCCAAAAAAAATTGGCAAATGTTCTTATATCTACCTTAAGAACAAACCCACCAAATTTCATTAAAATCGGCCAACCTTGGGTGTCAAATTGTATTTTGGCTGGATGATTTGACGTGGAATGACCCACTAATTAACATGATAATTGTTTGTGGGGAGGTTTTAAAAAATTTCCCCAAATGGGGACAACATGTTGCAAGGGGTTAATAGTTTTTTAAAATAAAAATATCAATTAAATTAATTTATCATCATTAATAATACATTTAATGGAATGAATGACATTTATTGATAAAAATTAAATGGGATAAAATGAATTCATAAACAACTTTTATCTTCACTGCCTCATTTCTAATCAGTATGCCCCCTCTAAAGAGATCAAGGTCACTTTATAATTCTACTAACACCACGTTCACTCAGCTTGGACATCTTTCCAGCCATCCGAATGCGGCTGGGTTGCACCGACCCCAAATGACCTAACAGTAATAAGAAAAGTACTTTTCCCAAAGGGCACATTCCTATCAGTTTTCGGGGAGGAGAGTAGTGAAAGTGTACTCACGACGGCCCACACGTCGTCGATGTGTCCGATCCCCTCGTTGGTGCGGGCGCCGTCGATGGGCACGCGCACGTTCAGCAGGTAGAAGTCGTAGTGCACGCTCCCCAGCTCAAACAGGGGCAGCACATCGCAGTCGTAGTGGTAGCCGGGGATCTTCTGCAACAACAGCGTACATTCATATTCTCATTCGGAGGGCTGCACTTCATTAACTATAGCCCCAGTAACCACACCATGATTTAAACATTTAAAAAGGAACAAATATAGTTCCAGTAATACGTTTGTTTAGCGCATGGGTTATGTAAGCAAACACTGACATTTGAATAAATAAACATGATTAAAATTTACAGAAAAAAAGTACTTTTAATGTATAGAAAAAATAGTAGCATCTAACATAAATCAGAAATAAAGCTTTAGGAAAAGAACAGTCATTGTCATTTTGCTAAATATGTATTGGTGCTTCAATTTTATTGTGGAGAGCAACACAAAAAATAAACACTGGGGAAAAAAGTTGCACAAAACAGGAACAATCGGTGTAACTAACTTGAGTTTTGTAAGCGACACATTTAAGGTCATTGAAGATTTCAGATTGCAAGATTTTCAACGTGATCCTTGGACATCACCCTCAAAGAGTCCGTATTGACATGTTGAAAAAACGAGTCGCGCTCACTGCAACTCCATTCATTTTGGAGTTGGCAAACATGAATTA
The DNA here is from genome assembly GCA_023701765.1 of Hylyphantes graminicola. Taxonomy (NCBI): domain Eukaryota; kingdom Metazoa; phylum Arthropoda; class Arachnida; order Araneae; family Linyphiidae; genus Hylyphantes; species Hylyphantes graminicola. The sequence goes on along the minus strand of CM043115.1, from coordinate 74,254,090 downwards.
GATTGCATTCTGTGTGACGTCAAACCCTAGCTACCTAATCCCTTTCCCTAGCTACCTTGTCTGGGTCTATGGTGCAGTGCAGCTCCCTGGTCTCTGTGGAGTTGGCCAGCAGCGTCCAGTCGCGCTGCCACTTCTGCCGGCCGCCCAGCTTCGCCTCAAACGTCAGCACAGGCTTCTCTCCTGCAACGAGGAACACTTTCAAATCTCTTCACTCCCGCATCAGGTGCATACAAAAAATACATAACGCTAGGCAGGTGCCCTTGAACCTCATGAAAATTCAGAATTTTCATTTTTCCCCCAATACGTTCCAGTTTGGACTGTCAAAATGACGGTGCAGCCCTTGTCCTAATGAATCACTAGGCAATGTTACAAGCTGGATTCAACCATAGAGGCATAATAACTACGCAAGAGAAAGAAAGACGAAACAAGATCTGTATACATAAAAGGCAACTTCCATTTGTCTGTATAAGAAACAAGATCTAAGGAACCATGCAACAGATCGTCACGAAATTTGGCACAATCAAAAAGATTAATTTTCATTTTCAACAGCATTATCACTAGGGAGATGATTTTAAATTTTACTCTGGCATTTGAATTTCTTTTATATTAACTTTCATTGAATTATTATAGTACTTATTTTCTTTGAATAATTATTGTATTTATTTTCATTCAATCATTGTAATATCTGCATTGATTTGGTACACATTTGCATTGAATTCTTAATTTTTCAGTATTTGTTTTGAATTATGGTAGAAATTTGTACTGCTTATTGTATTTATTTCGACAAAGTGTCCAAAAAATTTACTTAATTCATTATAGAAGTCCCTTGAATTGAGTTAAAATAAATGTTTCATACCATCAGTTTTTCGATGTTTAATTCTTACTTATAATTTTTTACTTAAATATGCATTCTTTTTAAATTGAGTTTCTTTTCTTATTAAAGGTATTTTTGAAATGAATATTAATCAATACTTTTTCCAAGTTGGGTAATTAAATGAAAAATTACTGGGTAATCTTCATATCTATGCAACTAAAATGAAAGAAAAAAAAAAGCTAAGTGACTTTTGAATTATTTTTTCACCTCTACCCATGCAATGTCGGGTATAACAGCCACATAAAAGTCACACAACTCAAATGCTTAAAGAAAAACTGCCTCCCATACTCGACTGACACAAACATTTGTCTGCCCATGCCAACCGTAACAGTACACTAGTGCTATGCATTGGTTGCAAAAAAAAAATCTCCAAGGGAGGACCTTAAATACGATTTCAATGGTAAGATGTTCATAAGCTCTTACTGAAATAAAAATAATTTTGTGAATCAAATAAAAAAATTATCGCTGGAAGTCATTGAAGAACTAAGTCGTTGAACTACTAACCGCACACTACAACTAAGTTTTTTTATTGTACCTTATCAGTAGCTTAAAAGAAAGTATTCAACATTATAATGATTCCAATCAAGATCTCTATCTTTTATTTGAAAACTAGAGATAATATACTTTCCTGCGTTAATATGATTTTTTACTTTTAAATTTATGGTTTTGTGCTACAAAAATTTCCGTCAGACCAGATCAATAAAGCCTTTGATTGAAAGTCTGAAAGGAGAGAAGAATGTACAATGTGGTCTTGAGCAGTCAAGGATGTGATCAGGGGATGCTTGATTTTGCTGGCACTTAGGGAAAGGAAGGAAGATCTTTTGATTGGCAGAAAACTTTTCAGGTGTCCGCTGGCTAGTCGGGACAGGTGTTGGTCTGTCTGTCACCAGGAAGACAAAGAGTCCTGGCCTTTTTTCTCTGTACCAGAAATGGGTAGAAGGTTGAAGCCCATTTTGTATAGTGTGTAAGACATTTATGCAAAACAATTTTTTATAAATTCTGCCTTTAATTTTTACCTAAAAGTTTTAACTTAATAAATATTTTTGGCTGAATTCATCACAAGTTAATTGCATATATTTTTTTAATTATAAACCTGACCTCCATGAACTGACAATGTCCTTTTACTTAAACTAAAAAATGTTGTATTAAAAGCTAATATTTAATTTTTTTTTTCAAAATGAAAATAGAAGATTAAATTTTAAAAAATTTTAAAGGAGGTACTGACAGTCGAATGGAATTAATTACGAAAAAAAATAATTACTTGCATAGGCTGCACCTATAAAAAACATAATACCTCCATTTAAAAAATGTTTTTCCTAAGCCACTTGCTGTACCGTTAAGTATTTTAAGTTAAACATGTAGGATTATAAAAAAATAGCAACTGTTTAAACAAGTAGATTTCCCTTGAACCCCTTCATTGACTGGCTCGGCGAGGATTGCGATTCAACACCTCAACTGGTGTGAAGGAATTGGTTTAGCCAAGGCTCTTATCAGGGTGCCAAAGTACGAGCGGCGGATATTTTTGGCTGGCCGTTTATAGGTCGGCAGTTTTTTTGGCGATGCCCGGACCCGAACCTGGGACCTTTCGCATGCTAGGAGAGTGCTAACCGACTGGGCTCCCCAGACCTCAACTTATAATTATTACTTTTATTGTTTGCAAAAATTAATTTATATATTTCAAAGAATAAAAATGTAATATTCCCTTGCTTTTAAATAGAAATAAAACATTTCATATCAACCTACCAAGAATCTTGTAGTGAGATATATTATTCACGTCATTTCAAACTTAATCGATGTTGCAAAACTAAATTTATTTTAATTTATTGTTTGAATGAATTAAAGTTTCTGGCAATGGTGATTTAATTCTAATAAAAATGGCTTCCTTGTTTTTTTTAAATGAGCATTAAACATTACAGTTTTTTTTTTTAAATAATTGAAGTACTTGGAATTCGAAATATTTTCCGAAATTTATTTTTGAAGTATCCCATAGGTATACTGAAAAGGAAAATAAGTATTTAGTCATGAAAAGAATGTAGAGCAGAAATGAAACGCAATAACACATAGCAAAACCCTTCCTTGTTGAAGTAAAAAAAACCCGACAAGCCATGTGGGAGGGGTTCACTCACCCACTGGGTTCTCCTCCACGTACGAGATGTCCAGCTGCAAGATGGCGTTGAGGGTGCCCATCCACCGCGAGTAGTCCAGCTCCACACCACCTGCGCACACACAACACATGACTGCAGGGGAAAACCTTTTTTTTAAATGAAAAACCCACTTGGGTTTTAGGGGGATTTTTCAGTATTTGGGATGTGTTTCCAGGATTTTCTGGTTTATATTTAGGAAAGTTTTAATTATTTTTAAAAACCAACAGAACATCTGGAGAGAGATAATCAGGAATGATGCCATTTAAATTGGAATAAGTAAAAAACGAAGGAATGCACAGAGTTGTTAGATAAATGAACATTTAAATTTATAAATGACTAGGTGGCGCTCCAGATTACAACGTTAACAGCTGCTACAAATGTATTTTCTAGAACCAAGTGTTGTTTATTTGTGTACGTGTAAAATTCTATAATCCAGAATATTGTAAAGATAGAAATTTAAATTTGTAAATGCATTTTAAATAGTGAAAGTACAAAAATTTAAAAGTATACCAAGAACAATACTAAAATATTAATAAAATATGATCTGAAACATATATTTTGGTTGTAGTAAAAGTTTTTATTTTTTTAAATTTTCAGTAAAGGCAATTTTAAGTTCAATTGCCCACAGGTTTTTTTTCAAGTGTTTTTTTTAAACCACCCGGGTTTTATTGGGTCAGGTAAAATCACAACATCCCTGCATGTATACAAAATGATAGTTGCATGAAACAGCAAACACAATGGTGAGTGTCTCTCTAGTTCAAATGAACTGGAGATCCAGCCTCGTCGCCCAACACGATGCCCCTCCCCCCACAAGGTCCAAGAAGGGCACACGGAGGACGGAAGAGCCACAAAGGGAACGAGGCACAAAGGTCACGCAGAGACAGACAACTGTCAATCAATCTGATGCAACACCACTTCATCTGTAGATTTCGTGAAAATTACTAAGCGGCAAAATACATAAATGAGGAAGCATTATTCGACTGCATACATGAAGTAGGGTGAAGATGATCCCCTTCTAGATTGTACTGGTCAATATATGAAGACATCTTGGCGTAAACTAATCTTGATTCATCTTCCCATTTTAACTATACATTTTATCCTTATCTCTATTATTTAAACTTAATTTTAGTTTTTATTGACATAGATCAACAATGAGGGGGATCAACAGTTCCACGTGCGTTTATGTTGATGGAAATGTGTGGTCTCGATGAAAAAAATCAACCCCTTGTTTAAGGCGCCGTTTTTGTCTGTAACTACTCGACCTGTGCGTTCTTCACTCATGACTATGTTTAGGAATATAGGGAACTTAGAAAGGTTGGTAAATGTATAGAGATGTGATTCCAGAAAGTTTTTAATGTGCAAAGGAAAAGGAGAAAAGAGGAATTTGCTGAATTATGGTGCAAAGAAAAAAAACACTTTTTTTTTAAACGCATCACAGTTCTAGCACATTGGCAGAATATTGATATCGCTGTTTCCTTTGTATTGCAAACTGCTATGCGATACCGCTTCCCTGTATATTCCAAGCACCTGTGCTTAAGCTGGTCCCGTTTTTGGCAACGGAGAAGTTGGGCGCGACGTACCTTTGGGCAGGGGCGCGAGGAAGGCGAAGGCCAGGTGGTTGGGGGTGACGTCTCGGGTGGCGCCCTCCAGCTCTGAGTCGCGCGCCACGCGGCAGCGACCCTCGCCCCGGGGCACGTGCCACGCCGGGTCCCACTCCCCGACCCCCAGGGGGCGCTGCAGCAGGCACTTGGTGGCCAGGATGGTGTCCACGTTCGATGGGGCAGGGGCTGAAACACACACCTTTGGCATATCATCGGGCTTCTCAATACGAGCCACTTGTGCATGGAAAATAAAAGTATTTAAAAATGAAGCATTGTTTTGTGTTACGTTGGTCACTTCCAATTTTTTTGCAAGCAGACCTATAATTATAAAGCTAGATACAGTTGCTTGTTACTTGATTGTTAAAGAGATGAGCCATCCGCCGCGGCATGGACCGCCGATGCCACGCCATGGAGAAAAAAACTACGCATCAGCCTTGAAAAACAGGTATTTTTGGATTACAAGTATCTGAATACAGGTATTTGTGGTTAAAAAAAAAAACAGAAAATTTTCATACTCGGATATTTTATGCATCTATTAACACTCAAGCGAGATTGTAACTAAGTTTTTGTCAAGCAGGACTAGAAAAATCTCAAAATTTGTACATGCCCTGTCGGGCATGTTAGTCTTAGAAATACATGCCCGAAATAAAACTTTTACATGCCAAAGCGCAGGCCGAGCGAAAGGGGGAGGGGGAAAAGAAACTGTACCCAGGCATGAGTTTTTCAAAAATAACAAAAGCTGAAACTAAAATGCGTAATTGGAAGCATATTTTTTTTAAAGCAGTATACTTAATTCACGAAATAAACTGTTACATTATGTAAGTTGGAAAACCAAATTCTGACTTTTCCAGGTTTTCCCAGAGAATTAACATAAAATTCCAGGTTTTATCAATGTTAATTAAAAATATATCAAACTATTATACCTTAAAAAAAAACCTTGCCAAAATAACAAGGAATTCGAAAATTGTAGAAAGTAGTGAAAATTCCCGGCCCCCACCAGAATTTTATTGATGAAGAATTTGATGCCATGAATGACAACATTGTGAAGTAACTAATTTCGATTTAAGATTAAAATTATAAATTTTTTCAAGAAGCAATGAATGAATATGCTTGGTATTTATTAGAACACAAAATATTTAGTTAAATTTATGGAAAGGTATGTTTTGATGAAATGTTTACATGCCCGGTCGGACATGCGAGGCGAAAAAATACATGCCCGATTGGAATTTTTACATGCCCCGGGCACGTCGGGCAATATAATTTTCGAGCCCTGTTGTCAAGGCGTGTTGAGATGCTGCCATAAATATTTGCCATTTCTCAGCACATATAATATTGATTGGATTGCGCAATCAATGGGCATATCATATACTTTCTAAATCTATGGTGACAAATGCGTTGAACTACTAACAGCACAGCATTTGGTACACATTCAAGTGTCAATCATGGACTTTTTTTCCAACGACACATTCAAAATCGACTGGTAAAAATGTACAATACTTAAAGATGTTAGTAAATACATCAAAAATTTTACAGTTAAAAGAGTTGATACTTCCAAATGCCTTTGTACAAAAGAACAGAGATTATCATAGATGTATTAGAGATTTCAACTGCAGGGTAGGGTTGAAATAACTCACACTACAGCTTCACGAGGGCTATTGGCGACGGGCCTTTCTGAGAGTGCATAGTTTACATTGCACATAATTTTAAGAGAATTCTACAAACGTTGTATTCTATAGTAGCGTCTTGAGTAACGGTCCCACCCCTGCACGAAGGAAAAATGCAAAAAGGAGCATATAACAAAGATGAAATAATGACACAATTTTCACCATTTTCATTCTATTAGTTTCAAATAAAATTACCAATCAAACCGCCAATGAGAAAGCATACTACTTGACAAAGGAGAAGCCCGCTGACTAGATAAGCGAGTTTACGTCCACTTAAGTTTTCCAAAACAGTTCCTGCCATGTTTTAGAATGTCAAGCAAATTAATGAAGATTAGAAAGTAAATATCGAACTCTTCAATGTCAATATTGTTATTGGGAATTGGCAGACACAGAAATTAGAAATGAATGGAATGCTAGTAAACAGCATTACAGCATGATGAGTCTAGGGACAAGACCGGCTGGGCTCTCCTATTGGTCAGATTGAAGGTTACTATCAGGCGATATATTTTTGTAGCCAAAGAAGCCAAGTTTTAAAAGTATTAGTATTTAATCAGGGCCATCGTCTTTGGCTGTTTATTTCTGTCCTTCTGTAGAAGCTTTAAGCCCATTTCACACCTTGTCACAACTACTTGCAACTCCCGTAGGACACCGTGCATTAAAAAGTTGCACTCAGTTCGTGAGATTTTTTCCTGCAAGCACGAAAAAATCGCAGTTGCATGTACCCTTAGCCAATCAGAACTCAGGATTTCCTTGGCTGCATTGTGGCGAGCTAGACTTCGCCAACTGGTTGTTTATTTACTTTTTAAGACGCCAACTTTCCCCGTTTGCAAAAATCTGCGCAATTAAAAATGGATATTAAATGGATGGCAAAGATAAAAATTGATCTAATTAAGGAAGTTCGGAAACATAAATTTCTGTTTGATGCAAACAATGTCCATAGTTTGATTAAAGTTTGCTTTCAAAAAGATGAAACTTGCCAAATTTTGAGATGAATATTTTTTTGTGGAAGCCCGAAAATCCAGGTTACCACAAGTTGCAGTTGCAAGTAGCTGTGCAGGTGTGAAATGGGCTTTAGCACAGTCACTTTTTATTTTGAATTTCATTCTACATCGATATTTCAGAGAAATAATAATATTTATCTATTTTTTTTTTGTTTTGCTGACCAGTGTTCTTTTTGAAGATTTTTTATCTGCTGTTTTGAAGTTTTCAAGATTTTTAGTAAAATTTATCCGTCTTTGCATTTTAAAGACTGTAATATTATAAATATTAGCAAAAATAAAATTGCTCAGATCTTCAAACATGTATGTGGGTGTGGGCAAATTCAACAAGTTGCAGAGATGTAACACTCTCGATTTCATATTTCTCTACACTGCGATTTCATTGGTTGCTTCGGTTTCACTCTCAAAATGACGATGTATGAAAATAAACCTGCTCTTTTTTTTTTCATAATCTTTCTTTAACAAATGTTTTGAACAACCAACACCACAACTAGAAGTCGGCGTTCAAAAAATTTTAGTTAGTAAAATATTCTTAAAAACTCATTTTTGAATTTCGAACAGCTGGTGCTGCCAGTCTCGACATGTAGTTCCTAGAAGAGAACTGACGGCTGGTTTTGGGATGATTTGAGTCTCAGGAGTGCCAGCTTGGCGATATTTATCGTTCATATTTCGATTCAAGTTGCATAAAGCGCTAATATATTTTTTTCCTTCTTTAGATTTCTAAATCATTTTCTCTTCTCTATAATTATGTGTAACAAATAATTTTATCATGCATACAAATCGAATTTTCATGATTGAAGATTCTGATTAAGTTGCATCTAACAGTTGTTTGTCGATTTATATTCTGTCTGTAAATATTTATTTTATAACATTTATTATGGGAATGTTTCTTATGATGTCATGCTCTTCGTACTGCGATTTCATAGGTTGTTTTGTTTTCTTTCTGAATTACGTGAAACAAGTTGCTTTTTTAATGATTGTTTTTTATTGTACATAATAAATTTTAAATTAGTTTCTTTAAAAGTAAAGGAAAATCTCAAGAAAGGTTAGGCTAGGTTTGAATTATTGTCGCACTAGAGCTACAATAGGGCTATTGAGAAATTTAAGGAAGGACTCCCAATAACGACTGATAATGTCCTGTGTTGGATGTTGTGCAAGTTCAGTTCCATGCTTAGGTGGCCAGCATGCTGGCCCGCTGGCGCAGTGGTTAGTGTTCTAGCAGTTGGAGCTGCTGGACTCGGGTTCCAATCCCGGTAAAGGCATGGATGTTTGTGCTTGTCAATAAATATTGTTATTTGTCTGTGTGTTTGTGTCGTCCCTCTTTGTGTGTCTCTTGTGACTGTCTCCTCTGGCGACCTGGGTAATGGGCTATAAAGCCTACACTCTCCCTTCTAGAGGACACAATCACTGTCATTTTTTAGGTGGCCAGCATCCCTTCTGAAAAGAGGGAAAGGTCAAAGCAGCCAGGCCAAGTCAGGAACACATCATGTTTGAGGCGGCATAAAAGCGAGGAAACTCGAATAGAAATGATAACTCTTTATTGACTTAATGTACAGAGGGGTGGTATCAGAAGTTGTGCTTGAGGGGGTGCTCCGGGAAGTAGCCCTGCACGTCCACGGCCTGCTCCCCCAGCAGGAGGTGGTTGCGGTCGTCGTTCAAGATGGACCCTGAAACGAGCAGAGTGTCAGTGTGGGAAGAAGCAACTGGGAAGGTGTGCACGCAAGACACAGGGGGGCACCACCTACCTCGGAACAGCTGCTCCAGTGTGGTCTCGACCCTCGCCTGGGCCTCGCTGCAGTAGGTGGCAGCCAGGCGAACCTGCCGAGGAACACACACGCGCATTAAAAGAGAGCTCCCCCTCTCGTGCGGACGGACGAAGATGTAGAAGGGGGAGATCTTACCTCGTGGTGGGCGTTGGCGAGCCCGATGCAGTAGGAGCGGGAGGCGCGCGCCAGGACGGCCGCCCACGCGTACAGCTCCGCCCCCACGCTGGCCAGGCGCATCGGGTCCTGCTGCACCGACACCACACCCTGCAAAGAGACGCACTCAGAGGCACACACGGAGAGGGGGGGGCGTGTCAAGCATGGGCTGGCGAGTACCTCCCTGTGTGGCCAGATGGAACGGTGGACGCGGGTGCCGAAGTGGGGCTTCAGGCACCCACATCACAAGTTAGAGATTCTCAAAACCTTAAGCCCACAAATCACGCAATTGCGGCTTTCTTAGATTTATCAAAGGCCTTCGATAGGGTTTGGAAGCAAAAATTGGTTGTTAAACTGCATGAAGAATTTAAAATTAGCAGCAAAGCATTGTCCTGGATTTACGACTTCTTGAGATACAGAGTCGTAAGAGTAAGGTATAATAATGTCTTATCTAAGAGCTTCAAACTAAATCAGGGTGTCCCTCAGGGATCTGTTCTGAGTCCGACCTTATTCTCAATTTACTTGTCAGGCGTTGAAAAGCTGATTACTCGAAAATGTGAAACTGGATTGTTTGCTGACGATATCATCCTCTGCAGTTCTGGCTCAGACATTAAGACAGCTGAAGCAAATTTGAATTCAACCCTTGGTGATCTGTGGGGGTTTGCAGAGCTCCATAAATTAAATTTTAATCCACTGAAATCTAATGTTAGTTTCTTTACTACGAACAGGAAACTCTATAACTATCACCCACAGGTCAGTTTCGGTGGTCAGCTTCTCACCTACGAAAAGCACCCTAAATGCCTGGGCTTCGTACTTGACCCTGAATTCACGTGTAATAAACATATAGAGAGCCTTATTCTTAAAAGTAGAAAAAGATTGAACCTTTTAAAATACATCTCTGGACGAGACTGGGGTACCCGTGCTGACACCCTTAGAACTACGTACATTTCACTTGTGAGACCTATCTTGGAATATGGATTTCCAATATACTCCAGTGCCTCTCAGTCCAATCTTATGAAATTGGAAAAAGTCCAACTAAGCGCTGCCCGCATCATAACAGGATTAAGAAACAGCTGCCCGAAAGATGTTTTGCTGTACGAAGCGGATCTTCAGCCTCTGAGCATGAGAAGAGAAGCAAACCTAGCGAAATATTACAGCAAACTTATTAGTTACGGCACCCAAAATCGTACGGCAGAGCAAATTCTGAAATGGCAAAATAACCAGAGATTAAAGAAGAACAGCCCGTTTAGTCTGGCGACATCCATGGAATTATTTGACAAAAATGTAGAGAGCCACTCACTCAGTTTAAGAATTGATCCCTCAATAGGGCTAACAGAAGTTTTTTCCACACTGAAATGCTTTCCCATGTGTCCAAAAAATCAAGTATTCCCGAACATCTTAGGCAACTTGCACTAGAAGTTATAAATGGGATTCCACAAGACGCTACCAAGATTTACACAGATGGCAGCAAAGGCGAAAATAACCAATCCGGAAGTGGTGTATACATTTGGACTCCAAACGGAGAACAAAAGATATCAATCAGAAATTCAGACCATTGTTCTGTTTTCAGAAGCGAACTGATTGCCATCGAAGCGGGACTTAAGACTATACTTAAGGAAAGAAGCTCTAGTGAGGTCTGGATACTATCGGACAGCAAGAGCTCTATCCAACACCTAAGAGACTGGAGTACTGTGGGAGACAGGACCAGTATCTCTGTGTTAAACATGCTAAAACAGATTTCCAGATACCGAACAATCCACCTGCAATGGATCCCCTCACACGTCAATGTATATGGTAATGAGGTGGCAGATGGCCTTGCAAAGGGAGGCTCCGAGGCCCCAGCACCCCTCCCGGTCTGGACTTTCCCGGAGATCCACACCATCAGGAAGAACAAGGCAAAATTGAAATGGCTAACCCCCCCCCCCAGCAAGTAATTGGTACAGGAGAAAGAACCCTGGGGGCTCCCTTGGCCTCACTTGCGATCGCAGAGATCAGGCGGCTTTATCAAGATTCGCGAGTGGCCATCTGAAGACCCTTACTTTTCTTGAAGGACGAAATCTTTTCTCAATTTGTGCGAAGTGTTCTACGGAAGTGGCCTCGTCTGACCACATTTTGGACTGCCTTAATCTTTCCTGGGACGATCTTCTTAACCCTTTCAGTCCCAAAAATTTACTACACTACAGAAACATCTGATATTCACAAAATAAGCTTATTTTAGGTCAAATATAAGATTTCCATAAGAAAAAAAAATTCATTTGAATTTTTTATATGATTTTTGAAATAATGCCAAAATTTTTTAATTGTGGAAAACAACAAAATAAAAATATATATATTACCTAAAAACCCTTCGAGTTATATATTTTGAGGTATCTGACCATATTATTAAAAAAAATTTAATAATTATTTTAACCGAAATAGTTTAAATTGTGTTTTAAATATAAGGAACTGAAGTGAACTTTGCAAAAATCAGGTGAAACGCTTGTTAGCTATTTTCTGAATAAAAAAAGTTGTAGTTCTGATTTCTATTGAGATTAATGTAAAATATTGTCTAATAGGACAGAGTGTGTAGAATCGAATGATGTGTGTTGGGTGTCATAACGGGGCATAAACATTTAGAAAAAAAATATTGAAAGTGATGATGCCAAATGGCATCACTGGGACTGAAAGGGTTAAGGACCCATTGTGTTTTCTGGACTTTTTACGTATATATAAACTCATGGAATTTGTCTAGCTATCGCTAGCCTGGAGGATTTGTAAAAAAAAAAAAAAAAACTCGCTACAAAATGCAGTAGGGGGATTCCTGGCGCAAAATGGAAAAACAGTGCCAAAAGTGATCAGACTTTCGTTTAATTTGCCTGGATTTGCAGCATTACATATTAAAACATAGGATGTCATAGAGGATGTGAAATGTACACATGGCTGAGAAATGTTCTGGGATTGGAGAATAAAGAAATCTACTAACAAAAAATAAAAAATGTGACAAAATTGGTATACAAAGTATGCATTCACAGAGAAAAGGAACAGGAATTGGCAACTACTAACAGCTTTTTAAATTTTCCCAAGGGATTAATCTCCCAAACAGAAATTTTAACCTTCTCAAATAAGCAGTCTTAGACTTTGATAAGAAGGTTTAATTAATAAACAAAGGCTTTGAACATACCTCATTGAATACAATTTATTAAAAAATAAAATAGCTTAGTTTTAGTGGTGCTGTTCTCAATCAAACTTGTAAGGTATTAAAACTTAACAAACAGAGCAAATAATAGTTTTGGTATCATGTTTCTGATTTTAGGGAATAAATTCCATTCTTACAGCTTTTACTTTTTATAAAACTTTCAGAAGTGGACACACATTGTGAAGAAATGATATAAGTAGTATGAAAAGCCCAAAGGCATATGAATACATGGCACAAAAATGTGTCTACACCATATACTTGCGAGACTAATAATAATTCTTCTGCAGAAAAGTCAGCTTAAAATTTATTAAAAATTGTATCAAAAATCTTTTAATCAACGTGTAATGAAGTACACATCCAATAGTATACAACAGGAAAGAAAGGTGTTTCACTTTGTATTCACTCATTTTGACGCGTTTATGTTTAAAGAACTTTCTAATTTCAATTTCTTTTCAGCAAAGATTTTTTCTGAAACGCTGCTTGTTCTAATAGAGTTTCCACTCCAAACTTACAGCAAAAAGTAGCAGTTTTTCAGGGCATTGTAAAATATTTTAAAGGCTACTTATTGGAATCATTCACAGTACTAAGCTGGATTATAGCGACCGACTTTAAAATCCTGGTGGTGTTTTACACCCTTGTTAGAGAAAACAAAATAGTTGAACTTGGAATTTTTAAGCCAGTGTCTTAAAATAGAAGGGCTTTTCCCTTTGAAAGAAGGGTTTTTTATTGTAAGGGTCCATCACAAAAAAGGAAAGGAAGGGCTCACCCTCCCGTACTCGCGGAGGCACTCCTCCGTGGCCACCTCCAGCAGCTGCACCTTGCGCTCCAGCGCGTTGCCCCACTCCTGCAACAGAGAGAGAAACCCCTGATCATTGAATGGCGCGTCAAACTCCAGCAAGGACACAAATAGGGGTACAGCCATCACTTTATTCAGACAGAACTGTAGACATAACAGTGAAAATGAAAGGTTGGGCGAGCTTCGCTTTACAGATCCTTAAACAAGACATTTGTTTGCCTTTAACTTGGCACAAATGTGCCATTCTTAGTTCGATCATTTTTAGATTGTTCAGTTCCATTTAAGTCCCAATTGTGTTGCCATCAACTGAAGAAATTAAACTACTATTAATACATGATTGAATCCATCTGAAATCTGTTTTTGTAGGGGTGACCCATAAAATGTAGAAATATGGGAGAAAGGTGTCAAAAACGGGGAATGAAACTGGGAAGTTATTCTGTTCATTTTATAGTTTCTGCAGACACAGGTACGAATGTTCCGATTCATTTTATAAGGTAATCTCACATAGACTTAACATGGAAAGAAACATTTTAAAAATATCTTTCTGGCCTTGCAAAATAACAAATTAAAATTAAGTATCAGCCCATGGGTTTAACCCTGCCCTGCCTGTTACCCCAGAACTGTGAGGGGTGGTTTCTCCAATGCACTCACCGTGAGGGTGGGGTGGATGTGGCCAGCAATGTCCTGGTCAAACTTGAACATGCCCCGGCGGATCTTCCAGTGGCGCAGCGCACGCCTGGTCGCGGCCATCGGGAAGTACAGGGGGTTGCGGGCGTGCCTGGAAACACACAGCATTCTCATTCAGACAGAGGAGGATCCACAACAAAGAGATACATTTTGGTGGGATGCTCTCTAACAGTTAGAGACATGTTATACTGGCTTTTCAAATGAGAGGGCCATTAAGGGGCTGGTGATAATCGACTAATTATTCTTATCCCTCCATCAATAGGTTCAAGACAACTTTTTGTTGCTGTCAAGAAGCATGATTGAATTACTTTAGCTACACTAGATATCTTGCGAACAAACTGTTAATATCATGTCATGAAACATACGTGTAAGTAGTCCCTCAAGGTTCCACCCTAGTGTCGAACTCGATTACAGCTGTAAATTTTGAATCTGTGTTGGAGCTTTGAGTAGCTGTAAACCAGAACAGTTACCTAATTAGGACTATAAAAATAACTGTCGTCCAAGTCACATCAACCGCTTTCTTCCACCTGCCAATCAATTATTTTTTAATAAAATAAATGTGGGAATGAGAAACTAGATGGAGCCATCGAACAGACCTATCCCTTGAAAGTGGCGGATGTCACGTAACGGCGCTGTGTGCTGCGGCAGATGTGAGAAGCAGCTTGGGAACTTTAGAAGAACGAATGTTTGTTTCCAGATGGTAAAGGTGCTGCGGCATCTTGTGTAGTTTGTTTTTTTGTGACAAGTTAATGTTAAAATAAATTAAGAATTTAAATCAAATAAGTTTACTCTTGCCCTGGTTCATATCTTTATATGGGGGCTCGCAAGGGATAAAATTTTTTCTTTTTCTGCGGAAAATTTGAAAAGTTTGTGTTTTCGTGTATCAACACATCTACGGGGCCTACAGAACTGCCCCTGCAAGACTGTACTTTCTTTTGATTTTGCATCAAAAGGATGGATACCTGATATGTTGTTTAGCTGAGTAGTGAAAACAACAATCATTTTCGGCGATATCTCTGCAACGATCAGTTTGCACGTAGTACTGTTTACGCTAAATTGTGCTGCGAATGGGACAGCATAGCATCACATCAATGACTGTGTAAATGCGATGTAAGTACTATGGTACTGTGAACTTCAGGAACTGGTGAACTTGCTAAACATCATGTTAGTGTATCAATAGCTGGAATACACGAACGGTGTAAGTGGTGGTAAAAAAAAAGAACAAATCTTCAGTACATCGTCGGTGAGTACAGTTTTGATTTCTACTAACACCATGGCGTTCCTCTCGAATACACGCAAGGTAGATTTAGTGAAACTAACAGGAGATTGTTGAGCAATTCAGGGTTTCAACCCAACTTAAAAACCCTCTTGCATTTGAAAAAAAACTTAAAGAGCACCTAAATTTTTCTAGAAAACACTAAAGAGGTCCTACTTATTCTCCAGAAGTCTTAAAATTTTCATTTTTCTTTATACTTTTAAACTTTAAATTAATCATTCAATCAAAGCATTTAAATTTGATTTTTAGATATTAGGAGGTCGTGAAATATGCCTGAAAATCTTGAGAAAATGCCTATTTAGTACCTTAAACATTTTTAGAGCAGGAAGTGTGTAATATTTCTATTTGATCATGGGTGTTTGATATGTTCTGGTTAACTTTTAGGTACGAGTTGTACATATCTTTATTTTGAGGGGGACCTGTTGAAAGCATACAAATAGTAATACAGGGTGGCGCAAATAAAACTGGCCCCATCGTGGAATTAGGAATAAGTTCGAATTGTTGCCAAGTTATGAAATAAAAATTTAGAAATAATTGTTATCTTTTAACATAATGATAATTTTTTTATAGTACAAAATTCCTCCAATTTTTTTTATCTATACAACATCATTTTTTTTTAGAAAAATAATAATCACATCCACCACACACATATTAAAGAAAATTACGAAATTTACCTATGTATCTCCTCGAGAATAGTGTGCGAGAGTGCACAGTTTTACTATCTCTATGGTTGAAAGATACACATATTACAGAAATTACAATTTTGAAAAATTTGTATTCAAGCACTGTTGTTGTATTAGGCATGCATTTAAAAAAAATTACTTGTTAGCATTATTGTCTTTATTACACTAAATTAAATCCCTTAAATTTGCCTGCTAAACGCTTTACATTTCAACTGTGTGAGGGGTACACTTGGAGCAAGGTTGGTCGGGTAACTTTGCTCTGTAGGGGAAACTAGAAGGGGGATTTGACCCACACATGACCCAATGCCTCAGTATCGAAACAAATTTGACGAGTTGGAAGTGGCGTCACATCTCAAACATATTTTAATGCACTGGAAGTAAATTTTTAGTGCAATATTTTTTGGTTTAAAAAAAAAGATTTTTCAATTTGTTACTTGTTTTGTTCATGTTTTTAGCTAAATTATGTGTATTATAGTGTTAATGTATTTATTTGTAAATGACTTTGTTTGGGGAAAAATAAAAACAGTGCAACTAGTGATACTCAACCCAAATTAATTAGGGGTATAAATGACCCAAGAAAATAGCAAAAACAAGTTGACAGTAGTCAAGTAATTTTTTTTCACGGGAGTCCCAAAAGGAAATAACTGGGTTCAAATATTGAGGTAAACAGAATATAAGGTTTGTTGGGAAAGGAAAAAATTCCCACCAGCCTACAAATCCAGTTTGCCAAAAGATGGAAACTGTTTTAAAGGCCAGTAATGGATATCCCTAGTTGATAGTGATGAAATTAAAGCTATTTTTCAATCACCTGAGTTTTCTCTGAAAAATAAAACCTAGTTTTGAATTTAAACAAGACTTTATGTTTAAATTTAAACAGTTCATTAATACAAGAAATATTAATGCGATAAAAATAAGAAATAATTTTGTCTGACAAAATAGAAAATACATATAAACGTTATATGATGTCAGTTGTGCTACACGGTGACATTGTTTCAATAATTTAAAGTTACACTCCCAGATGTATAAGTTGGGTCATGATCCCTAATGGGTGGGTGGGTCATGCATCCTATACATTGTTATACATGAATAATTTTGAATACTAATATAAATTGTGTGCAACTAACTCCTCACTAAGTACCTACAAATACCTCATTTATAGCTATCATGCGTAAGAAAAGAAGGTGAAGGACTCACGTGATGGCCTCCAGGCTCTTCTCCCCGACCTCCCTGCACCCGCCCAGCCCCAGGAAGAGGCGGCACACGTCCACGGAGCCCTGCAACAACACACACACACAAGCGTTAACTCCACGGGAACACAAGGCGAGAAATTTGGCAGCACCTTTCGGATTAAAACACTGGGGGAAAAAATATTATGGCTGCACAGAATTTCTTCTCGCAAACGACACTTCAGAAGCTTGAACACTTTTATCAACTCACTTAAACTACGATGTATGCCAAAAGGGCTACTCAGAATCTATATTGAACTATTCAAAACTACAGTACAGAGGGGAAAAAAATATCATGCATTTTCACACTCATTGCAGTCGTTGGCAGAGCATAAAACCACATTTGGAAAACATCACCAATGACTTTCTTCCCAGAGTGGCCAACTCTGGTGAAAGGCAAATGGATCCAAGTGTGTCCAAATTTGTACTGCCATTTCTTTTCAAGGTATTTTTTAATGTATGGCACTGGAACAACTACACAGTTCGACAAAAAAAATGCAAGTGTTTGTCCCGAAGCTACTTTGCCGATTTTTTGCTCCTTTGGTGGTCCAATAATAGAGAAATGACATTTTTAGCCCAAGTTTAATAGGGGGATTCATCTGAGATCAAAAAACTGATTTTTTAACGTTTTTTCATAAAAAACGCCTTTTTTGACGTTTTTTTAGCTATAAAAAATCTGCAACTGGTTCTTACCTCTATATGGGTGTTAAGTGAGTACCGATGGGCCATTTTGGAACTCAAACACCCCTCCAAAACTGTCTAAATTAGCGATTTCTGGCCCAAAACGCCATTTTTCGATGTTATTTCATGTTTTTTTGCGTGGCTACTTTTTTGGCTACAAACAACCTGTAAACCTTCCTGCAACTGGTTCAATTACCTCTATGGCTGTTAAGTGAGTACCAACGGGCCATTTTGGAACTCAAACACCGCTCCAAAACTGTCGAAATTTATGTAGATTTCTGGCCAAAAACGCCATTTTTTGTTGGTATTTCATGTTTTTTCACGTATGGAGCTATGTATACGTATCTGGATCTGCTTTCAATATAAATAAAATTAAAATATGAACACTGAAGTTAGTCGGTGTTCACTGAGTAGGTACAGACAGACATCGGTACATTTTCATAAAGTGGGAAGCCAAATATGCGCGATAAAACGTGAAATACTAGCGAAAAATGGCACTTTTGGCCAAGTAAATTGCCCATTCTAACAATGCTCGGGTTCTTATATAGCGTATAAATGTTATCATTTTATTCGGTGTTCATAATTTAATTTTATTTATCTCCAAAGCAGATCCAGATACTTAATCATAGCTCCATACGCGAAAAAACATGAAATAACATCAAAAAATGGCGTTTTGGGCCAGAAATCGCTAATTTAGACAGTTTTGGAGCGGTGTTTGAGTTCCAAAATGGCCCATCGGTACTCATTTAACACCAATAGAGGTCATTAAACCAGTTGCAGAAAGGTTTACAGGTTGTTTGTAGCCAAAAAAGTAACCACGCAAAAAAACACGAAATAACATCGAAAAATGGCGTTTTGGGCCAGAAATCGCTAATTTAGACAGTTTTGGAGCGGTGTTTGAGTTCAAAAATGGCCCATCGGTACTCACTTAACACCCATTTAGAGGTAAGAACCAGTTGCAGGATTTTTGTAGCCAAAAAAACGTCAAAAAAGGCGTTTTTATGAAAAAAAATTAAAAAATCAATTTTTTGATCTCTGATGAATCCCCCTATTAAACTTGGGCTAAAAATGTCATTTCTCCATTATTGGACCACCAAAGAAGCAAAAAATCGCCAAAGTAGCTTTGGGACAAACAATTGCTTTTTTTTTGTCGAACAGTGCTATTTGTTAAATGTCATACAGCTTTTTGGAACATTTGAAGAACATTCACACATTAAAGAGAAAGTTTTAAAAAAAATAGCTGTAGTGCTATCAGTGGGTTCAACAGCTCGGTGGACTCTCCCTGTACGTACGTCCGCGTGGTGCAGGGCGCGCGCGTCCCTCTCCATCCGGCCGAGGAGGGGGGTGGGGGGGCCGAGCGCCTCGGCCAGCCCGTCCACGCAGAAGGCGGTCGCCTCGCTGCTCAGCACCTGCGGAGGGGGGGACAGCGTGTGAGAGAAGCACCCAAGTGGGATGTGGCCCCCCCCCCCCCCAGCAGGGGTTCTGGTGGGGGGCCACATTTCTTACTTTTACAAAGAAAAAGTATTAGATTTTTACATTGAATGAATTTTTCTTGTAAACAAAAAAAATTATGATATGAAACTTTTTAAAAAAGTCTTTAATACAAAATTATTTTACATTTTTATTCATCAGTATTATTAATCCGGTTGAGGGAGGTTTGAATAAAGGATGGACTGTGAAGGATCACATTCAATGCATATTATAAGCATAACAACATTTAAATACTACAAAATGTTTAAAAAATGTCGTTCATATTTTTTTTATAAAATCCTTTGTATCCACAACACTGATTTTCCTAACATATTATATTTTTCTGAATCTGCCACAATTTAATATGGTTAAAAAAAATGCCCCCCAGTTCACCGTTACACAACAAGAATGAGAGACCTTGAGGGCGGCCGCCTCCAGCGCCAGGTCGGGGTCCAGGGAGGAGTCGAGGAGGGCGGCCGTGAAGTAGGCGGCGCTCTCCAGGCCGTACAGGCGGGACTGGACGCGGGACAGGCGCACCTGCGGAGACGTAAGCACGTTACACCACAAACACCCAAATGGAACGCCACAGTGTTTCCCACAACACATGACTTTAAGGAATGCAAAAATGAGTCCGCATTATTCATATTGACTCATCTCGCATACAATGAGACTGTTTGAAAGGAGCACTAAAATAGTGTCTATACTTTGGATAGCAACACGTTAAAGTTGCTGCCACAGACACAGAACTATATTCAAAGTGCATATTAAAATTGCAATGCATATCACTGATCAAAGGTTTATGTACCATGTAGAATGTAGATTTGCAGAAAAGTTAAAAACAATTAACATACAGTGGTGGCCAAAAGTGTGGACACTTTTTGAAAGTTTCATATTTTTCAACTTTGTGTGATTACACAATATATTAATTGTATATCAAATTAAACAATTGTATATGAAATTAAAAGTAATTTAATCTTTATGAGGACCACTGTGTGCAGATCGCTGAAGCCGTCTATGAAATCTCTGGTCCCATATAATATATATATCCATGGACACACCATCATCATCATCATCAAAGTAATTTCATGTAGAATTAAAAATACACTATTACAATATCTGTATTACGAATAAGTTATGCAACTAATAGTATGATCTGTCTTAGTTTTGCAAGTCATTGAACCACCAACTTGTAATGCAATTTCAGCATAAGAGAATTAATTGATTGTGCTTGTTTGTTAAAGTAAAATGAGCATAACTTTATTTGTAATACAGATACTTTAATTATTTTTTTAATGAAATTATACATTAAATTACCTTCAACTTAATATTGAAATGTTTGAATTTAAGCGAAATTTAATAGATGCAAGAACACAGGTAACAGTTGAAACACATGAAACTTTCAAACAGTGTCCACACTTTTGGCCTCCACTGTAAGTTAAGTGTGTTAGGCTACACCAGAGATCATTCTAGGCGTTTTTCACGGGGCGCGGCGCCCTGCCCGCCTTTTTTTAATATAAATCCCGCCCTAAATGCCCTTTTTTACAAAATAAATCCCGCCCTCATTGCCCTTTTTTACAAAATAAATCCCGCCCTCGTTGCCGATTTTCTTTTAAAAATGTCCTCGTTTTTTCAAAAATTCTTCTTATCCAACTTACTTTTTCAAAAGTTTATTTAACCCAGGTTATGTTATATTATACTTTTAAACCCGTTTTTCTAAACTTAATTATTAAAAAATACCTAAGATAATCGATTTTAGAATTAGATAGACGATCGAGAATTTTGAGCAAAAATAATAGGGATAGACCGATGCATCGGCGTCGATTGTTTGAAAATTTTACCATCGGCGGCCGATGGTAAGTTAGTGAAAAAAATCGGCCATCGGCATAAAAAAACATCGGCAAACCGATGTAAGCCGATGTTTTTTTCTTTTTTAAATCCATATCGCCGTAGTTTCGCGATTTTCGGATCCCCGGAGTTTCGAGACTTTCGGATCCCCGGTGTTTTGAAACTTTCGGATCCCCGTAGTTTCGTGACTTTCGAATCGCCGTAGTTTCGCGACTTTCGGATCTCCGGAGTTCCGCGACTTTCGGATCCCCGGAGTTAAGCGACTTTCGGATCCCCGGAGTTAAGCGACTTTCGGATCTCCGAAATCTCGGAATTTTGTTTATTTTCCATCGGCATCGGCCGATGGAAGGCGGAAAACATCGGCCCATCGGCCGATGTAATTTTTGAACAATCGGCCCATCGGCCGAAATTCGCCATCGGTCTATCCTATCCCTAAAAAATAATGCCGTGACAAAGGGTTTCCGCAACACCCCCCAACCTAAAAAAATTCTTTCCTTCATTCTCGGTCTATATCGATGAAAACTAAACTTAAATTTTGATAAATACTAAGTTTAAATAATAGATTTTAATAATAAAAGTAAAAATTTTAATTAAAATTTAATGGATGAATTAGGATTGTATAACAATAAGATGTCTTCAAATATTGACCAACGGGTGCAATCCCCCATTGAAAGAGGATCATCTTCATCCGGACTAAAAATATGCTCTTCTAATCTATCGTTTTGAGTCGTGACCTTGTGATCACAAGAGCAGCTGAAATGTTATTTTTTATTACTTTTGAAACTTGGGCTCTTTTTTTTTATTTTGTCCTATACTGGGGTTTCAGATTGGTTTTAGTTGTTTTTTATGGAGTGTTGGCTTATGCACGCTATATATAAATAAATTTTTGTTTGTAACTACTAGTTCTTGAATTTTTCTGGAAAAAATTCTTGAAAAGTATGCAGTAGAACTCCAATTATCTAAGCAATTGGAATTGGAACCTAACCACGCTCATATAATTGTAAATTTGGATAATTAGAGTTAATGTGAGAAACGATATATTGTAATCAATTACTCAATGTATTGTTGGGCTGTGAGATAATGAAGTTTTAATTTCGGTTTAACCAAATCCAAATTATGATGTTGTTTGGGTTATAGCTTTTGTTTCAGTTTGAGTTGTATCTTTTTATAAAAGTTTTTTTTTTTCTTTCAACTTATATTAGAATATTGGAAAAAGTGAACTAAATTTTTTATGGGATTTATAACAAACTCGGCCTATTTTTTTTTTGTTTGTCTCTGTTGGATGTCATGCTTAGTAATATTTTTGGTGGGTACAAAAAAAATTACTAGACATGACATTGAATAAAGAGGAACAGTAACAGGTAGGCCAAGTTTAATTTTTCTGGTATTCTTATAGTCAGCACCTCTTTGAATAATTGGAGTTCTGCTAAACTTGACTTGGAAAAAGTGTATGAACCATGCTTTTAATTTTAAATGCTAGAGCTGAATGCAAATAAAATCCATGTTTGTTTGATTAGTAGCATTAATGATTTTCACCACTTCGCTCGAGGAGATCTGTTTGCAGTTCTGGCTCGTTGTTAGGCATAAGTGCCTCATTATGTTCCTTCACTTACTAGAAAAGATGTTTCATAAAATGATGGAGTAGAAAACTAATAAATATTTAATTTGGTATGCAAGTGTATTTTCTATTTTCTAAAAATCCGAAAAAACTATTTTATCCCATTTTAGATGCCCTAAACTTTTTGCAAGTGCCCTTTTTATATTTGAAGCACCCTGCCCTTTTTTAATTCTAGAATGAACTCTGGCTACACATATTGAGGTACACATTTGATGAACAAATGTACCTTAAATATATATTTTAAGTTTTAGGATAAAATAAAGGTTGCAAACAAACCAAGTGCAAATCAAAGGAATATTCTGATATATTACTACTTTTCAAATCAAGGGCTGTTTTTTTCCACCCATCTCAACAAATTTGATGACAACAAAAGATGAACTTAGAATTTTGAAGGCCTAAAAATGTGACACATCATAATCAAGTCATTTTTGTCATAGCATTAATAATTTTTTTTTATATAATTGTGTGAAAAAAATGAAACTTTGACATTATAATTTCAATATCAGACGCATGAAAAAAGTTAGACTTTTTGAAACAGAGAAAAAAAGTACTTTTTTTTCACCCAAAAGCAGTGAAAAAAATACTTTTTTTTTCACTGCTTTCATAAGATGCCAACATTTCAAGTTGAAATGTCTATTTCATAATATTTATAAAATCCAGATATTTATCGGTCTGCTTTTATTTAAAGATATAAAAGTGCATCAAAATATTTTTAGACCAATGATATTTTTTTTACACAATTATAAAAAATAGTGTATGAAACACGTGCGAAAAGTAACACTTTTTAAAACACATGTCATTATTTCACTTGCTCGTACCGCGCTCGTGAAATAAAATCCACTCGTTTTAAAAAGTGTTACTTTTCACACTTGTTGCATAAATAACTACTTAAGTTAGGTATATGAAAGAAGTGTGAAAAAATAATGTCTTGAATGAGGGCCATTTTTTGTTTTTCCCAGTTGTTTACCCATGGGTACACATGAATGTTGACATTTTCATCTTATTAATGCTGTTGAAATGCTAAACCTAATGTAAGAATCCCATTTCCCTCCAGTGCTTCAAAGAAACACTTTCAACACTTAAGAGCACTCTGTGTGGGGGGGGGGAACAACTCACCCGGACGGCGTCGTAGTCTGCGAGGGAGCGGCCTCCCCTCTCGCGCCGCGTCACGCTGCTCACCACGGAACCTGGGGGGGGGCGAAACAA
Organism: Hylyphantes graminicola; assembly: GCA_023701765.1. Lineage (NCBI taxonomy): Eukaryota > Metazoa > Arthropoda > Arachnida > Araneae > Linyphiidae > Hylyphantes > Hylyphantes graminicola. Next base: position 74,230,227 of record CM043115.1, on the reverse strand, counting down.
GAGACGCGTCAAGCGATCATCGGGAACACAAAGAAAGGGTTGGGAGGTTTTAGGAGGCAACTTGACTTATGACTTATGACTTGAGTGGGGGGCCCGTTAGGGCCAAGCACCGCGACCACTGGTCTATTGTACTAACCCCATCGTTTAACCTTGAAATAGGCCAATAGCTGAGATGAACCTCAGAATTTCCCTGATTGGTAAGTTATCAACTTCCCAGGCATCGATACAATGGTACCCAAGATACTCAAATCTTTGTGCAGAGTAGTTGTCACATTCGCAGAGAACATGAAACGAACTTTCCTCAACCTGTTGACATGCCCTACAGAGAGGGTCATCTTTTACACCCATAATATTCAGATGTCTATTGAGAGCACAGTGACCTGTTAGTAGCCCAATAGCTACACGAATCTCTTTCCTGCTAAGGCTAAGTAGTTCCTTGGCTCTCCTCCATGGAGCACTCTGGTTGAGCTCCCTAGCCTGCCTTTGATCGACTGCCATTTGCCAATCAGCGAAATTGTAAGCTTGGAACAGCCGCCTTATGGTATTCCTAACAGAATTATGCGGAAGGCCAAGCACGGGCTCGGGACCTATAAAAGCAGTCTTCGATCCCGCTTTTGCCAAAATGTCAGCCACTTCATTTCCTTCAATCCCTCTGTGCCCGGGAACCCAAAATAAGGACACTTTATTAAGGCGAGCTAACCTTGCGAGGGACAGGTGACATTCCCATACAATGCTAGAGGAGAAACATTGTTTGGACAGTGCAAGCAATGCTGCCTGACTATCTGAAAATATCCTAATTTTTTGGTCCCTAACATTTCTGTCGAGACAGTTGTGTGCACAGGCTAGGATAGCAACAATTTCAGCCTGGTACACTGTGGCAAGATTCCCAAGAGAGAAAGAAATTTTTGTGTTATTGGAGACACAGTAGGCCCCAGCACCTGTTCCTGAGGACGTTTTAGATCCGTCTGTGAACCAGACCTCATAAGGAGGCAACTTAGGAGGGGGGGAAGTTTTTTTTTTTAAATTTTGATTCATAACTAAACTTATTTCGATTCTGCACTTTTTTAAAAACTCCACAAGGTCGTTTGCAATACAAACAGCTGCTATGGTAAAATGGTTCGCAATCTAGCTCTGCTGGCCACATGGGAGAGAAACACCAAGTAGCAACACAGCCCCTATCTATATTAAGATAAACTACCTACTTAAGTGGGGAAATGAAAAATATCTGTACAATTCATTTGAATTCAATTATCTTGATGAATCATCATAACATTTTACAACATGTAAAAATGACTTCATTTTTAGCTAGTGGTGTTACTTTCCTGTGAACATCACATTTGCATTTGTAATTGAATGTAGAGTCACAGTGTTGGCTTAACTGTTTTGAAAATACATTGCTCACTTCTATATTTAAATCAAATTAAAAGTTGGTGCATAATGAACAGCTCAAGTTCTTACCAAAAAGCGATTTGAGAGCTCCAAATGTAATGGAACTTGATGCTATGCGAAAAGATTCTAATGCTTTCAAATAAATCTGGGGAAGAAAATAAACAAAATATTAATTAACTGAAAAAAGCACTATGGCAGGACTAAATGTTTAAATTGTAATATATATTCAAAATAGGCATTGACCACTTGAATTGACCATTTTTTGAAGCTTCCTAAGAGCACTTCATGGAAGAGTGAACAAATGGACCCCACTCCAGTGAAGCAAAGGACAGCACCCGACTCCCATGAAGTTTTCAATCATGTGACGTACTAAAATAAGGTATGATTTCTTATGGGCACACATTTTCTTTTTTGAAAAAATTAACTAGGATCTTCAACTTAAAAACGCAGTGAATGCTCACAGAGCTGCTACTCTACACATGATAGGGAGTGCACTCAATTTGGCGCATCCAAAAGCGGACACTCACCTGACTCCCGCTTCCAAGAGATCCGACCAGATTGGCAGCGGGAACGGACACTTCGTGAAAATGCACGATGCCAGCTGGAAGGAAAGAAACAGAGTTCACACCAACATGGAAGTAAACTGTTGACACATTCTGCATTCATTATTAGACAATTACTTATTATATTATCACTCTCATCATTAGTCTAGTAGTATGTTCAGTCACCAATTAGCAATACATAAACCTACAAATCTTCTCTATCGTACTTTACATTTACTTTTATTGTAACACTTCAAGACTACTTTTATTGAATGTCCATCCGAGCTAAAAGACGACTTGTTCCAAGCATACATTTATGACTGCTGAGAATTCATTCATTCATGTCCATGTCTGTTACGACACCCAAAGGACTGTCTTATATAACTGTATGAAACCAACAGTTCTCGTTTGCGTCTCTTAAAAGCTCAATACTTTCACCAAACTATCCGCTTTCCACGAGGGGCCCAGAGGTACGTACTTGCGAGGCCGTTGAGCCCGGTGGGGGCGTCCTGGGGGGCCACCTCCACCCCCGCCGCCCCCCGCTCCACCAGGAACACCGACAGCGGGCCGCTCTTCTCGCCCTGAAAGCATCAACAGCACTTCCAATGAAGGGAGGGGAAAAAAAGGGGGCTTCATGAACAGGAAGAAAAGTAGGGCAATAAATATCAATTATTAAAATGAATTAGTAGTGTTTATAAATATATTTAATGATGAAGTCCTCTGAAACGAATCTCTTACGTGTGAGCGTTAACACAAAAATGGTTTCTAGTTTTGCTTTATTCAAAGACATATGGGTTGAGATGGTGAAAACAGTTTACAGATGGGATGAGGCATTACGGATCCGACGACAAAACTATATTTCAACATAAATCATCTAGTAAATCTTCGAAATTTAGCAAAAAGCTGTGATATAATGTCTCAATTACATGCTGACGAAAATTCGCAATGGAATCATCACATTGCAAAAAAAATTATTTTCATAAATGTTATCAATAAGACTATTTTAATATTTTTTTTAAAAAAATTATTTCTCGTATTGTCAAACAAAAAACCATGTTTGTCGTCCATGCAAACTTAAATTTAATATTTTAAAAAAAATTATATATTTATTTTATTTAAGAGTGCTTAACCAATCTGATCTGCTCAAAAAGTGTGTATTTGTAAAAGTAATCAAAAAACTCTTACTTGTTTTACCACCGGAAATTTTTGAAGTTACAATGGAACTTTGCAAAAGGTCTATGGGAAGGATTTATAGATGTAGTTTCTCTTAGGGAAATGACAATTTCAGCCCAGAACTAGTTCTGATATTGATGTTACCGATCTGACAAACTCGTGACATGCATACTTTGCATCTTATTGCCCATTTAGGGTATCTTTTCATACAAACAAGGCAAAATATCGATAAAAGACTAAGTAGTTTTGAGACAACAAAGTACATTTGTTATGACAATATAAAGCGAATGAGATATCACTCATTGTGGCATCTGGCTTAATAACACTTCAAAACCTTCCCCAGTAAGATATCAACACAAAATGTGATGATTCAAAGCAAATAAAGTCATTATTGAGTAAGAAAAATAGTTTAATACTATTTTCTTAAATGTGTTTTTAAAAAAGGGTGGGACCCAAATTGACCATTCCCAAGATTGACCCATAGAGTAAAACTTAAAAAATACATTAAACAAGCGTTTTTTTATTGTCAAATTATTATTTTGTTTTCTGAAAATCAAAACCGATTGAAGGTTTGAATTCTAGACAGAATTCCTTTTTACAAAAATAAATTATTCAAGCCTGAAATTCATTATTCAATTTGAATGTTTTTGAAAGAGAAATAAAAAAATCTTGTCATTTTCTTCCATTTGAACTTTTTAAAAATCCAGTCCATTGAAATGAAAGTGTTTCCACAACTATCCACCCACTTTCAAAACTGCCGTTTGCCCATGAATGGATGTGACGCATCCGTATTTTAGGGTCAAAATGAATTCATTCTACGACACTCTCCCTTCCCTTCCTCCGAAACCACCTTGCCTCGTGATACCAGGAGAGAGGGAGGGGCCTCACCGTGCGGGCCAGCACCAGGAAGAGGCCGGCCCGTCCCGCGTTGGAGACCCACGCCTTCGTCCCGGACAGCACGAAGGAGGAGCCCGCCGCCTCCGCAGCACACGCGCGCACGGACGGGAAGTCGCTGCCGCTGAAACACAACACGGAACCTCTTAGGACTGCAACAAAGAAGACACACACTCCACGCTTCCCGGTTAAAAATAACTGGTGCAAAGATAAATAGGAAAGAGGCGCAAGTACAAACCACATTATATCATTTTTAAAAAAATGAGCTTTTTGGCATGTACATGGTAAATCCTGAGGAGTATGGCAAGAGAAAAAATTAAAGAACCAAGAAAAACTTGCTTCAGTTGACAGGCTTGTGTGTAGCAACCTACTACCGAATTTCTTATCAAGGTGAACATTCATTTTTAGGTTGATATTTAATCTGTTTCCTAATGATAATAATTTTTAGCCACATTTAAAATATATTTCTCTACCCACTCCTGGACGAAAACAGTTCATTTATTCGACACCTGTTTTAGGCGAGTCATTTTCCTTTATACTTGACATTTAAACGTATCACATTTTAAAATCTTCTATCATTTCAAATATATAATTAATGCTGATACTTAATAGGTATTAAAAAAATTTATGTAAATGTAAAAAAACATTTTATTTTAATAAAGACATCAGCATGCTTTCTTGGGCCCATTACTCTGTTTTTAGCAGTTCCCAAACGTTCATTTGAGAGAAGCATCCTCACCTGTCCAGCTCGGAGCAGCAGAGGGCGGCGACGCACTCGCCCCTCGCCAGCCGCGGCAGGTGCAGCGACTTCTGCGCCTCCGACCCAAACTGCACGAGCACCTGAAAGAAAACACGTCCCAACGCCAGTTTCAATGCAAAGTATACACATTTCCTATCCCAACTTCAAAGAAGGCATTTTGACATCTTTCTTTGATCTAAGTATCTACTTCATATTTGAAACACTTAAAACCAAAAGGAGCGACATATCATTTCGCCACCCAGCACACCAGGAGCGTTTCTCTCGCCCAAGCAACAAGCGTAACTTTTAAAGAAAAAACCTTGGGTACTGCCCCTATAGGGGGATATTATATTCCATATGTTGTCAAACATAAAAAAGTTGTTTTGTAACAGAATCTGTGACTTAAAAAGCTTCCACACATTATTTGTGGTCACCAGGGAACATGCCTTATGCATATACCTTAGGAAGAAATTCGCTAAACGGGGCCTTTAGCTAGCTAACTGATAAATTTAAACTTTTAAATAAGTAAAACTAGAAGAAGTTCAAGTTAAGAATAATTGTGTATATTGTTTTACTGTAAAAATGGAATAAGCATTCTCTGTCTTTTTCCTAATAAGCATCTTGCTTCATACATACAATGAACTACCAAAATTGCCAGTGTGAAAATTGTGAGTGTGATGTGACATCAATCCAAATTGAATAATATCACATAAATAAATATTTTTTCAAGAGTTTTATTCTTATATTAAACCACTTCGGCTATCTCAATGTGGATTTAATCTTTGGCAAGTTAAATTTTAAATAAATTTCTCATTCATATTTTTAATGACATTTGGGATGTAGCCTAGCCCAATATTTTGCTTCTAAATGGCGTATCCCACTTGTTTGTGAGATCGGTTGATTTTGTGAAAGATAGACGGATGGCCGGACGGAACGATTCGAATGCCCTCCCCTTTTTTGCATTATAAATGTCGCGTAGAAGGTAACATGGCACGTTACCCCCCCCCCGGGTTACGTACCTGTGCGGCGAGGAACTCGTGGTGCGCGAGGGCGGCCCCCAGCGCCCAGTGGGGGCCCAGCGCCTCGCCCAGCCGCACGCTGGCCGTGTGCGTCAGCCCCAGGCCGCCTGCAACAGAAGAGAGAGGGAGCGTCACTCACCGCACGCACGCGGGGCGCACAAAAGGAGGATGCGTCACTCACCGTACTGGGGGGGCAGGGTGCGCCCAAACAGCCCCATCTCCGCCAGGGGGCGCAGCAGCTCCTCCTGGAAACCCTCCTCCCCTGGAAGAGACACAGCACAGATCTCAATCGGAAACATACTTCCCAAAGGGGGACATTGACATTGACATTTTTAAAAAATCTTATGAAAGGCATTTTAAAAGTTTCAGCAATACATGTAGTTAAAAAAAAACTTGCAGGGTCCAAAAAATAAGTTTTTTTTTAATACAGGACAATATCCAGGTAGTAAAATACTAATTTAAAAATGAGTGCATCGGTGTTTTAATGAAAAAAGCGGCTGCTGTTAAAAGGTAAGTTTCTTGAAAAAGATGTCTTTTTACAAAATATATAAAACTGTAACTTTGCCAATAAAAAAACACCAACACCAGGGCTCTAAAAAACTCAGAAATTTTACCCGTCCTGGAGGACGGCTTATCCAACAATGTACCCGTCCTCTTTTGAAATTAGCTTGTCAAACTCTAATTACATAAAAAAAAGCTTCTAGGTTAATAAAAATATCATTTTCTCTCATATATCACAAACATTTATAAAAATTGCACAATGAATTAGCAGTTACTAAAATTACATTATACAGTAATAAAAGAAATGAAATACTTAGGTTACTATTAGTAATCTAAGATTATTTTTGTTACAAAATAACTGAAATGGCAAAGGTCAAGTCATGCAAGGGTACTACATTTTTTAAATGAATATAATATGAGATTTGCTAGTTCCACAATCAAGCTAATGAAAATTAGAAACTAGAATCACGAACATTAACGATCTATCACGAACATTAACAGGAAAATAGGCGTCCCCGAGGACATCCTATTCGAGAAATTCGTTTTCCTCGGGGAATTTTTAACCGCAGAGGACGGCAGGACGGGCGGGTTTTTTAGCCCTGACCAACACAGTTTTAAATGTGTTTAAAAAAGACCTTAACACACCTCATATATTACAAGATTTTAAATATCAGCTTAAATTAAATAAACAATGACCAAACAATGCATACGAAAGTAGAGGACCACAACAAGATGGGTCCTGGTGACAGTCCCCTTACCCGGCCTACGTCCAGTTTCTGATGCAAAATACTCCCATTGTCAGCACCCTCTAGCAAAACAATTCAAGTTAGTGACATCTCTAACATATCGATTCCTCAAATCCTTATTAAAAAAGGGTTTTCTTCATTTAAAAACGAGGACCTCGCGTCCGAATTTCAGAATAAGAAAAGCCTGCACGCCAGCTCAACCCAACCCCTTCCCTCACCTGTGTGCCGCTGGACGAGGGGGGCGAGGTGCGCCACGTGCTCCTCCAGCTGCGCCAGCTCCTCCGGGCCCAGGATCTCCGGGAAGGACAGCAGCTCCTGCACACACACAGAGACACATTCCAGTCATTCAGGGCGCCACACCAACACACACGAAACATAATAGAGGGCACGGGAGACACGTCATTCATTGTACTTACACACGTACAAGTCTCCTTTTATACTCTCAAAGTCTATCTTCAAAACTCCAAAACACAATGTCTAACTATATCCATTGCTTATAAAACATACTACTGAGCACCTCTTGACTCAGTAGGAGTCGGTTGCCCACAACTGGCATGGCTCACTGGATAGGCCAGATTTCTAAATAGGCTGCAGCCTAGAGCAGCAAATTTTACAGATCAACTAAAGGGGCATTCATCATAAAAAAATTATAAAGATATTAATATTTATATATTTTTTTAAATACAATTATTATTATACGGTAATTCAGAAACCATAAACATACATATAGCACTCATATTTGGGAACAAACAAGGCCACAGTGAGGGCCATTGCAGCCTCTCCCCCTGGATATCGAACTTGATAGTAAAATTAGGGTTTCAGTAGATTAAACAGTTGGGTTTAGTTGTTCGCATCAAAAAAACCTTTCAAAATATATTTTTTAAAAATAATTTTAGAATTGAATTAATTATAAATTTGAAAAACAACAAGTGTAGCCGAACGCTCATAACAGGATGCAAGTTAAGTAAGTAAGAAAAACACCAAGTTGGTTTTCATTCTAAAAAAAATACTTGGTTTAAACGGAGGGACCCCTCCACCCAGCCCACGTTGCTGGCACTGACCGTGTCGAACTTCCCCCTGAAGATGCCCTTGAGGAAGGGGGGGCGGCGCCAGCGCGCGTGCGAGGGCCGCGACATCTGCGCCCTCTGGTGGGCGGTGGAGAGGGACTCCTCGGGGGAGGGGCGGGAGGAAAAGGGGCGGCGCCAGCACAGGCGCACACCACGCACACGCAGCATCCTCAAGCACCTGGGAAGGAAGCAAACACGTTAACATTCAGTCAAATGCATGGAAGTAGAGCATCTAAAAGTTTTAGGCAAATCAAACAACATCAAGGAACAGTTTGGATATAATGGCCGGTCTCTGTGTGCATTAAGTTGCAATGAAAATGGCTGAAGGAGCATTCCAAGGAAAGTGGTCCTGAAGTGCCAAAAAATTAAAGTGCAAATAAAATTCTGAAAAAATTGTCACATGTAGTTAAAGGTTTATATTTCAAATAATTCATACTGATTTTCGAATCTGAATTCAATTTTAGTGTGAAAAAATGCAATAAACTAGACCGATTTAGAAATAGATCTTTCAAGTGAAATAATTGCCAGATGTATGATAAACGTTTAAGGGCTAAAAAAACATGTAAAATGAATTTTTTTGCGCATATTGTTGCAAATGCATCTTTTCTGAGTATCTTAGGCAGATATTTTGTGCATAGCTTTTTTTTAAAAAAATTACTCGGTAAAATATGAACTACTTGATGCTCAATGTAACACACGGAACGAAAACCTATAACTTTTTATATAAAAACTGTAAAAAAAGCTTAATTAAGCTTATTTTATTAATTATAAGCTAGTTACACATGGGGAACATATAGAAAAAATTTCAAAACGCTTTTATAAAAATTAAGCAAGAATTTGGCGATTTATTTCTTGAAACACACGGAACGATTTTGGCAATAATGAAGGAAACGGGAGTGGGAGCTAGTTGACGTGTAGTATAAAAAACGAGATTTATCCTGAGAAATTCATTTATTGAAATGCGTGCTTATGGAAACATGCATGCATATATGTAAAAAACAACATAAAACAAAAAAATCCTTTACAAAAAAAATTAAAAACAATTGCAAAACAAAAAACGTTATCATTTACGCTATGGAAGTTTCAGCCACCTGCTCTGGCAGATGTACACATTTGCGGATGCATTGGATGTTTACATTTCAGATCATTAGTAGTTGAAATATAGAGTGCTTCATACATTATTTTGTTTTTCCTTGTGACCATTTGTCTTTAGAAAAGTTATGTGTTGCGAAATCATTATTTCAAATTAAGCATTTTATTGATATTAATAGTTATGTTTTAACAAAATTAATTTTAACGAAAGTGAAATGTTTTACTTTAACAACTTTCATTTAAAATTTTAAAAAAAGAAAAAAAGAACATTTGAATGGAAGTATTTCGCAACGTCTCCCAGGAAAGTCATTGTCGACGGAGTTGGGGGCAATGCCAAATCTCTCGTGCGGAGAGAAGTTATGAATAAAAGAACAAATCCGATCATCGTCCAGCATTCAAAGGATTTGGCGGATATTGTCAGAAACTTAATTCCGAATACCAAAGTCCTTCATATTTAGCAATCGGATATAACATCCAAAATAACGGATATTAACCCTTGAGTGACTTTGTTTCCGGTACCAGGAATACGAAAAATTCACCTTGTTAAATGTGACTCTGGCAGTCACATTGAACTGTTCAATACAGTTATATAAAAATTGTGCTTGCTATTGTTGTGTAATTTGCAATATGGTAGGAATCATTTTTCACTACAATAAAACCGACACAAAAGTTTGCAGCATACAAATTTTCTATGAGAAATAGGTAAATAGTCCTCATTTTCGAGTGCGAGAATCGAATAAAAAAAGGTGTTTCACATTCAATAAAGAATTTTATTTGTTACTTCAAGACATAAATTTATTATTTTTATTAGTTTAGCTTCAGTTAGAGGGTATTTTAATTATTTTTTCCTTCGATTTTGACGTAACAGGGCGCACGAATATCAGGGTCAAAGGAGGAGCCAATCAGAGTAGGCAAAATTTCGGCGCCAGCTGCGTTGTTTACACAGTTTCCTTCTCGCAGTACATTTCTCTGCTGCAAACTCAAGGTCGGTTTTAGTGTAGTTAAAAATTTAAGAGTAATATTTAAAATTAGCAATTGAACTTTTATATTTATTATAAAAAATTAAGTAACAAAAATGTGCTTTATAAGGTTAAATAATAAATAATTGTGTATTTAAATATGTCACTAAACTCCTATATTTATTTATTTGCTAACCAAAGTGTTTATCATTAAAAATATTAGGATTTTGAAAACTGAACTGCAAATCAATTCGCACGCTGTAACACACGGAACGTTGCGTGCAACACACGTGACGGCGCTATTTATTTTATTGTAGTCTGACTATTTGTAACTCAGATTTCTAACACAACTTTTTTTAAAGCTTGTTTACTTAGCTTGCTATTGATATTTTTTATTTTCATGAGTATTTGCATAATTCGCAGAATTATGCAAATAATAGAAGAAGAAAAGAAAATAACCCTGTTAAATGGAAACACACGTGACGCGAAATGAAAAAATTATATCTGCGTAACTTTTTAGTTTAAAAAGATTTCGATTAGCTTAATAAGATCATTAAACATCTAAGAAAAGATATAAGTTGTCATCTTATTTGTTTTATACTGCTTTCAAACCAAAATTGTAACAAATATACTGAAAATGTGGTCCGAATGTAACACACGGAACGCTGGAATGCTCCTGAATCATTTTCAAGCTCACTAAAAGTCACCATGCACAGACCAGAAAGTAGGGGAGAGTGTTGTACCTTGGGACAATTTTTACATTTAAATTTTTTTCTTCGATAATTATTGTCAAAATAAAAATTTCAAAGCAGCATTTCAACACACCAATACATTCCTCTATAATATATTTTTTTAAATTCTGGCAGCTTGAAATTAAAAAATTGCCACTCATTTAAAGTAGAGAGGATAAACTGTCCCAAGGTACAACATGATGTTGTACCTTGGGACATGCTTTATAATTCAGTCAATAGTCATACACTTGAACTAATTTGTGCAGGAAACAAACTTTATTTCAAAATACATCAGAAAATGTGCTCTTTAGAACATTTTATCACACGGAAGGAAAAAGATTTATCAGGTGTTGCCAGAATTATATTTTCAAACTTCAATCATTATAAAATATATCCAAAACAAAGCTGAGTTGTATTTTACATGTTTTGTAGAATTGCTCTTAAAATAAATAATAAAGATATTTTTATTTATCCAAATTATTAAGAATTTAATCAAATTATTAATACTGTCCCAAGGTACAACACACTACATGGTTTAAATAAAAGCAAGATAGTGGCCAATCCAAATGCATTATCATTATTTTCTCATAACCAAAATATTTTAAAATCTTCTCTTTTATGAAGAAAATAAAATGCAGTTGACTTTTTGTAAGAGTACTAAGGTAAAAAATTATATTAGAATGAGAAAAATATTTACTTTGGGGTAATGAAATATTATTTTTTGTCACCATTTCATCAATTCAATGATGCTAGTGTTAAATTTTATTGTGATGATGTCTGTTGGTTAAGGCTACTATTAGAAATAAACAATGTATGAATATTGCCAATAGATTCTTAGAAATTGTCAGTGTCCCAAGGTACAAGCGTCCCAAGGTACAACACTCTCCCCTATATCACAGCAGTACCATAAATTATTGTAGTGTTAAAGAAGAAAATGCAAACATGGAGAGGGGAGGGGCAGTTTTAGAAATCCTAGTTAACTTACCTTATCAAAAATTACTGTTAACAAATAACAATGCTTTTCTTTAAAGTTTATTTATATTGAAATATTAATTTTTTCATACATATTCTGGGTATTTTTAAAAGGCGTAATGTATTTTTAATTCAAATCGCTAGAAAATATTAAAAAAAAATTAAACTAATTCTGAACGAAAGAAAAAAATTCGAAGACAAAAAAACTAAAAGCAATAGGCACCGATGACAATTGGAAAGTTGAAATAAGCAAAAACATATCCTATTCATTGAAATTATCGCCAAAACAACACAACCGGCCCAACATTTCTATTTAAAAAATGTACATTCAATCACAGTATTAGAATATTTTAATTACTTTATAAATATTTTTGCCGGTTAACACTACACTTCACCTTCAGTCTTCAATACGGCAGGCTTTCTGAATTTTGGCTACAATTTCTTAAGCGTACTCAACATTTTTAATTACAACACAGCCAAAAACTATTTGCTATTTGGTAGTTTGCTACTTGGTTTATTTTACAGTAAAGTCCCACAGCTATGTTTACACGTTAAATCTTTGGCCCCGTTCTCATGCATAGAAAACGCCAGCTAATCGCCGGCGTTTGGGGAAAAAATTCATCTGTAGGGAAAATTGCGGGTGCGAAAATGTACCCACTCCCTGAGTAGTAGCGATTTCACTACCACCCCCATGATGCATTTCGGCTTTGACATGGTATGGTAGGTACATATATATTCTAGCTTGTGTGCTCGGCTTTGGAGTTTAGAATGAAGATGCAGTTTCTGCTGTTTGTTACTTTGTTTTTAACTAGTATAAGAAGGTCCCAAATTACTTTCTAATGTGTATCTAGAGCAGGGTTGGCACTGATTAAATTTGATTTTTTCATTAACAACTTACTTTTAACAAAAGTTTTGAATAGTTTAGAATTTTTGTTTCAGTGTTGGTGTGTTTATTTTGTAAATTAGTTTTATTTCTCATAGGATCACTCTAATCATTTTTCATCATGATTGACGATTAAAACTACAACTTAAAAGATATAAACTTGAAGAAAAAAAACGTTAAGTCAATATTAAAGAACTTGAAGGTTTGGCATACTTAAAATAAACCTGATTATGTTTTTTAATGAATTTTTATTAAGTTTTCCTTGTGTTTCCATTAGGTGTTTCAAATTTTATTTACTAGTTAAATTCTACTTTCCATTAAAAAAATTAAAACAATTTCAGCATCACAATTACATTAGAGAGAATTTTTTTAGTTGCAATTAACCATCAGATGCATGTTTTCAATTAAAATGTTGCCACTTATTTTGAAATTAATCAGTATGGCATGCTATGAATCTTTTCTTTAGTCTGAAAAAAAAATGAAGTATGATTTGTATTTTGTGATATTAATTACATTTATCGCCACTTGCAATATTCTAAAATTATTTTATTTATTCGCATCAACCTCCTGCTTTCTTCATCGTCAATGAAATCGATAGATGTCAGTCCACGAATTTTTAGTAAAATAATTGTTTTTAGTTATTCTTGCAACGACATCACTAACAAAGTAACGTTAAAAAAGAATACACAGTAGGGATGGGTCGTTCACCACTGAACGAATCTCAAAGAACGATTCTTTAAAAAGAACGAATCAACTGAGTGACTCTTTTAAAAGAACGGTCGTTCTTTCGAACGATCATTCGTTTTCAGCCAATCAGAAGGCTACCTATTGAGTCGAATCAAAAGATTCGTTCAAAAGAGTCACCAACTCAGAAAATCCCTTGATGGTTCTTTTCGGAATAACCTGGGAATATTGTGCTTCCCATCGTGTTCCTGTGAGGTTGAAATTCCAGTTCGCTCGAGTAAAAATTAAAGGGTTGGTTCTTTTCGAAATATCTTTCAAAAAGTGAGTTTCGAACGAGCACAATGGAACGATGATTTAGTAAATTGGTGCTTTACGGAATAACTTAAGATGTTGTAGCCTACGCAGTTGTGAATTGAATTTCGTACGGGTGATTGCAACATGTCCCCATTGGCTGATTCCTACAAAAGAGTAATGGATCGTACAGGCTGGTTCTTTTCGAAAAATTTCGGTATCGTAAACACATGGTATCTTTTTCTGCTTTAGGAAATGGGCATGGGTGGGGATGTGGTTCAGTGATTCCTGGAAGTTAGCCATTATAGGTAATACAGCAGTCAGTACTGAATGCTTTAGAACTGAGCTTCATAATGGGCGCAGGTATTTAAGCGGCCTCTCACCGACTGAAATATAGTTTTTTGGAATTTTTTAGAACAAAAACGTGTTACTAATTAAAAATATGTTATTCGCCATTTGCTTATAAGAAAGTATTTTAAGTGCATAAGATATCCTTCTTTTGGACATAGCACTGACTCAAGAAATGAACATATTTTTGTTCAGAATTTAAAAATACTTTATAATTAAAGACTATCTAACAATGGTCATTTTTACATAAGAAGTTTGTGTATAATATATTACACTCGAGCATCGCTCTGACTTAAAATAAAAAATCAAAATATTAATAAATACGACACATATAAGATGTTTATTTTGTGCATTATATATAGATGTCAACGACAAGCTTGTTTATTGTGATATTTTATATAACTGGGACATAAATTTTAGTCTTCTGCAAAAAAAAAAAATGCTTGCGTGCTGTTTTGTAAATAGTATTAAAATTAAATTAATTCCATTTTCACTTGATAATCATTTTTCGGTGGTATAAACGCTTTCTCCAAAAAAAACAGTATAAAATTACCAATAAGGACATTTGATTTTCAACTAGAGTTTTTAGACTCGACTAAATCGACACATTTTAGGATTTGGAAATTGTAGACAAGCACATATAATGTTACATGAATATGCAGAGCTTAAAATATTTTATTTTTAGTTTAGTTTGAATTATCGTCGCACTAGAGCTATACGAGGGCTATTGGCGACATTCGTCGTAATTTAAAATCACAGTCAAGTTACGAGCCGACTCCTGAATAGGCACCCAACGCAACCGTTAAGGGCGATATCGTACGCAGCGTTGGGGCTTTGGAGCATATTTAACATGCACTCCCCCTACACGGGGTATTATTCGTCTGACATTTTTATCTGCACGGGCCGCTATAGGTCGGCAGTTCCGGACCCAAACCTGGAACCTTTCGTATACAAGGCAAACGCCTTAACCATCTGGGCTTCCCAGTCCATTTACTACCTTAAATTTAAAAGATTAGTGTAAAAAGCAGCAGGGGGCTTTCAATTTTGCCAAAGGTTTTTGCATTGTCTTTTGGGTTTTTTTAAATGGCATTTAAAAATCCTTTTTCGAATCGGTTTGTTACAGATGTTTCTCGTTTGAGTTTTAATTATTTTCTCTTAGCTGATTTCATAGATTGTTTTTTAGCTGATTTCATAGGTTGTTTTTGTTTGATTTTTATTCGCTTCTTTTTCGTCTGCTGTGTTTTATTTTCAAATTCTTTACGTGCGTCTTGTTTTTATTTGTACTATTAATAAATCTTTATTGATTTTGATTCGATTAAATTTCACGTGAGCAAAGCACTACCAAAAGTCAATGTTGTTCGGAAACTTCAGTTTCGACTATATTCTGTCTTAAAAATTAAACGAAATTCTTGGACAACAATTTAACGTGATTTTCGAAAAGAGAAAAGCTCTAGTTCCACGAAAGAAAATATTTTTTTTACGCAACATTCGTGAAACAGAAAGAGATTCCATAAAATTCACTTTCGCATAAACCGAAACAGATGTAATTCCAGAAGGGCTTAAAAGAAAAACAATGCTGCTGGAACTGCTTCCCCTCAAGACGTGAAAAATGGCCATTGTTGAATTTTCTAGTTTATTTAATTCAGACGTTTGATAGTTTAATATCGAGCTAAATGCTGTGTTTTTATTTCTTTAAAAAGAGGCACAAGGCGTTTTATTTTTTAAAAAGACGTAATTTTTCCTTTGCATTTAAACAATTTATTGAAGAATAACGACCTCTTAATGCTAAGTATTTCTTTTGGCGATTTTTTTTTTCAAAATTGTTCTTTGTTTTCAGAATAGTATTTAAAAATTAATTTGTTTAGATGTTTTAATAGATAGTTTCAATGTTGCATATTGATATGAAATATTTGTCTTTTTATTTAAGTGTGCGCAATATTACATATTTATCCTTCGAAACAAAATTAGCCTACTAAATGAAAAAGAAATAAAACAATTTAAAAGTTTAATATTGAATGCTAAATAGTTTTTAAATGCATTAATTATGTAGTGTAGGGAGGGGTAACATTTATATTCCGGCTTGTGCGTTTCATCAGAGACCCGCTTATAAGCCTTCGCCAAATAAGCCAGACACAGAAAGAGTTTTACTGTCACAATGAAAGGAAGTACACCCAAGGCGAAGGCGGGAATCGAACCCGCACCCGTTACAGCGCGCATGCTGCTGGCCTGCGATGCTAACCACTCGGCCATCCGGACTCCATTAAATATGTGTAAAAGAAGTTTTATTTAAAGTTTATGTTACAAACTTACTTGTTATTTTTTATATCTTAATTATTTTCATACTTGTATTATGCAAATGCTTCGTTTTTATTAATAATAAAACCAATTAGTGAACATACTTTTTCTCGGTAGTAGTTTATCTGAGTAACTTAAACAACTTTTTAACAGGAAAATTTCCATAATTTACTGTGGTTAGTTAATTAATAGTAATACCCACTGAAATAAAGTTGAAGCAAACAATGAACTTAGATTAGTGAATAAAAGAACCAAAAAATATTTTCATTTCCTCCCGTCCAACTATGCAGTTTACATCATACAGTTTTTCTAGTACAACGAAAAAATAACGAATAAAAAAGCCCAGAATTAAACCCAAGCTACAATAAACACCAAAAATGAAAAGAGAAACCACCCGAGGGAAGCAGCAAGAAAAAAGAAGAAAAACTTCTATTGTACTCAGAATTTCCAATACACAATAAACAAGACATTCCAACCCTAAACCGCTCCCCCCAGAACCTCATCTCTATACCTCAGATTCCGAGAATTCTCTTTCTGCCCCCAAGACCAAATCCCAAACCGTCAATGTTCAAGGGCGAACGAAAAGCAAGCACGAGAAAATATCCACTTTCACAGCAAAAGCGGTTCGCGAACTTTAATCATTTGAGTCAGTTTCGAACGATCGCTTGCGAACTGTAGCATCCAAGTCAGTCGCGAACGATCGTTCGCGACTGACTGAGTTGTTCTGACTGAGTTGTCTGAGACTGTTCTGAGTCGACTGATTAAGGTCGACTCAGTCGCGAACTTTAATCTGTCGCGAGTCAGTCGCGAACGATCGTTCGCGAGTCAGCGCACATCTTTCGCTAATCATGAATCCATCATTTGTAAACTAGGCAAAAAGTAAGAGCTACTTTTACATGTACGATTGCTTTTATTTCACCTTGAGGTTATTGTTTTAATTTACTATATTTGCCTACTGCATATTGAATGTAATTGAACATATTTCGTGCTAAAAAAAATAAAAATGTTAGCACATCTGTCATCAAGTTAATTAATTTGGAAGTTAATAATATTTTTTCTTTAAACAATTATTAATTCAAAGTAGCGAAAACTATTTTAAAAGATTAATTTAAGTTTAATTTTTTAAGTTAAATTCTACATGGAATTTTTAAAATAAACAACATTGTCATATTAATGCTAATCAGGAAAAAATGCTAATTAATATTTCAAGAAATATATTATTAAGCTTTGTAAATGAAAAATAATTTGTATTAATTTAAGTTAAAAATCTCAACATGTTATTTTAAAAAGAAGCCCTATGATAAAAAAAAATCAAACTACTTAAAGTTATTGCAATCTAATGTACCCCCTATTCCTATAACATGCATGAAAATGTCAAGTTATATATATATTGTTCCTTTTCTTGTATGAATAAATAGAAATAATAGATCAGATCAAGCAATGTCCAGGACCAGCTTCCCAAGCTAAAACGCGCTAACAGCCAAAAGCCCGAAGACTATTGATAAGGAAGAAAAACGTCTTTAGAATTCCTTTCAGCTTTCAGTCCCCCTCCCCCCCCCTTCTCCTTCAACGAGAAGAGGAGTCTTTCTACTATACTTGGCATAACGCCAACTCTCATCTGCGAGCGCCTGTTTTTTTTAGGGGGGGGGGGGGTAAAAGAAAAAAGGAACGAATCAAAAGATTCGTTCTTTTGAACGAATCTTTGAAACGAACGCGAACGATTAGAACGAATCTTTTAAAAGAACGGGTCTGACCCATCTCTAATACACAGTACAAAAACCATCTCGAGTATCAAATCAAAACAAACAATAACAAAACAACAATACCCCTACAGGATGTGACGTACCCCATGCGTCTTTTCCGGAACGCCGGCGTTTTCATCTGAACGGGATTATAAAGGCCTTTTCACACGGTATCCCTTGTGCACGGAACTGCTCGGACAGGGTTGTCCACCTGCAAAGATTCGGACGTCACACGTTCCTGGAGGGGTTGTTGTGAATGATACTTATCGCTAGTCTTGGCACATTTTTTCAATTTTTCAATATTTTTACAAATTTCCATCACGTGTAGGAATTGGTTGGTTGGTATACATATATTTTCAGGCTTGTGTGCTTGGTCAGAGACCCGCTTATAATCCTTCATCATGTAAGACAGACATAACACACACGCACACATACGTGACAGATGCCGCCACCTATCGCGCGCCATTTCCACAATTTAGACAATTTCCTGAAGGGGAGGGAAATAGTCTCCAGGGACCTGTACCCGTGGGAAAATGTGCAATGACCACTCACAGGACTCTCGGTCCCAACAGATTAATGAGCACGAACTCCGCATATTCGGTGGGTCTTCAGTGGTACCGAGACTCGATCACGAGACCTTACGATAACGAGATCGAGATCTTAACCACAAGGCTCCCCACAAGCCGATTTAACGAGGAGTACTAACTACAAAAATCAGCATTGGCGAGCATAAAGTAGATTTTTCTCCATTTGGCAAACTCAATTTTGCCAACAAGACGTCAGAGCTATACTTGATGCTGATTGGCTACCTATATCTCTCCGCAAAACCGGTTTACCGATTTTCGTGTCTCCACGAAAAAATTCAATGAACAATCCTCTACAGCGGTTCGCCATGTTATTCCTATGGAAGTTCCGTGATCAAGGTGCTCCGTGTGAAAAGGCCCTAAGGCCTCACAAAATAGCCAGCTAAACGCCGGCGATTTCACAGGCCATGTGAACGCGCCTAAGTCAAAAATCCCGAACAAGGTTTAGCTTTGGATGCCCGCTCAGGTGTCGAACTCGTCATTTGATAACAGTTTTAAGTTACGAGGCGTGATTTGGCTGCCTTAAAGCTCTATAAAGGCTAGAAATGACAGCCGGAAAACGTACAATGCAGTTATAACTTTCACTTCACTGACTTACGCAGCACCATAGACAAAGAACACTCTAGACCAGTAAGTCAATCTGATGCCTACGCACCTAAAGTTACTTGAGGAACTAATAAACTATTAATGGTTGATTTGTTGATTGGCATAATTGCACTTTTCGATTGCAGCGCAATTGTTTCTTCGGAATGTGCCATAATATTAGGTCAGTTTTAAACTGATAATTGAAATTTTCGATTTTAAGGCTACCTAATACACAGGAATGAATTAATATAAAGCTAATCATTTATTTGTTGCTAGGTATATTCGGGATATCACATCCTAAAACTTTCGAATTCATTAAAATCGAAGTCTGGCAACAGAGAGTAAATTTCGGTTACTATGACGATTGACGATAAAGTTGCTAAATGCATTTTAGAAATAGAATAATGTTCAAATTTGTTTATTTTTCGTAGTCTGCAATTATTTTTTGTTAATTTTTATTTAAATAGTGTATTTCGAAGAATTTTCAGCAATCTTGAGAATAAACGACAGTAAGTGCATTTCATGTAAATAATATCGCAAATTCTTATTCTTTTTGGGGTTTTTTAAATGACTGTTCTGAACTTATAGTAAAATTTTCTCGTTGTTTTTTTTTTTATAAAAATCGAATGTCGTCGATTCTAAAAGATAATTTAGTTTATTTCTTAACTTATGTAAAAGTTTTGCTATTGTTCCTAAAGTTATAAATCTTTAAAAGATCTTGTTGATTAAATTGCAATAAATTTTACAAAAAAAAGTCCCACTAGTTTCTGGCTTTCAACAATAATTTTATTAAGTAAAGAATATCTATTTATTCGTTTTTATTTTATCATTTAGAATAGGTTAAAGAAATGATAGGAATTAATTCTACATGAAGAAATGCTCTGTGCTTCATACTTATAGGATATTGCAGCCTCTTCACAGAAACTGATAAATTTACAGGCATAAATCGCATACATAAGATACATGGCGGCGTTCTAAATAAACACTGATACACAATCTTATGTTTTTATTATCTAGCAAAATTGAAATAATAATTGTGCTAAATAACTGCAGTTTCTCTTGTCATTTTTAATAAAATATTTAAAGTTATGTGTTGTTTCTTTGTAATGAACATATTTAAAGATTGTTTGATAAGAATAAAAAATAATGTTGTAAAAATGGTTGTAATAAAAAAGAAATA
The DNA here is from genome assembly GCA_023701765.1 of Hylyphantes graminicola. Lineage (NCBI taxonomy): Eukaryota > Metazoa > Arthropoda > Arachnida > Araneae > Linyphiidae > Hylyphantes > Hylyphantes graminicola. Next base: position 74,209,811 of record CM043115.1, on the reverse strand, counting down.
TGCTGATATTTATGCTTTTGAATTTTATTCTTGTATTCAATTTGCTACAATCAATGCTGTAAAAAATAATTTCGCGAATTATTTATTAACAAATGTCTTGCATAATTTTTATTTATATTCTAGCACTACATTTAATGCATATGAAACTTGCTTAATAAAACTGTCGTTCGAAAAGTGACTTCATTAAAAATAAACTACGTACAATTTGCTTCCTACTGCCTGTTCTTCCCGAGCTTTAACACAGTCAAAAAGTAAATACTGTCTAATAAATTGATATATTATTTCATTCATTAAATTAAATCGAGGTAAATTTAAGTAAAACTTCAGCCATTTTAATTGCAAAAATATGATTATAAAAAAACGATGGTCCCGCTGTGGCCAAAAATAGTTTCTTTTTGTCACTTGACCTGGGTTTTAAATTACGATGCGTAATAGACTGTGTTAAAGCTCCTAAAGAAGGCTAGAAAAAGCAGCCGCGAAACCACAGTAGTTCCCAAAGTAACTATAGGGGCGCTAGTTTCTATGTCAATTTCAATATAGAAATTCTCCAATGCTAATCCAATCAGGGATTCAGATCTAGAGTGTTCTTAATCTATGCGCAGCACAGCACCGAGGTCGAAAAGTTATCATTTTCTCAGATTTTAAACTTTTTTTTACTTGGAATGTATAATGTATGATATCAGAGACCTATCTTTTATAAATTTTAAACATTTGTTTGGATACCCGTCTCGAGTCTGTCGAAACGCCTTTAATTTCCATAACCATTCAAATTATTATTATTGGTATTGGGATTTTACAAATTTAGTCGTAGTTTCCCAAATAGTTTTAAATGTGCGATTTTAGTACTGCCTAATTCTTGCGATTATTTGATTCCAGCAGTGGCTTGACAAATTAAGGATCGGTGAAGATTTGCGATTTCAAGATAATTATTTTAGCGATATTATTGGAAACAACGATAAAACAAAATGTTAGTATTAATGATTCTGGGAAACTTATAGTCGCGATAACTTCGACTAAATTTATTTTGTTATCGCAAAAGTGAAAGAACTGATCGCATTTTGCGACTAGCCGATAGGAGCATACATGTACTGAGCACCCTTACTCGAAGATGATGGAGGAATTCGGGGGGGGGGGGGGGGGGGGGGGGGGGGGGATTTCCTTAAAAAAAAAACCAAACAAACATGTATAAGCTTATGTATTTACAAATAAACTTGGGTAATTAATTTAATTGGTAATAGTAAGTTAAATGTAATCTTAGTGACAGTAAGAATTTATACGAATTAATGTAATTAGAGGTTAATAATTACTGCTATAGTAATGATATAAATTGGTGTGGGCCAAAACTAATTTAAGAGGGAGCCAAACTCCAACTTCTATTAGAGTAATGATCCATCCTAATCGATAGGTCGGCAGTTATTTTGCGATGCCCGGACCCAAACCGGGGACCTTTCCCGTGCAACCAGCTGAACTCCCCTGCCCTTTTTTGTTAGCTGAAAGATTTAATACCAGAGACCTACATACCTTTGATTCGTTTGCATGAGGTAGTGATATTTTGTCATATCTCTTTCACATGGTCTTGTAGCCACCAGGTTTTCAATTTTTTTTTTAAAGATATGTCATCAAGCTGAAAGAATTGCAAGGCAAATTTTCTTGCACAAATCGTCGCTAATGTTCTGAAGTAATAGGAAAGTAGGTTCATCCAGAACCTCATGTTTTGTTTGAAAGTTAAGACGTTATGCATTTAAAATTATAATATATAGAACTATATATTACACTTTTTGTCCATTCGTAGCCCTGAAATTTATTTCGTTCCAATTCGAACAATAAAGCCATTTATTTGCTAAAAATATTATAAAATCGTCGTCTATTAGTCCAGGCAACGAAGGCAGAAAAAAGGGTGTAGAGGGAAAATTTTGGAACACAATTTTCGACTTCATAAACTCTGTTTAGACCACTGAACTGAACTGAAACTCTGGAAGAAGTATCGAAACACTCGTCAAACGGGTCGGTGAAGCCCGGCAACCCTGTAAGAGTAACCCAACTTTTGCCGCCAATCCTATACTTTACCTGTTAAAATAGACATTTTAAACCAACTTTTCAAGAATTTTTTAAGCAGAAAATTGATAGATTATTGCTTTAGGAGGTTCTTTACATAATGAAGTTTCGGAAACATGTACTTAAAAAAAAATAGAATTGCGGCAACAATCTTTAAAACTTAAATTCCTTTTAGTACTATTCTTGGCGAGCGATTGGCGACATCCAATGCAAACTGCAAGTCAAGTGTCCATTTTGATCGGCGAGATTATGCCAAATATGGCACATATTCTCCCTAAAGCTGTCGCCAAGTGACCCAAAAAAAAGCTTCACCAGCTTATCATCGGGATGCTTCTTCCAGAGTTTCAGTTCAGTTCAGTGGTTTAGACTAGTTAGGAGATAAACATATCTCCGCCCCTAGCCCCTGTGCTGAAGGGGGTTGAATGTCCCATTTTTCGGTTTCTTGTTTATATCTCAAAAACTATGCGTTCTAGCGATATAATTGTAATACACAAAATGAAAGATGATTAAATTTTCTACAAGCTGCATTCCTCAAGTATTTTAATATCTTGTATAGTTTTCGAGATATCCCGCTCTGGAAAGTCAGTAATTTTGGAGAAAACACCCCCCCCCCCCCCACATTTTTCCTCTTTTTTGACCGGATAACTTTTCAATAATGCACCGAAACACTAAATGTTGGCCCTAGAGTGATTTAGAATTTAATTATTTTAAATAATATATCTTATTTTACTATTTTCCTTCAAATTTTAAAGCTTAAGCAGTTTGAGTGAAGAGGGGTCGGTCCCATAAAGCTAACTAATGCATTAGTTTTGCAATCGCAACGTTTGCAAAAGAATAGCTTTGCCATGTTATCCCATTTTCAAATTATTAGAATCATCATAACATCAATTTAACACAAAACTGAAAGGAAAATAACATCCGGTTATTTAATTATTAATTAATAAAGTTTTAAATTAGTGGCGCCATCTACTGTACATTTTTGGCATTCTTGAAAGTAAAACCTCCGAATACCGGACACTCGCGGTGCCGGGCATTTTGTCCGTTATTTGGAGGTGTCCGTTATTTGGAGGGGGGGGGGGGTAAATTTTTATTTTTGAAAATAAAAAACATCACTGAAGGAAAGGTTAAAATTACTAATTAATGTAAAGGAAATAAATTTAATTCCTTTGATTTATAATAAGTGTAAATTTTGATTGTATTTTGAAATCTATGCAACTCAGCAAGATGGTTAAACGTTCTTTTGAAATTTTGCCGCCATTATAAATTTTGTTTTTGAAGCACGAAGTTCTGTTCGGAAAGATGTGGTAAAATAAACCAGTCTTATCACAATTAAAACTGTTTCGATCCTCTTACCCTTCACACAATTGTTTAAGTTTGTTAATCCAGTCGGCAACTTGGGTGGGGTCCACAGACTTTTATTCGCCGCAAACTGCTTTGAAAGAAATATCATGGTTTATCTGGTTTTTTCCAACTTTAAAACATTCTGCAGTAGATCGCACACTTAGCTTTTCCTTTTCAGCAACATCCATTTTTTCTTTTAACGTTAACCTTTTTCTCTTTAAACACATTATTTTACTTAATCTAAATCAGCTCTCGTTACTCGTTAGCAACTCGACTTTTTAGGATTATGAGCAATTAGAAATCGGACACAACTCCTGGCAAGCGGTCAAACAGGTTCGCGAAGTGGAAAGGGGCGATTGCATTCACTCCCTCTCAATTCTCGGGAAGGGAAGGTTTCGAGAATAATGGGGTAAATTGACATGGGGCGTGTAAAAACCATTGTAAAGCTATGGTGGTCATTTAAGGTTACTAAAAGGTCATAGAACAGTCACCAATACGTAGTTTGACGATAAGAAAATGAGGGTGCAAAAATATTTGGATGCAAAAATGTGTTTTATTGGGATTGATAGCCGAATTAAATAAAAAAAAATAAAAAAATGCGTCCGCTATTTAGAGGGGATTACATTAAGTAACCTATGTTAAGGGACTGGGACTTGAGAAAATGTCCGTTATTTGGAGGTGTCCGCTTTTTAGAGGTGTCCGTTAGAGGAGGTAACACTGTAGTTACTTGGCAAATTTGAAATATATATATAGTTAAATAACTCGATAACATTCTCGTTTTCAATTTGTTTTATTCCAATATTATGTTGATTCCCGTAAGTGGGCAAAAAGGGCTAACATGGCAAAGCAATACATCTGCGAAAGGTGTTATTCCAAAACTAATGCATTAGCTCTATGGGACTGACAATCCCTCTTATGTACACTTATTCTAAACTGAACCTCTAAATAACACTGATACTCATTTTGTAGGCGCGTTGTTACTTTAATATTTTATCTATTTCATTCGTCGAACCCGGGAGAACGGTCAGATTCTCCTCCTATTCTTCATCTTCGGAATCAACTTGAGGGACCCCATTGACGCAGTTCCAAAGGTAAGTTTGGCATTCTCTGGGACTTGCTATTTTTGCTGCTACACTTGAGCTCGCACAGTCTTTCATGCAACGGCAGAACATTATTTTCAGAATCTCGTCAGGTGCTGCTGCTAACTCACTGTGCACTGGGACCAGCAGAAGCGCTATAGACTCAAGAAGTCGGTTGATATCCATTTCACCGAAGACACCGAGATAAACATCAAACAAGAGGATTTTCTGTCGAACAATTTAAATAAAATGGTCTCATCAACATACTTAAGCTGTAGCTTGAGGAAAATTGGATATATTGCCCTTCGAGCAGAAAGTGATGTGTACGCTCTGATTGTGGATACGGCTGTGATAATGTCGTAAACTACACAGATACTTATTTTGTAGGCACGCTGCTATGCTTTAATATTTTAGTCGACCTCATAGTCCTCTTGATGGCTACAGCTGATGCGCATAAGGACATTACTTTCATAAAGTCAGGACTTGGGACGACAAAAGATTTTTTTATTCTCGTCCCAAGAGCTTCAGCAACTGGGTTTAGGACGTGCTACTTTTGCAAACACATTTGCTGGATGCGACACAACATCTTTCGCATCTCGAAAAAGCAAGATCGCATTTGCGAAGTTGTGTAGGAAGTCGCCAGAAGTCCAGAAAGCAGCAGCTGTCTTTTTATACCCAATCCTTAACCACCTATCAGGTACAAAATGCAGGTAAAACCTGCATCTTATAAGGTGGTATGGGGCTTCAACGAAAGAGGACTTCCTCAGTGCTACAGTATAATTCATTTTTGAAATCAGTGGCCACCATCAAGCCTGATATATCTTGTCTTCTTCCCACCGAAGGAGCAGTAAAACAGTATTACCTCCCAATATTACATCAAGTTGAGCTGTGACTGGGAAATGACTTGACTCCTCAGGTGTATGAAAATTGAGAATAACAGCCTGGTCTCAGTGCACAGCGAGTTAGCAGCAGCACCTGACACTGACGAAAGTCTGTGCCAGCTCAAAGTGTAGCTGCAAGAAATCAAGTCCCAAATGTTCCTCAACATGCCAAAATTGCCAGGGACTAGCTGCAATAGGGTCTCTCAAGTTAACTCCGAAGATGAAGAAGAACAGGATGAGCATCTGACCATTTTCCTACTGGGGTTCGACGAATGAAATGAAATATTCATAACATTCATATACAACATTCCTACAAAATATGTATCAGTGTTATTTAGACGTTCAGTATAGAATAAGTGTACATAAGAGGGATTGTCAATACCATAGAGCTAATGCATTAGTTTTGGAATAACACCTTCCGCAGATGTATTGATTTGTCATGTTAGCCTTTTTTGCCCAGGCACGGGAATCAATATAACCTTGAAATCAAACAAATTTGAAACGAAAATGTTATCTAGATGTTTAATTATATATTTTTGAAATTTTAAAATATCAAAAATATACAGCAGATGGCGCCACTAATTAAAAACTTTATTAACTAATAATTAAATAACCGGATGTTATTAACTTTTCAATTTTGTGTTAAATTGATGTTATTATGATTCTAATACCTTGTGAAAATGGGATAACATGGCAAACCAATTCTTTTGCAAACGTTGTGATTGCAAAACTAATGCATTAGCTTTATGGGACTGACAGTCCCCTCTTCTCCCAACACTGAAACTGCTTTAAAATTTGAAGGAAAATAGATAAAATAAGAAATATTATTGAAAATAATTAAATTCTATACCACTCTAGGGCCAACATTTAGTGTTTCGGTGCATTATTGAAGAGTTATCCGGTAAAAAAAAAAGAAAAAATGTGGGGGGAAAAGCATTTTCTCCAAAATTACCGACTTTCAAGAGCGGATGTCTCGAAAACTATACAAGATATTAAAACACTTGAGGGCTGCAGCTTGTAGAAAATTTAATCCGTTTTCATTTTGTGTATTACAATTATATCGCCATAGCATAGTTTTCGAGATATAAGCAAAAAACCGAAAAATGGGACATTCAACCCTCTCCCCCTTCAGCACAGGACTTTTGAGATGTTTACCTCCTAACTAGTCTAAACAAAGTTATGAAGTCAAAAATTGTGTTCGAAAACTTTCCCTCTATAACTCTTCGTTGCCTGGACTATATGTCTAGTTTTAAAAAACAAAAAATGTCATCAAGAAAATATTGTTCAGCTTACCATTATAATTAAATCTTAAAAATCTACATCAAGAGAAACGGTAAAGCAAAATTTCAAATGAATAAAACATTTCTTTGGCCCTGCTCTGCATTTATGTCAAGAGTTAAAATTACATTCTTCTACATTTAGTATTAAGTTTTTGTAGTTTAACATGCTTTCATTTTATTGAGACCACTCAGCGCAATAAAATGTCAATACATAAACCCGATTTGTATTTAATTGCTTTTATATTATACATTTTAAATGTTAAAAATAGTATATTTGACGTCGAATGAATGCTGCTGTGTTTTTATTGTCAGCATTCCTCAAACTCGCAAAAAAAAAAATCCCATCAATGACGTTCCAACCATTTTTAGATTATAATATTTTTTTATGCAATCACTTTCGACTTTATACAGGTTTTCTACCAAAATGTTGTTCAAAATTAAATCCACAACTAACTATAAATTATATAAAGTAAACAATTTAACTTATCTCCATAAATCGCATAGCAAAGAAAATTTCAAATAAAGACAATATGAAATTTGCCAAAACAAAATTATTTAATATAATTGTGCATGGCTTTTTTTATTAGCAATTTGATGTGTAAGTGCAATAATTTATTTTAAAATTATTATTTTGGGAGCAAAAAAAAAAAAAAAAATTCAAAATGTTTTACATTAATCAAGTTTTAAAAAATCTTTGCTTAAAAAATCATGACTTTTCGTTACAAAATTCGCCAAAAAAACCCAGGTGTTTATATTTCATGATTTTCAATGATGCATTTGATAAATTAATCATTAAAAGTAATTACGTAATAAAACTAACCAAAGTGGTTCTCCTCAGTGGTTCGACCGCAAATACGCCCTCTTTCTACAACATTAAATCCACCCAAAAAGAACATCGATTCCTTACCCTGAATAGACCTGGCTCTCTTGCCAGATTGAAAGCTCTCTCCCAACCAAAGCTATCGTCTTGTCCATGGGCTCCTCAAGTAATGTTGAAGAAACATATCACTCTTGTCTCGGTATGAAGATAAACAAGGACTTGGTTGTATTCCCCTTTATTTTCCGTGGTTATTTAATTTCACAGTTATGATACCCACAAGGCTAAAGCGACCATCAGATTTATTCATGAAAGTACTCTTAGTCTCAGCTAGCTATGCGGTGAAGCAGCCAAGTCGGCGAGCATGTGGCATAATACATACTACTACCCCCCCCCTTAAAAAAAGCTGTTCATCCCATAAAAAGGAAAATATAACAAAACTTCTACGTTTTACCCATTGTGATTATCTGTTAGAGTGGCTCTGAAAAACAAAATTCAAATAGGACTCAGAAGTAGCATTTCGTCATGTTGATTAACGGAAAAACAATAAATATTTTTTTATAATAGTGGGTTTGAAGTTTCGAAAAAAAAAAGGAAAAACCCCCGCAATACTTATCGTTAAACAGTTTTATCATGTACAACACGAATGTGGTGCACTACTGAAGTGATAGCCTTGTGATAAATTTTTTCAACCCGAGTACAGCAAGAATGTCTGCTTTTTTTCTAAGCAATAAAATATCACATCTTCATATGCTGGTAACATACTTACGAAAATTTCACGGCGATTTTTCAAACAAGGCATTGACGCTTGAACAGGTATTTCAGCTGTCATAAACCTATTCCTAAATATCAGGCAATGATTACTTTTCCGCCCATACCTGTTTCAGTAGCCCAGACGTTGCATTAACAGGATCGCTGATTTTTATTATTTTACTGTCACTTGGGGCCATCATAAGGGGTAACGAGCCCCGAACCACATGACGGTCCCGACTTTCGAGGTATATAAGGCCGATATCCTGCTCGAATTGACTTCATTTTTTATAAATCTTTATTTTAATGAAGTAAAATGTTTTTTTTTCGTGGTGTTGTGTGCAATATAGCTTAGGTTTTGGGAGCAAGGAAAATCCCAAAATTTCTTCAATTTGTACATTTTCAATCTTTTGTGAGACTTAAAATTAAACAAATACGTTTTAATTTTTTTTTTTTGTAATAACTGAAGTATTTCACACATAAAAAGTGCAGTTTGGAAGCTAAATAATTCATCTGGAAATCTTGGCTTCTATTTGGAAGTTAGTTGTTTTTTGCCTTTTTTCGAAACTTCAAACCCGTTATATTTATAACTTTATAATTTTTTAAAATTATTTTTAATGTTAACCAGCATGAGGATACAAATTTTGAGTCCTGAAATTTTGAGGTCATGCTCTGCATCAAAAGGATGTGGTGCAATGGATATTACAAATGGAATCAATTGACTGTACTTTATTTAAGGGCTATTGAAAAGGAGAATGTTTCTGCTACTTTTCATTGAAAATATAAAACTATCATAATAAGTAATTCAAGTTCAATTCTATCAAATAAATAATTTATAAAGGAAATTTCACAGAAATAACCATTCCCACAAGCAAAGAACTATAACAACAATGTAAACAGGTTTCAATCGAGCTGGATGTAGTTTACATTTACTTCCACGCTGGCCAGTGGTTTGACTAGCCAGGGGGTAGGTAGGATAAAATAATGAAAGACTAGAACACCAAGTTTTCCTGTCATTACTGAAACTATGCGATATTCAAGCCACATCATTCCGGAGAAATGAAAACAAGAGAGACAGTTTTTCTGTACATTTATTCAATGATGATCATCAGACATAGTATAAAGCTCTTGCACTCGTAAATACCAATATCAAAGAGCCGCAGAAATCCTGGACTGAGACAACTGAAAACAATCTATGAGCACATTTGGCCAGTCCCAAATGCTACGAATAGTATTAAGTTTGATTTCTCCTAAAGTGCTTTACCCATCGCAAAGATTGCTGTCTTTCGCCAGATCTCCGTGCCTAAACCACCCTCTGTGAGGTAATGGGGATTAAAATTACAGTGAATTTATCTACACAGTCTTGCTTGCGGATGCAAATGGCCTCCAACTGTACAAAGAGATGACACACACGCGCGCGCGCGTTCTTCAGGATCAGGTGTTGTCCTCCGGGGAGGTGGAGTCCTCGCGCGAGCACTCGTAGAGGACGTCGGCGACGATGGCGGCCACCCCCTGGTCCAGGATCTGAGACATGACGAGCGCCAGCAGCCGGTGCTGGTGGGGCAGGAAGAGGGGCCGGTTGGCGGGGACCCGGGCCAGGCCGCGCAGGGTGCCCGCCGCCCGACGCACCATGTCCAGGGTGGTGCCCATCAGCTCGGGGTTCTCGCGCAGGGCGTTGATCCCCTGCGCGTTGGCCACCTGCAGCGCACTCGCCTCCGCCTGCTCCACGAACGTGAGCAGCAGGGGGATGCAGGGCGCCTGGAGCGCGATGGCTCGCGCCACGCACGAGTCCGCCTGCGACAGGTTGGACAGCAGCACCACGGAGAACTCGCGCAGCACCTGGTCCTCGCCCCGGCCCATCCAGCGCGAGAGCAGGGCGAGCAGGCGGTCGGTGCGCGGCCACGGGCCCACGGCCATCATGAGGTCGACGTTGCTCTCGAGCACCGAGAGCTTGGCCAGGGCCTCGAGAGAGAGCCGCTGGGGGGAGAGGACGGAGTGCGGGGGCTGGGTGGGCAGCGGGTCCTGGGCCCGGGAAGAGGGGCACGTCACCCAGTGCAGCAGCCCGTCCAGGAGGGGGAAGGAGATCTCCTCTGGGAACGGGGCCAGGTCCAGCTGGCCCGCGATGTTGGCCAGGGTCACGAGGGTGTTCTCGCGGATGGCATGCAGCGCCTCCCACCACCACTCCCCCTCGCCGCTCAGGCTGGAGCAGGAGTCCCCGCCGCAGTCCCCCGACCCTCCCCCCTCCTCCTCGCGGTCGTAGTGGCGCTGGGGGGGACGGCGGGGGGCGTGCGCGTGGTGCAGCAGCAGCAGCCGCCCCATCACCAGCAGGAAGCCGGCGTGCTTCGACATCTCGGCGTCGTTGCCCGGCACGAACGAGAGGTTACGCAGGATGGAGGAGGCCGCGACGCAGCGCCGCGCCAGGGAGTCCTGCGCGTCCGACACCGTGCACAGGGAGGGCTCGTCCCGCGTGTACGACTCGTCCTCCAGGTCCTCGGGGACGCGACGCTTGCGCGTGGGGGAGGCCGGCCGCACCTTGGGAAAGTCACTGTTGCTCGCGCCTGTTGTCGGGTCTTCTTCCACTTTAGTGTCTTTGCTGGATGGGTTTTGAGCATGTTCCGTACCACACGTTCGCGCGTCACTCGCTTTTTCGGACGCACTTTCCAGGGTCTTGCTCGGCGCAGTGTCTGGGGACGCACTTTCCAGGGTCTTGCTCTGCGCAGTGTCTGGGGACGTCCGCGCCTTCCTGGCGTCCTTGAGCAGCCGCACAAACCTCACCCGCCGCACGGCGTCCTCAAAGTGGGTCTGGATGTGTCCCGTGTACTCGCCCCCGCCGTGCTGCCAGTGGGAGGAGCCGCTGATGCACCCCTCGTGCGTGTCCCACCGCCGCTCCGGGTCGAAGAGGAAGAGCGCCGCGTCCTCCTGCGTACGCACGCTCTTGCGGCACCGCGTGCGCCACGTGTAGTTCGGGGTGTCGAGCAGGGGGAGGCTTCCGCTAGGCTCTGCGGAGAGACAGAAACATTGCACATGAAAATCACACATCATTCAAACTCCTGCTATTCATTAAATGGACGGTTCATTTGGAGCTGTCCAATTAACAATTGTCAAATATTAATTATGTAACATTGAGGAAGAAACTATTATAGATGGGAAGGAAATAACCAGATTTAACATTCTAATTTACAAGCACACAACAATTTATAATCTGTAAAGTGGCCAAAGTAGCAACGTTTCATTCAATGACCAGACATGTGATTGGTCAAAGAAAAAATTGGCCGAAAAAAATAGCCGAATTTTATTCATTATGACAGATATTCATAATAGCAAAAAGCTCAATTTCACCATTTATTTGAAAAAATTTTGCTAGAAAAATCACACATCAGAAAAAAAAATAACATGCATTACCAACACGGCTAATTATTTTTTTAAAAATTCATATCTTATTGATTATAAGATATGTAGATACTATATAAATTTGTTACACTAAGAGTTTGTTTGAAAAAATTAGATAATTTTGTTTAAAAATACAGTTTGGCCGTTAGCAATTCTTTTAAAATCACTCAAAATTAATCGATTGCAGGTTATTTTTTTTCCATCGGCCGATAGACGATGGGAAAAACAAAACAAAAAAAAAAAAATCAAACACCAAAGTCAGTCACGTTGTGAGAAATTTGTTTGAAATACCCAAATATGTTTTTAAGAAAATACGATTTCACTGCAAACCTTTATGAATTTAAAAACTTAACCAGGGTGGCTACAGAATCTGTAAAAACAAATTCCCTGACTTTTCCCTGATTTTCCAGGTTAAATGTAAAAAATTTCCCTGATTCGCGGCAATGAACTATATTAACATGATGGTTTCCTCGTGGTATTAGTAAAACCACTTTCTAGTATCTTTAACATTAAAAGATTTTTTTAAAAAGGGAAATTTAGTTAATGAATATACAATGAGCTTTTTACAAATCTATAAAAAAAAAGCAAGCATTAAAGCCTGTATAATAATTTTTTTTAGTTATTAGTTAGACTTATTAAGATTATCAAGCTATGATATAAAAATAAAGTATTATTAGGTGCTCGATATCATCGGTGGACTTAAAAAAGATTACTAGGCAGCAAAATAAGTTCAATGAGGAAGCATTGTTGGATTGCACTAGAAGTTAGTTGACAAATATTTGAAGAGATCTTAATGCAATTAAAATGTTAATTAATCTTCAAATTTTAATTAGATTTCTCATATCTTAAATTATCTTAATTATAATTATCTTAATAAGCAGTAACTCAACCACTGAAGTGAAAGCCTTTTCGGGATTAAACTTTTTTATCCTTTCTTTTACCGGTTAAAGTGGCACTTTTTGAAATTTTCCCCGATTTTTTTTTTTAAATCTCCAATTTCCCTGACTTTTCCCGGATTTTTCCAGATTGGTTTAATTCCCTGACTTTTCCATGATTCCCTGATCCTGTAGCCACCCTGTTAACAAATCATCGTTTCAATAAAAAAAAAACAATAAAATTCAGGCAGCAGAAAAAAACTAAGTAACGGCCTTGAAGTAACAGGCCACCGTAATTCTTTAAAGCAACTAAGAACCCGAAATTTGGTTCACTGATGTCCTGAACTAAAATTTAGAAAAATATAACCCTGATCCTACGACAATTACGCTGCCAACTAGTAAATATTACAAAGAATTGTGGTTTGGTTGATCGATTTTTTCAGGAAACCGTTGCATACAGGAACAAGAAAGTTTTAGATGAATTTTACGAAGCGAATTGGCGGATTTTCAGAATTTTGATTTCCGCCAATTGGCGGAAGAATCACATGTCTGAATGACCACACTATCGAAGGATAAAATATGAACTGAATTCAAGGGCCAATGTCATGATTACAATGTCCATCCAGAACGTACCGTGCAGCAGCCGCTCGGAGGCCTGCCGTGCCGTGCAGCAGCCGTCCTCCTGCGCGTCCCCCTCCAGGTCGTACCACCTGCGCTCGTGGGCGGGGGTGGGGCCGGCGGCGCACCCCACCTCCATGTCCCCCGCCAGGTCGTTGAACACCAGGTTGAGGCAGCGCCGGTAGTGCTCCATCAGCACCTGAGGAAACAAGAGGTATTCAGTGGTGGTCTCTTGCACCCAATCATTTCTTAGCAAAGGTTGGTTTACAGTCTGCAATCGACACTTCCGCATTTGGAACATGGCTGGCTTTAGGTACCAGTCATTTCTTCAAACTAATTTGCATTTTGTCTTTGTGAGGATTCTAAGTAGAGCAGCGAAGCATTTTCGTAATAATAGCAGGGAGATAATTTTTTTCTTACTTCATCAAAACTACAAAACAAAAGCAATCTTGGATAATAAAATTGACAGAATATAGGTACTATTTTTTTTCTTCTGGGTGATTGTTATGGGCCAATAATTTATATATAGTAGAATTGGAAATTTAGGGTATATATTATGCCAATCAGCAAAAAAAAACCTATGAGATACAGGCCTTTTCCTCTCATTGGCAACTTTTGGTGATCCTGAAAACTTATTGAGATGTTATGGCTTTCATGTTGTATGGAAGCCAAGGTTCCTTTCAAAGACTAATGGGATAATTTTTAATAGCTTAGTGATTAGCAAGATATTTTGCCTTTTCCTAGATTAAAACTGGAATATAACACTGTTAGGTTACAATTTTACACAGATTTTATTTAAAAAAAAAAGAATAATTTACGTAATTTACAAAGACATAACAGGTATAAAGAGTCATTGGGCACATTAACTGATTTAGGATTTAAGAAATTTGGTTACTGTAACTGTGTTTATTTCATATGATTCAGATGTAGTTATACTTGTGTACGTCGACGATATTGCTGTTTTTGCTAAAGACATTGAACTTGTAAACCAAGTAATCAATTTATTGGAAAGTAAGTTTGTAATAAAGGATTTAGGAGAAATAACTTGTTTCTTAGGTGTTGAATTTCAAAGAATTGAAAACAAAATTTTTATTCACCATTCTACTTACATTAATAAATTAATTGAACAGTTTAGTAAATCAAAAGCCCTTATTGCCCATGCCAGTCGGTCAGATTGTTAAAAAGTCGGAAAGGGAAGAAAATGATAGTGGCAACATGGAAAATTATCCATATAGGGAATTAATTGGTTCCCTTAGTTATTTGGCTAACGCCAAACTACTAATTTGGCTACGGCCAAATTGCCTCAACTCCTTCGGATCGCCGTAGTTTCACGAATTTTGGATTCCCGTAGTTTCGCGACTTTCCGATCCCCGTAGTATCGCAACTTTCAGATCCCGGCAGTTAAGCGAAATTCGGATCCCGGCAGTTTCGCGACTTTTGGATCCCCGGAGTTCAGCGACTTTTGGGTCCCCGGAGTTTTGCGATATTCGGATCCCATTGTATTTTGGTTTTTCCATCGGCATCGGCCGATGGAAAGCGGGAAACATCGGCCCATCTGCAGATCCCTAGTCATTTTGAAGCAAAAAAATCAGTTTAGGCTACATTCCAAATGTCATTAAAAAATTTAATCTACATGAAATAACATGCAAATTCCATTTATATTTTCACTGTTGCCATTACATCAAACTTTCATCTTTATTTAAAATAAAATTCTTGAAAAAATATATATATTTGCGATATAATTTAATTTGGATTGTTGTAATAGCACAATAAAAATATTTTGATTGTTCATTATATATGTATGAAGAAAGATGCATTAAAAATTCTAAATTTGCATAAAAAAATATGCAACTTTTCGCTTTTATTTTTAAAGCAACAATTTCACTAATTTATTTTTCGAAATGTAAACTTGTGACTGCAAGAAGATATTTATTAAAAAAATCCATCATTATTCTTCGAAGTTAAAAAATTAGCAAACGATAAAGATTAATTATCAAATCTGCAAAAGAAGATTCAAGAAATTTATTAATTTTTGCTTACAAAAATTTGAATTAGAACTAGTCAAAGGCTTGGCGATTCTTTCTGAGGTGTTAATGTGTTTCCTGCTGAGTGTAAAATGTTGTGTAGAAGCGGTGTTGTAAGTGACAGATTCTGTAACAAACCAAGTTTGTTTTTAGATATATTTTTTTTAGGTTTAGATATAACCTGGTTGCTTTACCTGTTGGTATCGATCAGTTCAATTTCCTTTACTCCTATCATAAATTTCCTTTACTCCTATCATAAATAAAAGCTATTTGATTTCCTTTTTTAGTTTCATTGGTAATTTTTAAATTTCTTTCAAGGATGCTTTCATTTCCAAAAACACCCCCAAGTATCGAGCTGTGTTGTGCGTACCTCGAGGAGTCCCTGCAGGTGCGCGAGCCCGAAGTAGAGCACGGTGGCGTCGTCGTGGATGAGGATGGCGAGCACGTCCAGGGCCCACGTGGACTCGCCCAGCAGCCCGGACTTGAGGGCCATCATGAGGCGCCACGGGTCGACGGGCGACACGTCCTTGGCCAGCAGGCGCCGCCGCTTCCCCACCAGCGGCGCCACCCCCTCCACCGTGTCCGGGGGGAACACCACCTCGCGCCGCACCTGCTGCTGCTGCTGGGGAGGGGCCGGGTGGTACTGGGGGGCCTGGAACACGCACGTTGGCAGATCAGGAGGGGAAGGGAGGTCTCAGATTTGCAAGGGGGAAGAATCATCAAGGCTGTCTCAGGCACATGAACAGCATGGGTCTAGTCCAGGGCCTGGACTTTCTTTTATTCGATACAGGGAATAAATTTTATTTGGGGGAAATGGAATGGAAACCGTTTCATTTTATTTCTAGATGGATAGGCAAACAGTAGAACCTCAATTATCAGTCCCTCTTTTATACGACCTATTCTAGTCAACATCAGGAAAACTCAACTTCTGTCATTTTGAAATTGGAATTAAGCACTGATTACGAAATGTGGAAACTTTGGAAATCTTTTAAAATTATGAGATTTCAAGTATTGTCTCTCAAAACACACAACTAAGTGTAGTTTGGGAAATACTTTTCCCAAACTACACTTAGTTATTTAAGAAAATAAATAGAAATAAAAAATGTTTTAACACTTTTCTTTTTGTCAGCAAGTCTCAGTTTTAAAAATAACTTGTAACACTAAAATTTAATGTAACCAGCTCGGATTTCGGATATGGGCGCATTAGAGGCTCACAGAGCCCAGGTTTTTTACTTTTTAATGAAAATTCCTTGTTATCTGGAATTTTTGATAAACCGACCCACCTCCGGTCCCAATGAGATCAGATAATCGTAGTTCTACTGTACAGAAAAAGCAAGGGATCTTACCGCCATCTTGCTGGGAGGGAATGCCCTGCCACCCATCATCTTGTGGGGGTAGGGGGAGGAGTCCCCGTACCGGGCCCAGGGGGGAGTGGGGGTTGCGGGGGAGGGGGAGTCCCACCCCTCCCGGTATGCGGGCCCTTGGGCTGGCTGTTGCTGCCCGTACGGCCGGTTGTCACGCTGCCAACCTACAAAACAAAGGCGGCCCACTTCAAACACCACTGAAAAGCAACAACTTTAAAATCATTAAGATTTTTTTTCATCGCCTGGAAGAAATCTGGCAGCTTCAAATTAAGATGACACAACTGTTGAATAAGATGGTATAAAGAAGTTCATTGACATTGCTTTGATATTTTTTTAAGCTTAGTTTAAGTCGCTACTTATGGCAATGTTGAGATGAAAGCCCTTTTCTTATTTCACAAACTACCATTTCAATTTTTAAAATATGGACTTTAAGTGCGAGGAGTAAATACAGGGTGGCAACAGAAATTGAAATGTAAAATTCCCTGAGATTTCCCCGATTTCCAGAATATTTTCAAAAAATTTCCCTGAGATTTCAAATTTTGTTTAAAAACTGATTTTTGAAGTGATACATATAAAAATAACTTAAACACAAAAATAAATTGACTAACTTTGCATTAATTTTTCCCATGCAAAAAAGGAAATGTGATTTTCATCTTTTATCTCCCAACACAAAATATATAATTAACATTTCCTACAGTGGTTCTTGATATTTTCATTTAGTAAACATTTTAAAAATTCCGCATTTATAACTTCACTATCGTTTTCACCAGAACTAAAAATTTTCCCATTTTTAGATGTTCTTTCAACACTTCCAGTGGGTTTCTTCGAGTTGATGTTATTTTTAATGTCACTTAAACCACCAGGAGCAATTTATATTTCACAAGCACACACTGCACAGCGGGTCCTTTCCGAGAAATTCCGATGCATGGGAAATGTTTTGAGTAAGAGTCTAAAAAACTTGATACTGTTTAGTTTCCTGATGCTTACATCTTAAAAATAATACACGAATATAAACGAAAGCGGAATTCACTAGCATTTTTATAGCATGCTTACAAACGAAACCATAGAGAACGAAACAATAAACAAACTCATTCCAATCCGAGAGCGCTACCGCTAAAAATGGGTCGGTCCAGAGTAAACGGGTCCAAAAGAACGAATCCACAAAGGGAACGATCATCCGGATTCTCTATATCGCGTCGAATGAAAGACCCGTTACAGACCGGGAAATCCCTCCGAGACCGCTGGTAATGGGTCGGTCCAGAGTGAGCGAGGTCAAATGAACGGATCCACAAAAGGATCGGTTCCGCTACGTCGAAAAAAAAATCCGTTATTTTAAAAATTGGGGGATAGTAGGTAAATTTCCCTGAGATTTCCATGATATTCTAAGGATTGCAAATTTCCCTGAGAATTCCCTGATTTCCCGGTCTTGTCGCCACCCTGAAATATCTAAATCGGTACATAATCACTAACCAATTTTTTTTAAATGCACAAAATTATTTTTACAAAAATTCTAAAATCAAACTATAATTCTGAGTTTTTAAAAGGAAAACCGTTACAAAAATATAAATCATCATAAATGCAGGGGTCAAAGGAACAAAAAAAAAAAAAAAAACATAACATAAAAAAGCAAATAACTGCATATTGTTAATCAGGGTGTGTACACAGGGGAAGCATTTTTAAATTTCCTGCATGTTGCAATCACAGCATAGTTTGCACTGCCCAGAAAAATTCAAGCAATGGAAAAATACTAAGATTATAAAATCTGAATAGATCAATGATCCTAAGCTGATGGTCCTAAGCTGATGATCCTTGGCTGATATTGAAGAGATCTTAGTGTAATCAAATATTAATAAATCTTTAAATTTTAATCAAATTTTTCTTCTTTATTATCAAAGTTTTCCTTGGAAGGACGGGGAATGGAGGAGTTGAAATTTCATACATGAGGATTCATTGCCACCTAAGAAACAGTTTCTTTGACAGCATTGCAGAAAGTTTGAGGTCTTCTACGAAAGCCAACTCTTTTTTAAAGCGCAATTTTTCAGAAATATCTTGGTCTATACACAAGTAATATGCAATATTTATTAACAGTTAAATTTAGAAATATTGGTTAGAAAATATTGTGGAATCACATAATCAAGTTAAGGGTATTTTGTCAGTCGCTTTCAGAATTTTTTAATTTATAGTAAGGATTTCCTCAAACCTTAACTTATTTTTTTCTATTTAAGCTCTTTTCAAGGAGCATTGGAAAAAATTTCAGTGATAAAATTATAATTGAACATTTTAAAGTTGGAAATGAAACAAAACTTTTTTTGCTCAGAATGAACTAAAATGAAAGGTTTTTATAAGAGTAAAACTAATAAGTGTTATAGAAATATACAGTTCTATCTAGTATTTACCTGTTTAGCAAAATACAAATTATTGATTATAATAATTTTCTCCAGGATTAACGAAACAGTTTTGTGATTGTTAAAAGTAAAAATAAAATCACAACAGCAAAATATGAATTGAATATCAAAAAATGTCAAATTGTTGATGAATTTCATTTTCATCAAAATATTGGCAATTGAATTGGTTGTCTTTGATTCAATGGATTACTGCTCTTATACTTAAAATGCCAAAAAATCTATATATATATTCTTCTTACGTGGTCAGAAAAAAAGGGAAATTTCTATGGTCCGAATGGCAACGGCACTGTCAGCACAGCAGCCAAGTTAGGCTAAACCAAAATTATCAGCATTCAAAATACGAATTTTTACAAATTTTTAAATACGAATTATTACAATTTTTTAAAAACAAATTTTAGGTTTTTGTTAAAGCAGTCGCAAAATATTGTGATCATGTGACCTTTGTTGACACTCTTTTTCTATCTTTACGTAGAAGGGAACAGAAATGCAGTCCGTGATGCCACAAGAAATAATACTCGACCGCTTGTCAGGGAACGGGATATTTCATTAGGATCGCGGTAAACAATATGAAATATTTAAAAATAAGGACAACGAAGGATAAAAAATTAAAAGAAAATAAAGGAAATTAAAAAAAAATATTGGATTTATAGGACAAATAAGATTCCTGGATTTATAGGAAAAAAAGCATTTAACATTACTGATAATCTTTTTGTATTAAAATTAAACAGTAACTTTAAAACTAATTCCAATTATCACCTTATAGTTTTTGCAAATATATCTATTTCAATATACACTTTTTTACATTTACAATACGCTGGATTACGTCATTGAGCATATTAAAAATATACTGTATTTCAAAAACTCGCGGGGCCAGTTATTTTATAAATGTAAGAAAGTTATAATAAAAATCATCCCTAACTTTTGATGGATAGATGTTTAAATTCAATGGCTCAAGGGAATCACAGGAAGGATGGATGGACACACAGGCCATACTACGGCACATAACTTATGCAAACTTCTTTTCACAGTGATTGACTGAGAAAAGTTGTGGTGAGATACAAATTCCACCTACCTTGCTGCTGGGAGGGGGGAGGAGCCTGGGGGTGGGAGGGACGGTATGGATATTGCGGACTGCGATCTGCAACACACATTTGGAACATAAGTTTCATTTACAAATGCATTTTTAAAAATTTGTTTCAATTAAACAATTTCTTTAGAAATAGGCAAATTACGACCAATATTGCTTAAATTATTACTAAAATTTTTTTTATTATCGTTGATTTAAAAAAAAAATCCTCAAATATCAGTAAAAACAGTCAAAATGCTAGAACGTCATGTTTAAGATGATTAACTGAAAATGTGTAACTCATGCATGTTCAAAAATCGTTAGTTGAAAACCATAGAAAATAAATGAATGGGAGAACCATACAAATTTGCATAACACATAACCTTAAATTTAACAAAAATCATAAATCTAGGCTAATTAGCAAAACAACCAAAATTCTGAAATTTGTAAATTTTAAAAATGTGTTTGATTGCTTTGCTCTGAATTGGTAATGTTGGCATCACTCAGTTTTCGATGATTGCAAGATCGTGAGATATCGCGTGTTTGTAGTAGGTTTTCGAAAAGTAAGATGTTGTAGTTACTTAAGAGATCCGAAGAATAAAGTTTGTTTTAAAAATAAGCCGTTACGATTGTGTTTTAAAGATTAAATTACGATAAGACTTTTACGTTTACAGTACTAATGCTTTACATTTGGGAAATAAAAAAAGGAAGATCACAGAAAGTGGAACGATTTATAAATGTTTCTTCAACAATGCAAACTGTGGAAATTTCAACTCAAAACTGAAAATGTATTGTTGTTGCTGTTGATCCCTGATGTCCAGCAGTGTTAGACAAGGTCTATGATATATCTCAAGAAATCAATAACCAATAACGGCTGCACCAGAAGATCTGCTTTATCGAGTCCCAAGCACTCAAGGGTGTGTGCTCCGGAGTGGCTTGGCCTTTGGAACACTTGGTACTATTTGGGAATATCGTTTATTTGTTGTTATTTGTCAATGTTCTAGGTGGCCACTACGAAATCGTGTTATTGCAGTTTTGTTCCTGTCTGCTCCACCGAAGGGATAGAGATCCGCCGGACACTGAAAATGTGTAAATCCCACATTTCCGAAAATTCATCAAATTGAAGACCTTCGGTAATAAGCGAGTCGCAAACTTATACTATTCTCGATAGGCATTGACTGTACTAAAACGAAATAACACTTGATGCTGATATGATTCACAAAACTTCCAAACTTCAAATACAAACACACTATTTTTTTTTTTTTAAATTCCCTGCCTCATTTATAGAACACTTTTCACTCTCTCTCTCTTACTCTTTATCCACAAAGTTGCTTCTGGTTTTATAAAAGCAAAATACAGGTATTGTAGTATTAAAAGATTTTGCTTCAAAATGTCTCTCACTGTGGTTCCTCTTATACCATACTCCAAGCACATTTGCTTTTTAGAATATCCATTTAAATCCTATTAAGGAGTTGTAGTTTGTCTTGAATTTTCAAGACAACTTTTTTCGCTTCTCACACATTTTCCTACCAAAATCACACAAAGCAGTTCAATAAAATCATCATCAGTTTATTTTACAAGTGACGCTTTTTAACAAAAATCTGCACGTGTTGTGCACCTGGACGAACACATTTTGGCACACACCAGGTTACCTATAGTCATCCTTATTTTAATGCCTTTGTTTTTTGTATAATGTATTCTTCGTTTTTAAAATATATTCGTTGTTCTTTGAATGTGTTCGTCCTTCTTAAGAGGACTCCCTTGGGATTTCACATCTTGAAAATCGTAATGTTATTCCTATGGAGAATATTCGCAAGTCAATTACCGCCACAATTTTATTAAAAGGTTACTAGTTTCTTGTATCATTGTAAAGAATGAAAGGGACTAAAAGGCTAAAATTAATTTGTTTTGTCAAAATCACATATTTAGTATTTTTAATAATTTTATATAATTAGAACTTAATGCTTACTCCATTTTTGACTAACTTCGACAAATTATTAGTCCAGGCAACAAAGGCTGAAAAAATGGTCTAGAGGGAAAGTTTTGGAACACAATTTTTGACTTCATAACTTTGTTTAGACTAGTTAGGAGGTAAACATATCAAAAGTCCCCACCGCCCCTGTGCTGAAGGGGGGGTTGAATGTCCCATTTTGCGGTTTTTCGCTTATATCTCGAAATCTATTAGTTCTAGCTATATAATTGTAAGACACAAAATGAAAGCTGATTAAATTTGCTACAAGCTGCACCCCTCAAGTGTTTTAATATCTTGTATAGTTTTCGAGATATCCGCTCTTGAAAGTCAGTAATTTTGGAGAAAACACTTCTCCCCCACATTTTCCCTCTTTTTTGACCGGATAACTCTTCAATAATGCACCGAAATACTAAATTTTGTACCTAGAGTGGTAGAGAATTTAATTCTTTTCAATAATATATATTATTTTACTATTTTATCTATTTTCCTTCAAATTTTAAAGTGGTTTCAGTGTTGAGTGAAGAGGGTACTGGCAGTCCCATAGAGCTAATGCATAAGTTTTGAAATCGCAACTTTTGGAAAACAATGGATTTGCCATGTTATTCCATTTTCACAAGGTATTAGAATCATCATAACATCAATTTTACACAAAATTGAAAAGAAAATAACATCCAGTTATTTAATTATTAATTAATAAAGTTTTAAAATAGTGGCGCCATCTGCTGTATATGTTTGACATTTTAAAATTTCAAAAATATATAATTAAATAACTAGATATTGTTTTCGTTTCAAATTAGTTTCATTTCAATGTTATGTTGATTCCCGTACCTGGGTAAAAAGGGCTAACAAGGAAAAGCAATACATCTGTGGAAGTTGTTATTCCAAAACTAATGCATTAGCTCTATCGGACTGACAACCCCTCTTATGTACACTTATTCTATACTGAACGTCTAAATAACACTGATACTCATTTTGTAGGCACGTTGTTACTTTAATATTTTATCTATTTTATTTCATTCGTCAAACCAAAGTGGGAAAACTGTCAGATGCTATTCCTGTTCTTCATCTTCGAAGTCAATTTGAGGGACCCCATTGATGCTGTTCCAATGGTAAGTTTGGCATGCTCTAGGACCTTTGAGGCTTGCTATTTTTGCTGCTACACTTGAGCTGGCACAGTCTCTCTTGCATCATCCGAACATAATTTTCAGAACATCGTCAGGTTCTGCTGCCAACTCACTGTTCACTAGGACCAGCAGAAGCGCTATCGACTCAAGAAGTCGCAGTTGGTTGATATCCTTTTCACTGAAGACACCAAAATAAACATCAAACAAGATGATTTTCTGTCAAACAATTTAAATAAAATAGTCTCATCAACATACTTGAGGTGTAGCTTGAGGACAATTGGATGTAGGACCCTTCGAGCAGAAAGTATACGCTGTGATAATGTCGGAAACACAGATACTTATTTTACAGGCACTTTGTTATACTTTAATATTTTGCGTCAACCTCACAGTCCTCTTGACGGCTACAGCCGATGCGCATAAGGACATCAGTTTCATAAAGCCTGGCCGTGGGAAGACAAAGGATTTTTTTTATTCGCATCCCAAGATCTTCAGCAACTGGGTTTAGGATGTGCTATTTTTGTAAACACATTAGCTGGATGCGACACTACATCTTCCGTATTTCGAAAAAGCAGGATTGCATTTGCGAAGTTGTGTACGAAGTCGTCAGATGTTCAGAAAGCAGCAGCGGTCTTTTCATACCCTTCCTTAACCACCTATCAAATATAAAAGGCAGGCAATACCTGCATCTTGAGGTGTTATGGGGCTCCAACGAAAGAAGCCTTCCCCAGGTATAATTCCTTCTTGAAATTCGGGGCCACCATCAAGCCTGATATATCGTCTTCTTCCCACCGAGGAAGCAGTAAAACAGTATTTCCTCTGAATATTACACCAAGATGAGCTGTGGCTGGGAAATGACCTGCCTCCTCTTGTGTATGATTGGAAGATTGAGAATAACTGTCTGATGGTCAAAGTGCACAGTGAGTTAGAAGCAGCACCTGACGATATTCTGAAAATAATTTTCTGCAGATACATGAAAGTCTGTGCCAGTTCAAACTGTAGCTGTAAAAAATCAAGTCTCAAATGTTCCTTGGAATGCCAAAATTCCCAGGGGACTAGCCTCAAAAGGGTCTCTCAAGTTGACTCTGAAAATGAAGAACAGGGGGATCATCTGACCGTTTTCCCACTGGGGTTCGAGGAATGAAATGAAATAGATAAAATATTAAAATAATAACGTGCCTACAAAATGAGTATCAGTGTTATTTCGACGGGGTGTTTTCAAAAAATGGGACATTCAACCCCCCCTGCAGCACAGGGGCGGGGACTTTTGATATGCTACCTCCTAACTAGTCTAAACAAAGTTATGAAGTCAAAAATTGTGTTCCAAAACTTTCCCTCTAGAACTCTTAGTTGCCTGGACTATATTAAAAATACTAAATATGTGATTTTCACAAAATAAATTAATTTTAGCCTTTTAGTTCCTTTCGTTCTTTACAAAGATACAAGAATCTAGTCACCTTTTATTAAAATTGTGGCCGTAATTGACTTGCGAATGTTTTCCATAGGAATAACATTATGATTTTCAAGATGTGGAATTTCAAGGGAGTCCTCTTAAATGATATTAGCTGTTCTTAGAGTGAATTTTTCCAAATCGTTATTAAAAAAACTAAATTTCATTTCTCTGTGCTTTTTAAAATTATTATTTTTGCAGGGAAAAGGGTGGGGGATCGAGGCCCGCAGATAATCTGCAAAGCAGATAATCCACCCGCGGATAATCGGGAGTTTACTGTACTTCATTTTAATATGTTGTTTCATTCCTACAAAATAGGTATTTGTAGTAGCCGTATTCACCTTCCCTTGGCCATCACACTGAATGGAGCTTACCTGCAGCGTATGGCGTTTGTGCAGCCCCCTGCGTGTAGTAGTCTCTCTTGTACATGTTGTCTCCCCTCTGGTAGGAGGGAATGCTGCCAGGGGGCGCCACCTTGTTGGGAGGGGGCATGCTGCTGCCCCCGTACAGGCTGCCCTGCTGCTGCTGAGGGGGGGCCTGGCCAGGGGGGTACTGCTGCGGCTGCAACAGGAGAACAGACACATCACACAAAAACCACCAAAGCAGATAATGCGTTAGGTTAGAGGCACTGCAGGAAAGAGTTAGCAACGAAACAGAGTACAACTTTCAGCACTCAAAGGAACAGTTTGGATAACAAGGAAATCTGACAACATCGGATATACTTGTACTCAAACTTGAACAGCAATTGCATCAACAGTTGCTTAACAAATATAAAAACAATTATGCATTACATATTTATGTTAAGCTATAAGATATAGATTTTGTTGTCAAATTTATTGTTTGAAAACAAATACTTTATACTTGAATTTTACTCAGATAAAATTTGAAATATTTTCAGTGAACCTGAGACACCAATCTTATTTCAAAATATATTTAAGTTTTAGAATAGCAAAATAGTTATTCTTATTGTTTATAATAAACTTTGAATATTTTTCTCAGCCTATTTATAACAAGATTTAGCTTTGTGCATAATTATCATATCCTCGGTCAAATGACAAAACCACGAATGTGCATTCTAGGGTTTTTTTAAAAAACTGCTTCTCGGTTCAATCGTTTCTTTTTTTCTTTCCGGTTTTAATTGTTACCACTTCAAAGTAACTAAAAACCGGTCCTTTGAAAAACTGGCTCCAGTTGCTAAT
The DNA here is from genome assembly GCA_023701765.1 of Hylyphantes graminicola. Classification (NCBI taxonomy): domain Eukaryota; kingdom Metazoa; phylum Arthropoda; class Arachnida; order Araneae; family Linyphiidae; genus Hylyphantes; species Hylyphantes graminicola. Next base: position 74,184,124 of record CM043115.1, on the reverse strand, counting down.
CCTTGCACTATTGCCTACAGCTGTAGCAATTTAGAACCACAAACATGTCATGGGGCTAGTCGATACCCGAGTAGGCACTCAACACAACGTTTAATTGCGACAACATACACACCGTCGGGACTTTGTAAAACATTTAACGTGTATTAACTGTACTGTAACATGTACTAAATGGTGCTACACTAGGACTTTGGCGATGGGAGTCGTAATTTAGAACCCCAATCATGTAACGAACCGATACCAGTTTCTCTACTCAAAATTATCTGGAAGATGTGATTTTCGAATACTTCCTTAAGAACATAAAAATCACTAAAACGTCTTATCATAAAAAGATAATTTATACTAAGAAACCATTTCACATTTACAAACAATGAAATTTTAATTAAAAGTTATGCTGTTTTTAATTAAAATATAAGACTTTTAGGGCACATTTCTTGAGATTTTGTTGCTGCATAATGTGACATTGGAATAACATTACCGGTGGCGTAGTTCTTGGTGCTTTAAAACTTGATCCGGAGTGAGAGTGTTAATAAATAATGAACCCATACCATACAAATCAATTGATATATTTTATGACACCATAATCCATTAATATAACTAACAGCTATTACTTAAAGTTTCCCTTTAGTTTAGGGTTCGTCACTTGGCTGTGGTTCTTAAATTAAGACGCCCGTTTGCCTATAGCCGCCGTGTGCTCTAGTGCGACGATAATTCAAACTAACAATAACCTTCAATTAACCGGTTACAATGTTTATTCAAACGGTTCTTCATTTTTAATCGGTTCAGCTTAAGAACTGTTTTTGCCCATTTAACCGAAGCCAAAAACCGGTTTAAATGTTTCCGGTTTTCCATCCCTGTGAATTTGCATAGTTGTGGTTTTGACATTTTACCGACGATATAGCTTGAACCATGCAAGTAATTGAGCAAGTTTTATAGCATTGGCCAAAATTTTGGCTTATATAGATGAAACTCAACAGTCAAAATACACATTAACCTGTACAAGTAGGTAATAACTTAGAATTAGCCAATCTTTAATCAAAATCTAACTAGTCTGTTACATAAATTAGTCCACAATAATATATGTCAATGAAAATGGGACATATCCTTTCACAATGAACTAAATCCGAGAAAAAATATAAACCGCAAATAGCAAAGGTGCATTAAAAAAAAAAACATTTTTCAGCAAATTGCCTGTAGAGTCCCATTCAGTCATGCTTAAAAGCGCTTTTATTTTGGACCCCAAGTAATCTAGTAGTACGATTGGCGGGACTCTACTCATCCCAGGGGTGTTAGTTGCGAAGCGGGTTAATGTGGACCTACTTGTGAGGGTTGGTTCTGAGGGAGGAGCCTCTGAATGAGGGTGGACTGCAAGCGAGACATCTGGGGCTGCAAGGGGGGGGAAGACAGGTCACTCTTTAAGCGCACATGGGTGGGCTCACACCCTTCAGCAACACAATGATTTTATTTGAACAAAAGAAAAGGGAGTAGTATACACACTAAAAATTGCCCTATCTGCGGATGTCACATCACTCAATTCCATGGATAATTGGGAGTTCACTGTCTCACAAAATGCATTTAAGTGATTTTATTCAGTTTTAAGGCTTGGACGCTGGCACATTTTGACCCACGCCAGTGGTTAACCAATTAAGAGGGTTGATTTTCTTTTTATCGGGCAATTGCCGACAGAAAAAAAAATCAAGAGAAAATGAAATCAACCAAAAATACGATTTAATTGAGACACTATTTCCATCCATTATTTTTGGCAGTCTTTTGAGTGAGTCAGTGAACCAAGACGTCCCCCTACATCTATTTCATCCACTTATCAAAATTCTGTTGAAGCAAAATATGGATGTTTAAGGTGACAAAACCAAGTGATACTGCCAATAAAGTTCGGCTACCAAAGGTAAGGCAAGTGAGCAGAGGACAAAATGTCTATCTAACAATTGATTGTTCTCCCGACTCACCTGGAATTCCCCTGTGCGTGCGTAGGAGTCCTGCTGTGCGTACGGGGGGTACTTGGGGAATTCCCCCCTCGGAGGGTAGCCGCTGCCCCCCGTGGGCGTGGAGGGACGCACCGCACCCTCACCGAACCTGAAACACATTTCAACAACTTTAAAACCCTTCTATGGCAGCTACTATTTACACACGTGTGATTTTCGCCAAAACCTCAATATGATCTCGGATAGGGAACACGTGTACCAGATCTCGTATTTCATGTCAGGTAAATGAAAGAAAAACTTCAGATAAAAAAAAACAAAATTATACAAGAATAATTTACATCGTAAATTATTATTCCTATATTTGAACCATTCCTTACTTTCAGAAATCAGGTAGGCTGTTGCAAAACCAAGTTGATAAACAAAAGATAGTTTTATGAAGCATTTCTTTTTTTGGAGGGGATTTTGAAACAAAGACAAATTATAATTTCCATTTTGTATTTGAGTCATTTTCTTTACTAGGGTGATTCTATATATGGAATTCTTTATGTTGATTGATCAAGAAGGGAGAAACAGATGAAAAAAAGGAGAAACGTAGAAATAAAGCTACACCAGCTAAACTCACGAAAAAAAAAACTACAAAAAAAAAGGCAATTAAAGACGTACTGCATTGAAGTCGTCCTTAAGTGCAAGGGCCTCACCTGTCGGGCTCCCCCTGGTAGGGGGTGGGGTACTGCGTGGGCGGGGCAGGCCCCACCGTGCGGTTAGGGGGGTACCCTCCGGGCGGCGGGGCGTACGGGTCCGGGGGCGGGTAGGGGGGCTCCGCGTACGGGGGCGCCTGGGGCTGCTCCGGCTGCCAGGCGGGGCCGCCCTGGTACGGCGCCTGCGGGTACTGGTACTCTTGGGTGGGGCGCGGGGCCGGGTACTGCGCCTCGTCACTGAAGGGGTCCATGGCGCCCTCCGAGGAGTGGTTGGGGTGGTGCATGGCGTCCGGGTACGAGGGGTGGTGGCCCGGGTACTCCATGCCGGGGTGGGGGCCCGCGTTGGGTGGGTAGCCACCCCCAGGATAGGGGCCTGGGTAGCCGTCCATCATCGGGCCGCCTGCGAACATGATTCAGATTCATTATACTTCAGAAGGCCATTATTCTATTTTGTTAAAGATTAACGAGCAAAATATAAAATGAACACATTATTTTTTTTCCCCACTTGATATACAGTAGACAGGGTGAAACTGACTAGTAATGAAATGAGAGACCTCAAAAACTGAAGGGAGGGGAGGGGATTTAAATAAAGTGACTGCGTCCTGCTAACTAGAATTCAAGGCTTGAGGTTAGACGGACCGAATCGTCTTGAACTAAACCTACAAAAATAACGAGAAACTACAGCTGTGAATTTGCAGCAAATAATTTAACGCTTTGAATTTTAGTTGAATGATCTGTCCTGAACTGAAACTATATTATAAAATATGCTGAGAAATGGCTTATTTTTCGAGTCGTCATCTGTCATCATGACTTTCAGCTTTAAAGAATTGAAACTCCTCAAAACTCTAGGAAAAATAGTGTCCTTTTCAAGAATATAGTTACCAGCTGCAGTGTAATGTTTCAAAATTTGGGTGAAAAAGGGAAAATAGGGACCAGGTTTGTGTAATAAGGAGTTTTAGGGAAAAAAGGGACAAGTTAGGAGGCCTGATATCACATAAATAAATAAATATTTCTTCAAGTTTTATTGTTATGAAGTTTACTGTGTGCTTGACGAAGTGGCAACAGCGGAAATTTTGAATAAAAATTAAACTTTATTTCAATAAAGATAAAAATGTTAGTTAAATTTTAAATGTACTTTCTTAATGAAATTTGGAAAATGCCGCATCCCACTTGTTTGGGAGACTTTTGGCTCGTTCTGTGAAAGTGAACAGACAGACGGAGCAAACAACGTTATGACCGACGCAAGCTCTTTAAGGAAAGGGGGGGTGCCCGACTGACCTGCGTTCTTGGCCTTCTTCCTGGAGTTGGACTCGAGGCTGGAGATGAGGGGGGCGGGGTCGATGCCCCCCCGGTCGAACTTGCACTCGAAGGGCAGCAGGTGCTTGATGTACTGCTTGCGCAGGGTGTAGGCCGCACTTGAGGAAGCGCCGATGCCGACCAGGCCGGCGATCTCCTTCCACATCTTGCCCTTCATCACCTCCACGAAGCCCCCCCTCTCCTTGGCGGCCAGGTAGAGCCGGTACAGGTCCAGGGGCTGCTTGCTGATCGTGGGGCACTGCGAGAGGGGGGTGCCGCGCTCCTCCTGGTACGCGATCAGCTTGTCCAGGAAGGAGCGGCGGTCCGGCTCCTCCGACATGTCGTACAGCTTGAGCATGCCGTCGGGCCGCTGGAAAACAGGAAATGAATGCTCTCCTTGTAATTGAAGCAACACACAATCGACTTCTATTTGAGTTTCGAAATTCCCAATAAAAAATATTACGTAATTTAATCCCCCCCCCCCCCCCAGTACATATTAGTTGGTCTAGAACGTCTTGATTTTTTTTATTCAAGTAGTAAGTCTGGTTCTTGTATGAGTTTCTTTTCCCATTTTTAATCTAGTCTCTCCTTAATGAAAAAAAAAAAAAAATTAAAATTTTTTTCCTGTATAGTTTAAATACTTAAATTATATTTAGTAATTGTACTTTCTTAAATTTTTATTTTCACAGTCATTGTACAACTAATCGTAATAATTATTGAATTCATCTACATAATCTCTGTTCCTATTAATAAGACATGATATCGTCCACTATTGACATTTTTAAACCAATATGATATCCTTGCTATTTCACCATTATGGATCTCACAAACACAGAGTTTAACAGTTGTAAAGAATTAAATTCAGGGTAGATATCGAAAACCATAATTGACAAATGGATTGATAAATAACATCTTTAAAAAAGAAAAAAAACTGAGAAAAATACAAAGTACAACAATTTACCTTTATTGGGTGATGATCATAGGGCTGATTATTTATAACCTAGAATTGGAAAAAAAAACAGCTTTAAAATTGTGAACTGCCATTAACATGTCGCACTGTACGCAGAAAAAAGTTCCAATCACACAAATATGACTTTCCGAGTTGTAAATGCTATAATATTCAAAATTTAGATATTAAAGCAAAAAATTAGATCAATTGGTAGAATAGTTGGAATACAGTAAGAGAGTCGTAGTTTTTTCATAATGCAATCCAATAGGAAAAATAAACTTCAGACAATTTTTCTGAAAAACTAGTATTTTTGTGATAGGTCTCTTTTCGGCATACAGTGCAATGGGTACTCATAGTCCGGTCAAAGTGATTCTTTATCACACTTAAAAGAAATTATTCTTTACTTCTTTTGACTAATGCATTGAACTAATTAAGAACTTGGCTACAACAAAATTTTTTAATTAAACAAACGACACAATTATCTTGCTCATAATAACGATTCATGCTACTGCAACCCTCTTGCCTTCCAGGCTACGGCCTGGAGGCACACGACAACAACATAATAACGATTTCCCCCACCAACTCAAGTGGGGTGTTCGATCAGATAGAACGAATTGATGTCATTGTAACAGTGCGGATGACAAAGCCTCATTCAGTCCTGAGTTCTGCTGGTCACCATCGACACCAACAGAACTCAAGACTGGCTTGTTCAAGTCTACTACCAAGTTCTTGGACAAGCAAGAGGAAATTCAAAAGAAAATATAAAGAGTATGAAATTAATATAAGAAAAGATTCAAATTTGCAAACAAATTAGCAACAACTAGCAACCCTTGATGATAAATAACACATATACAGTAAACTCACGATTATCCGCAGGCCACGATCCCTCCTTTTTTCCCCATGCAAACATAATAATTTAACAAAATGCAGAGAAATGAAATTTATCTGTTTCAAAACTTGGAAGAATGCATTCCAAAAACTAAAGAACAACGAATTCCTTTCAAGAACGATGAATACACTTAAGAGAAATAGTCCATTTAGCATGGTGGCCCAAGCAAATCTGTTGGAAAGCGACGTGGAACAACATCACTTGGCTCAATACGTTGATCCTTCCGCAGGTCTTCCTAATGTATTTTTCCACACGGAGCTTCTTGTCCAAGTGAACAAGCAGGATGATCCTCCTGTCTATCTAAAGCAACTGGCACTCGAAATTATTAACAACATCCCGACTGACGCTATTAAAACCTACACTGACGGCAGTAAAAACGAGAGGGGCGAAACTGGCAGTGGAATCTATATAATTTCAAATGATAACTACATGAAGATTCAGAGAAGAAATCCCGACGGCTGCTCTGTCTTTCGTAGCGAGCTTATTGCCATTAACGAAAGTCTTGAATATATTGCGACTGCTACAGCAGGGAAAGAAATATGGATCCTAACTGATAGCAAGAGTTCTGTCCAGCACTTGGCTAATTGGTCCGGTGTAAGAGACAAAGTGGGAGTTTCTATCCTCAAAAAGCTAAAAGAACTGTCCATAGATCATCAAATCCACATACAGTGGATTCCCTCTCATGTCGATCTCGAAGGGAACGAAATGGCAGATGCGCTGGCCAAAGCGGGAGCTAGTGAAGTATTGGTTCCACTTGAGCCTCTTACCTACTCAGAGGCTTACTCAAGAGCTAAGTCGCGGGAAAAAACGAAATGGTCCACCCCCCCAGTACATCAATGGTATCGATGCCATCGACCTGGCGGCTCCTTGGCGCTTAAATGTGACAGGCCGGGTCAGACTGCAATCACCCGTTTCCTCAGTGGGCACCTCAGAACTATGACATTTTCAGATGGTTTGAGAACTTTTGACACATGCACCAAGTGCTCCTCTGCGCAGGCTTCACCATCCCACATCTTGGAGTGCCTGGGGCTCAATTATCAAGATCTCCTGGAGAGCCCATTGCTGGTCCTGGACTTTCTCGGGGTGTTTGGCTTCATGGACCTAGTCTAGCTCCGCTGGACTTGGGGGATCGGCAACAACAACGATGAATACATTTAAAGAACGAAAAATACATAACAAAAACAACGAATGCGCTTAAATAAGAATGACTATATTAAACCTGGTGTGTGTCAAAATGTGTTCGGCCAGGTGCACATCACGTGCTATTTGTCAAAAAGAGTCACGTGTAAAATAAACTGTCTGATTTTACTTTGCGTGATTCTGCGAATTTCTCTTATATAATACTACTATTACTTTACTTTTATAAAACCCAGAAGCAATTTTGAGGATATTTTCTTTACTTTTGCAGATTATCTGCGAATTGGCTTATGCCGTGCCACCCAATTCCGCGGATAATCGGGAGTTTACTGTATAATAATAAAAATGAAGTTGTATATGTATATTCCTTATAGACTCATAAACTAAACATCTTGGCACAAATGTGTATTTTCTACTTAAGTTACCAATTTCGAACTTTTAGAGCTCAAAATGTTCTATTTTTATAGAAAATTCAAATTTTCTGAATAAAATACATCACTTTCGCATAAATCTGATACTTTTTTTTCATTTTTGTATTGTGATTTGGCAGAAGGAATTCAAATACACAAAAAATAATTGAAATTGATAATGTTTTTACTCTGTTGCCAATAGCTTCAGAAAATAAATTCTTATTTGAAAAATAATTGGCATGTTTCAAGTGAGGTATTTCGTCTAGTCACCATTCCAGGATTTTGTTGTGGGTTTAGGTCATGATTTTTTAATTGATGGTTCTGCTTACTGCATAGTTGCATATTCAAGCTATTTCTCTGAATTTGAACTACAATGGTTTCTCAAGACAATCAAACTACAACTGCATAAAGGGGTTTTATGTTTTCGTTTTTTCACCAAATTATTACCAAAAACATGTCAAATGAGCTAAAAGGTTTTATGCATTTACGAGGGAAATTACGTGACAATGTTCACAATAGATTTGTATCTTATTTTTATTTCAGAATTTTAGGCACATAAAACAGGATTTTATAAATAATAGCGAATAGGAACCATAGTGTACGCTTATTATCCAACAACAGAATAAATGGTGTAGGTATTTTTTTTAGTTCGGGCGAAGAACGGACATATATTTGCTAGTATATAATAAAATAGACGAAATCCAGTTTTTCAAATCTGGGATTAGAGTCCTACAGAACACCAAAAATTAACTATAAATTTTACTAGAATCAGAAAACTCTGGAGATGCTATGATCCCAAAACTCGGACGATTCGATATAGTAACATTTTGAGGATCCTAATGTCTTAAATAGGCGATTCTCTCACCAGGATACTCTGGTGACTGTTGCATCGAGAATCTTTGTTGACTTTGTCATTTGGAAACTATAGCCCTCATACAGTCAGGAACTTCCCGATACCGCTTTTAAAAACCAACCCCTCTTTGGCTCTCGTCATGGCAGCACACCTGTAGCAATGCATCCGTTTTGGGAATGGAATGGATAAAACGAGGGGGGGGGGCACTCTTACCGGGCTGGCGGGCGTCCTGGGCCACGAGGGGGACGAGACGCTCTCGAAGTCGTCGTGGAAGGAGGACAGGGACGCTGCCCCAGGTGAGGCCTGCTGCTGCTGCTGCTTGCCGGGCTTCGGGGTCTCCACCCGCTCCTCCGCCAGGGAGGAGGAGGCGGACGCGTTCGACGCCTGGCTCCCTGCAACACACACGTGGGATGGATTAAGGGAGGAACTATCCACTTTTGGAACGTGTTTTTTAATCCCTATTTCCCAACCATTTCTTGATTTAGGAAACATGGCGAGTTTCCCTGTTCCTGAATTTAACAGAGTTCCCATGAATGATAAGATGACAGAATTATATAAGCTGTCTATTCAACATCATTTGTTTTGTAAGTACCAATGCCCGAACCAGATTTCTCGTTCCGCCTGGTTAAGAATACTAGGCCAGACCTGAAGAATGACCACCACAGGCGAGAGTGCGGATTCGGGCCCCACTTCTTCAGCAGGAGGGGAGACCGGCCAACAAGAAGAAAGGGAGGAGGCTTACCTTCGTCCATGCAGGGCGGTGGCCCCATCGAGTTGCGCGGGCTCTGCAGGACGTCCGGGGGGGCGGCCGGGCTGCTGCTCGGGGGGACACCTGCAACAGGGGGAAGAGGAGGGGGGTCACAACCAGATGGGAGGAGATGCGCTGGAGTTGGCACATGCGGGGGGGCTGTGGTCAACATATCTACAGTTTCAGGAGCTTTTCAAACTTCAAACCATACTATTCATTTTAAGTCATGTTTTCAACTTCATTGCAAGTCATACCCATAAATATTTAGAAATAAAAATGGAAACAAGATACAATTTGGAAGAGATTACTTTCATTGGGCCAAAGCCGAGCTGGATTTTGTGTACAGTGAAAAGTCTAAGCTACAAGAGAACATTTAAGATGGCAGGTAATAAAGATTGCAAGCATTCTCTGCTCTCTATTGGAGACAAATACATAATTTCAAGATATAAAAGTAATATCTTGCAGCTTAAACAAATCTGAAAATGTGCACGCGCACAACTAAGAAATCGAACCAGAACCACATTATAATATAACTGCTAAAGAACAAAATTGTATTTCAGCATCTCACACAGTAAAATTTTGTTGATTGCATAAAAATACATAAATATTTCATTCTCAAAGGTTGTAGCAATTGCAAAATACTTTTCGTTTATAGCATTGAAACCATTGATTCAATAAAAGGTGTGAACAGAACGTTTCTAATCTAGAAGACCATTAAAAAAAAAAAGACCCATGAACAGAATGAGAGCCGGTTGTTGTACCCCCTTGGTTGCAGCTCACCTAGGGAGTCCGTGTCGGCGTTGTACATCTTCTGCTGGAGGTGCTGGCGCAGGTGGAGGGGAGAGTGGCCTGCAACACACAACAAGGGCCCCGCATGAGCACCAGCACACACCCAACACAAAACACTCCAAGCGGAACATGATCAAACATTGGCTATCCCGTCGAAAGAAAGGGCAAAACATAGAAAGTTCAAGAGGCCAAACAATAGGTCAAGATATTTGAATTCAAAATGTTCAATAATTATTTCTAGATATCTTTCGGGGATCAAAAGCAACAGGAATAGGATAGAAGTATGAACACCTCAAACTGAATTTTTTTGTTGTTGCTATAATTGCAAATTTTATTTTTGTAAAAGATTTTAAAATTGCTGCAACCAATGGTAAAATACAAATATATAAACTATCACTCCTAAGAAGCTCAGTATATTAGCTCCTGTTCGGGGGAAACTGCCATTTTTAACTGGAGGCCTCAGATAAGGAGTAGATCGACCAAGCCTATTGAAATGTTCCGTCGAGCTAGTTCTACCACCTACTGTAGATCAAAAGGTTTGCTACATTTGGTACAAACTCTATGCTCAATTACAGTGAAAGTGTTTATTCAATGGATCAAAGTTGCTTAGATACTACGAACAATAGAATACTACGAAAAGGGTCAAAATTTTTGCTAACTGACACTAACTCCTACAATTGTGCACCTTCAAAATAAATGCAGTTCCAGTTATTGCGACAAGTTTTTTGTAAAGGTCACTCAACTTTTTAAAGTGGTTTTGAAAATTCTTGCTGAAAATAATTATCTTAAAATCGCAAATCCACTGCAATTCAAAGAAAGGAAAACTCCTGTGTAAATACATACTCAAAAATGCACCCAGATAATATGCACTTGCTATTAATTTGTAAGCACACATTGACCCCAAAAATGTTTTATCCAATTCCTGACCACGAGGAATATGTCATCCTGAACCAAATAACCATGGGTCCCTGATTTTCAGTTATCCTGACTCAGCTAAGGTTGATTCACATGGCTCACCTCATAACCTAAAGACTGACCCACCTTTAGTCTTGAGGTTACTTGGTCACGTAGGTAGGATTTCATAAGGAGAAAAATCATAGTCTCCTGTCGTTGTAATAGAGTCATTTAAAAAAATTTTGTTCTTGACTTATCAACAGAATCAAGTTAAGTACATATCTAGGAATAAAAAAAAACTTGGGTAGACATCACCATATGGTGGAAAAAGTTTTTTAGACGCCATTCTCCATTCTATGTGGATTATTCTAGGGCCATGATCCCCTCCCCATTTTCCTTGCAAAAATAATAATTTAACAAAGCACAGAGAAATGAATTTTGTTTTCCAATGTGCGTCGGAAAAATGCATTCCAAAAACAGCTAATTCCTTTAAAGAATGATGAACACATTAAAAATGCATTCCACGAAGAATTCAAGACGAATATATTTAAAACAAGAAGAATACATTATAAGAACAACAAAGGCTTTTTTTTTATTTTGTCCCATACTAGGGTTTCAGATTGGTTTTAGTTTTTTTATGGAGTGTTTGCTTATACATGCAAAATATATTAATATTTTTGTTAGTAATTATTCTTGAATTTTTCTGGAAAAAATTCTTGAATAGTATATAGTAGAACTCCAATTATCTAAGCAATTGCAATTGGAACCTAACCACGTTCATTTAATTGGAGAAAAGATATATTTTAATTTCGGTTTAGCCAAATCCAAATTATAAGATGTTGTTTGGGTTATAGCTTTTGATTCAGTTTGAGTTATATCTTTTTATAAAGGTTTTTTTTTTCAACTTATGTTAGAATCTTGGAAAGAGTGTACTAAACTTGAGATTTATAATTTATATTCAGCGTATTTTTTTCTGTTCGTCTGTGTTGGATGTCCTGCCTAGAAATTTTTTTTTTGTGGGTACAAAAAAAATACTAGACATGACATTGAATAAAGAGGAACGGTAACAGGTAGGCCAAGTTAAATTTTTCTGGCATTCTTATAATCAGCACCTCTTCGAATAATTGGAGTTAAACTAAACTTGGAAAAAGTGTATGAAACATGCTTTTAATTTTGAATGCTAGAGCTGAATGCAACAAAATCCATGTTTGTTTGATTAGTAGCATAAATGATTTTCACCACTTTGCTCGAGGAGATCTGTTTGCAGTTCTGGCTCGTTGTTAGGCATAAGTGCCTCATTACGTTCCTTCACTTACTAGAAATATGTTTCATAAAATGATGGAATAGTAAACAAATAAATGTTTAATTTGGTATGTGAGTGTATTTTCTATTTTCGAAAAATCTAAAAATTTTTTATCGCATTTTAGATGCCCTAAACTTTTTGCAAGTGCCCTTAGACTATGTGCCCTCAACTTTTTGCAAGTGCCCTTTTTATGTTAAAAGCGCCCTGCCCTTTTTTAATTCTAGAATGAACTCTGCAAATGTCTTGCACTTTGATGATAGCTGCAAAACTTGAACAAGGTATTCTCCTCTGCTTTGTTGACTGTGTCTTCCGATTTAGTATCGTCTAAATTATTTCCTGTAAATATCACTCTTCTCTTCAAATAAAATATATTGTTTATGTTCCACTTTGGTTCACAAAAAAAATTTGAGAATAATTTAAAAATTTTGAAGAGAATTTTTATAATATTTTTTTATAATAACGATATAGTATAACTGATCGATATTATTATTTTTTTAAGCATGAAATTTAATCAGTAAATTCTGGCGGTAAAATTTAAAAGAGTCGCTTTTTGGCATTTTTTTCAAACTTTAACCGCTTTGAGGCAGCACTTAATATTGAGAATTTTTTTATTATTTTTCCAGTAATCAGCACGACAATACGCAACTTTTGAGTCCTATTAGAAGTTTGTACTCGAAAATTTACTTTTTTCGGCCCACCCTTGTGTTTATTCTTGTGTAACGATGATCATCAAATGTATTGCACTTTGATGATAGCTGCAAAACTTGAACAAGGTATTCTCCTCTGCTTTGTTGACTGTGTCTTCCGATTTAGTATCGTCTAAATTATTTCCTGTAAATATCACTCTTCTCTTCAAATAAAATATATTGTTTATGTTCCACTTTGGTTCACAAAAAAAATTTGAGAATAATTTAAAAATTTTGAAGAGAATTTTTATAATATTTTTTTATAATAACGATATAGTATAACTGATCGATATTATTATTTTTTTAAGCATGAAATTTAATCAGTAAATTCTGGCGGTAAAATTTAAAAGAGTCGCTTTTTGGCATTTTTTTCAAACTTTAACCGCTTTGAGGCAGCACTTAATATTGAGAATTTTTTTATTATTTTTCCAGTAATCAGCACGACAATACGCAACTTTTGAGTCCTATTAGAAGTTTGTACTCGAAAATTTACTTTTTTCGGCCCACCCTTGTGTTTATTCTTGTGTAACGATGATCATCAAATGTATTGCACTTTGATGATAGCTGCAAAACTTGAACAAGGTATTCTCCTCTGCTTTGTTGACTGTGTCTTCCGATTTAGTATCGTCTAAATTATTTCCTGTAAATATCACTCTTCAAATAAAATATATTGTTTATGTTCCACTTTGGTTCACATGTTTTTAAAATCCAAAATACATAATCTTTGCTGATAAATAAATGTCAGGCAACTTTAACAAGAAGTTCTAAAAGAACTAAAATAGCCTACTTTCCAGTTACTTAAATACTTACTTATGAGAGCAAAAGCTACTTTTGGTTTGGTTTTGGCCATCATGTTTTTGAATTTCATTTACTTTTGTTTTCATCTTTTCACTTCAGTTGATGGATTTTAATTATTTTTATGTTTAACAATGAACTGATGTGAAATAACCTCTTTTGAGAACTGAAGTGATTTAAAAGAATCTGTAATGTTATATATACAAGTTGTAAGTTCTGTTTTGTTATATTTCTGAATAAAAGTTTGTCCATGCTCCATTATGTGGTAGCAGAGCGTGGTTCTTTCCCTCTCTTGCTCTGGAATTAGGCTTAAGATTAGTCATCATACTTCTGTTTTCCAAAATGGAAAGTTCATCGAATTATTCTTTTTTGAAATTAAACGGTGCTAACTACAGAGATTGGAAACGAGATGTTAAAATGGTGTTGATGGACAAGGGACTTAGTGGATTTATTGATGGAACTGAAACACTAGCAGCAGATGCAACTGAAAAAGAAAAACTTCAATTTTCGTGCAGAAAATCCAAAGCCCTTGCTACTGTTTTCTTGAGTCTAGAGGATAACCAGAAGGACTTGATTGGTGAAGCAGATGATCCAGCTGAAGCGTGGAAACTTTTGGAAGACATTTACGAGCCCAAATCAAGAGCCCGCATTGCTGCACTGCGAAATGAGTTCTTCAACCTCAAAAAGAAACCAGGACAGTCCATGGGAATTTACCTGTCCCACCTGCAGCAAGTAGCAAAGATGTTGAAGAATGCTGGTAAAGAGGTGCCCGAAGATGAGATTGCATACCAGATGATCGCCAATTTGCCGTCTGAATACGATATCTCCGTGCAGCAGAACTACCAGTTGAAGGACTCTGACTTTAAGCCAGAAATAGTCAGAACGGCCCTGTTAGCTGAAGAAGGTCGCATATCTTCCAGACATCAGGAGCCCGTTGAAGCGCTTCTTTCCAAAGAACGGAGGCCAAAGGCCAAGCCCTCTAACAAGGAGCCGAAGAAACTAGTTTGTTTCCGCTGTGGGACTCCAGGCCATTTTGCCCGTAACTGCCACAAGCCTCCAGTGCCGCAGAAGAAGATTGAGCCCTGGAAGGAGAGAAACCCAAAGAAGAGGCCTGAAGGAGGTTTTCTTGCAGAAGCACTGGTTTCAACGACTTCAGGAACTGTGGAATTCGTGATCGACACAGGAGCGACTGAACATTTCTGCAATGATAGAACTTTGTTCACAGACTACAGGGATATTCCAACCCAAGAAGCTGCAATTGCTGAAGGGACAACTCCAATAGTGGGACGTGGTAATATTTATCTGAATGTGCAACAACCTGGAGGTAATGTTGAATTAATTTTGTATGATGTTTTATATGCACCTGGCATGTGCAGAAACTTAATCTCAGGTAGAAAAATTGATATTGCTGGTTTTAGTGCTCTTATTAAAGATCATCGAATTGTAATTCGTAAACCAAATAATGATTTGTTTTTGAAGGTCCCTTTAATTGATAAATTTTATGTTGTGAGGGGTAGTTTAGAAAACCAAAGTGAATCACATGCAGTTGAAGCTCATGTTGTTGATAGAAATAATGTTATGCTTTGGCATGCACGTTTTGGCCACTTAAATGCTAGAACTTTAAGGGATTTTTCAATGGGTGAAAATGTTTATGGTTTAGATAAGCTTGTTGGTTCTATTGAGGACTGTGATATTTGCAATGTGGCTAAGGCAAAGCGTGCCTCTTTCAAAAGTATCAATGCAATTAGATCCTCACAAATTCTTGAATTATTGCACATGGATATTTGGGGACCAGCACCTGTAAATTCCCTGGGAAACGGGTTATATTTCCTCACCATAATTGATGATTTTTCTCGATATTCTGTTGTGTATATATTAAAGCATAAAAGTGAAGCTTTTGAATATTTTAAGGAACATCAATGTGAAATGGAACGTCAAACAGGTTTAAAAATCAAAAGAATTCATACAGATAATGGATTAGAGTTTTGTGCTGGTTATTTTGAAGCACATTTGAAAGAGCACGGAATTAAGGTAGAGCGAACAAATGTATATTCGCCTGAAATGAATTCAGTAGCGGAAAGGTATAATCGTACACTTCTTGAGGGAGCCAGGTCAATTTTAATACAAGGTAAATTACCTAAAAGATTGTGGGCTGAAGTAATAGTTGCACAAAATTACTTGAGAAATAGATTTCCCCATAAGATCTTAAATGGAAAAGCCCCGTATAATGTTTTTACCGGTAAGAGTTTTTCTGTTAGGCATTTAAAGATCATTGGATGTCTGGCTTATGTTTTGGTTCCGAAACAACAGCGAGATAAGTTAGACAGCAAAGCAGATAGGGGAGTATTAGTGGGTTATGCTAGAAAGACTAGTGGGTATAGAATATGGTTCCCTCAGACTAATAAGGTAACTGAAACAAAACATGTAAAATTTAATGAGTTTGTTTGGGGAAATGATTTAGATAGCGGACCCAATAGGAACTTAAAGAGGTTCTTGTATTTCGAAGACCATAGTACTGAATATGATGAGGATTTTGGGGACTTCGTAAAACAGGAAGTTAAATCAGATAAAGTAGTTGAATCAGATTTAACCCAATCAGATACTGGTGATTCAACTAACCCAGATAAACCTAATTGGGAAAGGGTGGTTAAAACACGTAAAAAGGGAAGAACAAAAGGGAAAAAGGACGTCTATTATTGTCCTGAAAAGGGCATGCGTCTTCGAAGTAGGAAAGAGGTGGAAGAATATTGTAAGAAATCTAATTTGGAATATAATCCAGAAGATTTTGATTTTCGTTCAGAAAGCCAGGTTGAATGCAATGAAAGTTCAGACACTGATGACCCAGGGGATTCAGTTTTTGAAGCTCATTGCATTGACGTTAGTATCCCCAGTTCTTTTGCTGAATGTTTAACGAGTCCCCAGAAAGTAGAATGGCATGATGCTATGGTAGAGGAGTTAAATACGCTGAAAGAGCGTGATGTTTACGAGATGGTTCCTAGACCAAAGGGTGCCAAAATTCTTGGAAACAAGTGGGTTTACACAGTCAAAAAGGACTCAAAGGGCCAAGTTCAGCGTTTCAAGGCCAGACTTGTTGCGCAGGGGTATCGACAGACCGAAGGGATCGATTATAACCAGGTTTTTTCTCCTGTTGTTAATTTCTCTTTAGTGGTTATGTTTATGGTACTTCTAGTTGTATTAAGAGGTTGGTGCTCACGCCACCTTGACATAAAGAATGCTTACCTTTATGGTAAGCTTGATGAGTTAATTTTTATGAAGCAACCTGATGGTTTTGTCATCCCTGGTCAAGAAGACTGTGTACTAAAGCTTAAAAGAGCCCTGTATGGCTTGCACCAAAGTGGACATAATTGGTATAAAGAGTTATTGAGCACATTAACTGAATTAGGCTTTAAGAAATTTGATTACTGTAACTGTGTTTATTCTTATAATTCTGATGTAGTTATACTTGTTTATGTCGACGATATCGCTGTTTTTGCTAAAGACATTGAACTTGTAAACAAAGTAATCAATTTATTGGAAAGTAAGTTCGTAATAAGGGATTTAGGAGAATTAACTTGTTTCTTAGGTGTTGAATTTCAAAGGATTGAAAACGAAATTTTTATTCACCAGTCTACTTACATTAATAAATTAATTGAAAAGTTTAATGTTGATGTAAATCAAAAGCCCTTATTGCCTATGCCAGTCGGTCAGATTGTTCAAAAGTCAGAAAGTAAAGAAAATGATAATGGAAATATGGAAAATTATCCATATAGGGAATTAATTGGTTCCCTTAGCTATTTGGCTAACAGAACAAGACCTGATATTGCCTTTGTGGTTAATCTTTTGGCACAGTATACTAGTAATCCTGGATTAAACCACTGGAGCCAAGCAATACGGGTTTTGCAATACATTGCTTTCACAAAAGATAAAGCAATACCACTGTCAAGGGCTTGTAATGAACATTTAGTCTTTTATACAGACTCAAATTGGGCAGGTTGTGTTGATGACAGAAAATCCACCAGTGGTTATGTTGCATTTTTAGGGGGTGTCCCTTGCTCCTGGAAAACATCAAAGCAAAAATGTGTTGCTTTGTCTACGATGGAGGCGGAATACATAGCAATGGCTGAGGCAGCAAAGGAATTGCTGTATTTAAAAAGAGTTCTAAACGAGTGCAAAACTTTTGGCATCAATACACCCTGTCCAACTGTGTATTGTGATAATCAGAGTGCTATTTTCTTTAGTAAGAATAATGCTGAGAATCATCGCACTAAGCACATCGACCTCAGATACCATTTTGTAAGAGACTTGTATGATCAACAGATTTTCAATTTGAGGCATGTGTCAAGTAGTTCAAATTATGCTGATGTGTTTACTAAGTGTTTGCCTAAAAAGGCATTTGATAATTGTGTAAATTCAATGCTAACAGGAATGGCCAAAAAGGGGGTGTAATATGAGAGCAAAAGCTACTTTTGGTTTGGTTTTGGCCATCATGTTTTTGAATTTCATTTACTTTTGTTTTCATCTTTTCACTTCAGTTGATGGATTTTAATTATTTTTATGTTTAACAATGAACTGATGTGAAATAACCTCTTTTGAGAACTGAAGTGATTTAAAAGAATCTGTAATGTTATATATACAAGTTGTAAGTTCTGTTTTGTTATATTTCTGAATAAAAGTTTGTCCATGCTCCATTATTACTAAAATTCTTATCGGGGAAAAATTAGGTTCGTAACAGTAAGTGACATCTACAGCCATTTTCTACATTAAATTTATATACATTAGAACAAATTTCACTAAACACAGCATCCGGCTATAGTTTACACTTTTTAAAGCCAAATAAATTAATTTCTATCGCCAATAAAATAAATATTACATATCTTCCGCATGATTTATTTGCAGTTATAAATAAATATTGAATTATTCGTAGAACAAAAACCACAAAACTACTCCAAAATACACTTAAAATAGGATGTAAATTAACAAGTAGGTTTGTAACAGAATCTGTCACTTAACCCGCTTCCAAACAACAGTTGTGTTTAACAGGTAAAAAGCGCCAAACACAGCATTAATTCTCTATTAAACATTTACCCGCTAAATTCGGCTAGTTTCATTATTTTATTTCGAAAATTAAATACTTATTACTTAAATCGTTCGCAAAAATTTATATTTTAAAGAATAAATATATAATAGTTCCCGCATTTGAATAGAATGAAAACATTTCATACCAGCATACAAAGAATTTTGTAGTGAAATATATTTGACGTCATTTCAAACTGATCGATGTCGCAAAAATAAATATTAATTTATTGTCTAAAATAATTAAAGTATCTAGAGTGATTGTTGCGATGGCAATGGTGATTTAATTCTAATAAAAATGGCTTTCTATGCTTTAAATGAGCATTAAATTTTGAAGTTTTTTAAACAATTGAAGTACTTAGAATTCAAATTCTTTTCTAAAATTTTAAATGTATTCTCATTTTGATGCCCTGAATTTTTTGGTGTATCTCACTTGTCCGTAGCATTTGTAGTTTACAACAGCGATTTAAATGACTCGAAATTGAATTTTAATGCTAAGTCAATGAGAATTCGTCGACAAATAGTAGGAAAGTTGGGTGTCTGAGTCCAATAAAAAATAATTTTTTAGATCGGATTGATAGAACCGATTTCGGAAGGGGGGTACGGACAGACGGACGGACATTGACAGCATGTCAATACCTACTTTTTAATTTTTTTTAATTCTTCGAATTAAAAAAAAAAGAAAAGTAGTCTAAAAATCTTTAAATGGTTCATTTAAAAACATATATTTAGATGCCTAAATGATGATTATGGCTATTACAGAAGCCGGAATATGTACAAAACAAAATCGTGTCTGCCACTTTGGAAAATGGCATCTAAAAAAACTTTCCACCATATTGTGTTGTCTACCCAAGTTTTTTAACTCCCATATATGTACTTAACTGGATACTGTATATACCGTATATACTCGTGTATAACCCGAGAAATTTTGGTCAAATTTAGTGCCGTAAAAAACGGGGTCGACTTATACACGAGACATCAAATTTCCGAGGGGGAAAAATACCTAATCCTTAAACTAAAACTAAATTTCAATCAAACTTTAGGTTTAACTACTAACTATTAAAAATAAAGGCACAAAAGCAGTTAAATTCTGAAGATGAAATAAGATTAGTATCAATTCACAATATCCACCATAAAGATGCTTAATTTTTAGTTCTTCGCGTGATGCGTATTTGCATGTGTAGGTCTAGCACAGGGCAGTTCAGTCAACCAGTCTTCAAGAGGTGTAAAGAAACGTTGTCAATCCGTGACCTTGGCAGCGTGGTCTTCAAGCTTCACTGAACATACAGTCTCAACTTAGCTTTTCCATTCAGGGTCAGCAATGTCAACGACATCAAAGCGGAAACCTGTTTTTGCGTGATGCGTATTTGCACGCGTAGCTCTGGCACAGGGCAGTTCAGTCAACCAGTCTTCAAGAGGTGTAAGGAAACGTTGTCAATCCTTGACCTTGGCAGCGTGGTCTTCACGCTTCACTGAACACAGTTTCAATTCAGAGTCAGCAATGTCAAGGACATCAAAGCGGAAACCTGTTTTTGCTTTTATTGGGGTTAAAATTTTGCTTGCAAGTAAAAAAAAATTACGGTATCGTCATGAACCGGTTTCTGCTAATATTTTCTTCATAAGGCTATAGCTTATTTTCTACCTCGACTTATACACGGGTTAACGATTTTGGAAGGATATTTGGTTAAAAAAAGGGGGGTCGGGTTATACACGGAGTCGGGCTATACACGAGTATATACGGTAAGTCTAATCAGAACAAATATTTTTTACGGGACACATGTCAAATGGTCACATGGAAAACATTTCCAACATATATTATAGGCTAGTTAATTTCGAGATGTGCTACACTCGTTATTCAATATGTTGTCTACTTCTATAGTAGAATAAATAAATTGTTCTCTTAATTATACACCATGGGTGCCACTCTTCAAAATTAACTTTAAAAAAATACCGAAGTAGTATTTTTCTTACAATTTTAGAAATAAAATATAACATTACCCCTTTAACTAGCAACTAAAACTTAAATGAAGCTAAATACAGGGTTTCTGCCAAAATTAACAGTCCCAAATTCATGACTTTCCCATTGCAACATAAAATGATTTCAAAATTTATTACACTAAAGTAAAAAATCTTCGTTGATGTAAACCTACTGCAGAAGTAATGCTATGACCTATTATTCCAGAGCTCTTTTATGTCCTCTAATATTGTGCAGGGATCAATCTGTAGTCCCATTTTTCGCAAACGAAAATGCGAAAAAAAATATTGGTTGTTGCAAAAATGCGACACCGTAATTCTATAAAACTAAACTTAAATTTCAATGCACAACAAGTCAAATAACAGATTCTAATAATGAAGATAAAATCTCTTTACTTTTGTAGCTAATGTTCAGGCAAGTCTGACAACCAGGATATTTTTTTTGATCATGAGTCGCGATCACAAGTACAGCTTGAATATTAAAATACTTTTGTTTACGTTTGAACCTTTTTTTCTACTTCGGCCTACACTGTTTCTGATTTCACACAATTTTTAGTTTTTAGGGAGGAAAAAAAAGGAGACTCCCATCTAAAACGGGAGATTTGCACAGGTGAGGTCATAGCAAGTGCTGGTGCAAAAATACTTTGCATTTTTATATTGCATTTGAGATACGTCTTAATTACGTCCTCCAGACGGAAGAGTGGCACCCACGGTTATTCATACAATTTATAGTAAGAAATTATTTTTAATAACAAAAAATTTAAAGTGGTGATATTCGAGATAGCGTCTTCCACCATATTGAATTTTTCAAAATTTAATAACCGTTGATCTATTCATACAAAGTAAGTAACTCATTCTGTTGCAAGAATATTTTTTAAATAACAATAAAGTAGTTATAATAAAAAAGTAAAAAAGTGAGAAAATAAAAAATGGCGTCTTGCCTATAGTACTACTGTACAAAAAAAAACAGCTCTTTTCGCCACATTGAAATCTCTAAATTTTAATATCATGTTAACTTTTTGATAAAAATAGACAAATCTTTTATTACAGGATTATTGATGATATCGGGTAAGTTTCAACCCAACAGAATATCGAACCAATCCATGGCAAAACATCGCCCAGTACGAAAACAAACATAGGAGTTTGCAGCTCCACAAAAAAAAAAAGCTCACCGGAAGATGCTGCGGCCGCGATGACCGCTGCCTGTGCGGCCGCCTGCGCCCCTGCCTGGGGGGGCGGGGGCATGGGGGCCGCCTTGGGGTACTGGTTGGGAGGGGGCATCATGCTGCTGCCCCCGTACGCGGGGTAGCTGCCCCCGCCCCCGCTGTTGTAGGGGTAGGAGGGGCGGCCCCCGTACCCGGGGTAGGCCTGGGGGGACGGAGGAGGGGGGCCCCCTCCGTAGCCGGACGCGCGGTGGTACCCGCCTCCTGGGGGAAAACAGCACAGTTAATAAAAAGCATTTTCGACAATCATTCCATGCATTCAAAGAACACACAAAACATCTTTTTCATGGCACTGGAATTTTAGATTGCCTGTTAAAATAACGTGTTTAAAGTTTAATGTTTGCAAAGGGAAATCCTTGTGTGTAATTGAGAAACAAGATACAGCCGAAATAACGGCTTTTTGACTCATGGGACATGGCTAACATTCCGATATCAGCTCAACCACCATTTGGTTTTGTACTACAATTTTCCAGACAAGCACGACTATATGGGGGAAAAAAGGCGATGTTTAAAATAATATTTTTCATGTTCATGGCTTTTTTAAGGATCCTAAGTGTTCCTTAACAAAGTGCCACACACCAGAGATGCTTACCTTGGGGTGGGTAGTGGGAAGAGGGGGAATAGGAGGAGGAAGGATGCATCTTGTTGCCATACATGCCAGCAGGAGGAGCCGCCTGTTGGTTGTAGCCTGGAAAAATCAATCATTGTTCCAAACAAACAAGAAGCCACAGATGGGTAAATGACAGAAATTTTACATTTCACACGACAATCACACCTTTGCACTGCCCTGCAATGGCTAAACAGACAGAAGCAACAATAAAGATTTTTTGTGACACTACTAACATGCTTGAACATAGATTATTTCAGAATGTATCTTAAACTTTGCACATAAAACATGAGAGGATTCGCGAAGGAAACAACTTTGATTATTTGCGCTAATAATCTATGTGGTTTCCTTCATGAATCCTCTCATAGATTATTTCGTTGAAGTATTTTTACTAAAAAAAACAGCATTATTAGTCTTCCAGTGAAATTGCGTAACATCTTACATATATATATAATTTTTGACATTACAGTAGCACAATTCATAGTCTCACCAACAAAAAGAAAAAAAGTAAGAGTAGTGACAAAAAAACATGCAGAAATATTTATCAACATAATTTATAAAGTTAAAGTTGATTTAACAAACCCAACTTTACAACACAAAGTTCAATACTTTAGTTTCAGTTAACTCTCAATACAGAAATTGCAATTAACGACCTTGAAAATCCTTAAATTCCAAAAACGCAAAATTAAACATAAGTAAAATAGCGAATTTCCGCTAATACGAACCGCTAATCCAGACAACCACAATCTGGACACATGATTCGGCGATTTCACAGTGTTTTTTTTTTAAACTAACTTGTCTAAAACCAAAAACCCCAGTAAAGGCCAAAGCAGAATAAAGGCAAAAAAAAAAATCAAACGCAAACAATCAAGCTGTTCTTGTGATTTCACAATACTCACGAATACTTGATTCATGGGAGATCACAGTTAAAAATTACCAAAAAACAGGCATGAAAGTGCAAACTAACCAAAAAGGCTGAACTTCGAATTGAAATTTTTCGCACTATCGGCGTATCGGTGCAAACCCATAAAAATTAGTTATATTAGTTACTATAAAATGCACACATATAAAAGTACATAAATAACTATTTAGTTTTACTTTAAATCTGTATATCAATGCCAAATTAAATTATATTTACTAAAAAAAAGCTATCCCCTCATTTTTCACTATCATCAAAAGACTCATTTTCCTGGAAATTTACAAAGCAGAATAATTTTAAAGCAGTTCCCATCTAATTCCAGAGCAGTAGAATTCCAAAAATAGCATTTAAATACCAATTTTATAAATCGAAACTACGAAATTATACACAAAAGAAAAATAAAAAAGGTATAATTAATGCATTATTCAAATCTTAAAATTTTAATTTCACAAAAAAATAAATTCAAGAAAGCATCATAAAAACTGCAGTTTAAACCGAGTAAACTTGTTACAAATATTTATTCACACACTTATTTCCAAGATCTTTTAATTCTAAATTTCGATTTCAAAATAACGCCAATTGTGCCAGACCGCCAAGAGATTTTTGAAACAATAAGTTATGAAATGCACAAAATACAACGTTTAAAACACTTTCCATTGATTCCAATTATTGAACAACCATGCATTTTCATCTTAAGGTCGGTTTTTGTATAGAGTACCGTTTTGAGTACAACGTGAGCAGACTAATTTTTCCCGCTGTCAGCCAAAAGAAACTTCCGTTTGAAAATAAATAATCCAATAAAAGAAAAAGTTTAGTTGTTTCTGATCTATTAGCTATTATTGATGGTTAAAATTCCCTAAGATGACAAGCAAACCAAAACTACTTCGCATTTTTAACACAGCCAAATCTAACTGTTGAATCTGCTATTCTTATTGGCCCACGTAAGAAATAGCCTCGCCTCCTTCATTGCGTCACTGTCCTACGAGGCACGTTTAGAGAAAGTGATTGACTGATCTGAATGAAGGTCGAATCAAAACATTGCCAACAGAGTAAAATCTCGTCCGTTTGATCTTAGGACCCCCCCTCATATATATGGGTCACAATTTCTCAACGGTTCTGCATCGATCTCAGGATCAGCCAAAATTAGATTAAAAAAGGCGGAAATCAGCCGAAAGGCGGAAAACTTTCATGCCTGAAAAAAAAATAGAATTTTTAAAACCAGTATTTTCAGATAGGTGGAATTCTTGGCTGTTAACATGAAATTCGGTTGGCAAGAAATGTTTTGGTGGTCCCTTCGCGTTTGTGTTAACAGTGTTCAACTATATTTGCTTGAGTTTTTTTTTTTCGTTTTTCTCAAAACTAGAATTTTTAACACATAGGTACACTTTTCCCAAATCTATTATATATTTAATTTTTTTGTGTGTTATAAAATTTTTTCTTTTATACGAGATACTCTTTAAAATGTTAAAAATATTTCATTCATTATAATTTTTTAAAAAATTATTTAAATAATAAAATCTCTAAATCATTAATCTCATCTAATCTCTAAATAATTAAAAAATTATTTAATTTTTTAATTATTTAGAGCCTTTTGAAATCAATATTGAGAATTGCTCATTTTTGCTGTCTCTAACTATGATCTCCCCTTAAAGGAAAATACTCTGGTTGAGCCGATTGTCCTGAACCGGAGCTACAAAAGTAACGAGACGCTCTTCCGATAACGTAGAGTCAAACAAAAAAAAATTTCAATTATCAGGCAATGTGACCTCATCGGCAGTTTTCGTGAAAATTACTAGGCAGCAAAATAAGTAAAAGAATTGAAGCTCCACAAAACTCTGGAAAAAAAAGAACATCCGTTTCAAGAATATAGTTCCCAACTACAGTGTAATGTTACAAAATTTGGGGGAAAAAGGGAAAAAAGGGACCAAGATTGTGAAATAAGGAGTTTTAGGGACTTGGGATATAAAAAAGGACTTTTAGGAAAAAAGGGACCAGTTGGGAGGCCTGCAACAAAAGTCGAAGATCGCTTAACATGAAAACTTGAATATCGGCGAATCAAAAAATTCGACGAAAAAATTACTAATTAGAAATATTTAAATCGCGAAACGAATAATCTCTTCTTCCCATTGGTTCTTGCCATAAACGTGGTTCTTGAAATCCAGCTAGAATGTTTCTTTCAAGGCATGCGCGAACTCCGAATTTTAATCCTACCACGCGTAAGTTTACATGATAGTTCGGCCGTGCCATTGGTTCTAGGCGATCTACAAGTATCGCTTGCCGTAGGTCCGACAGGAAATTGAGAATTTTTTACAGCATCTGACAACGTCGGATGTTACAAAAAAAAGCTTTAAAAAAATTCGGAAAAAGTCGCCTTTATCTTTAAAAATAGTCGCTTTTGGCAGTTTTTTGCTTAAAATAATCGCCATAGTCACCCACAATCTCGAAAATAGTCTCTCACGTTTACAGTCGCCTTTGGGAGCCCTGTGTCAGTGTTGTAGTAACTCGTTATATCATTAAAATTTTCTTTCAAGCTGGACCTGTCAATCAAACTTCAACGTCTCGTATTTTTTACTTATTTGCGAGAAATGACAAATAATCAAGTAGGTTCCGATATTGTTATTTTTGCAGTTCAGGACGGATCGATCAACCATACCTCGATGCCACGTAATTTTTACTCAACTATTTTTTCGGCGAAATGGCAGTAGTTTTGTTATTGTCCAGAACGGATAGGACCAAATTTTGACGCCTCGTATTCTAGTTCGCAATATAATACACTGCTCAAAACAATTAGAGGAGCACATCATTTTAACAAGATTAAGCAAAGATGGTTACCGATAACTAACATAAAATGAATAATTCATAATTTAAAGCCTAGTAGTAAATGGAAAAAGTAAATTTCATATGCAAATTAATGTTCATGACGTCACAAACCAGAAAAAGGATATTAGGGCAGAAATCGGAGGTTGCACAAACGTCTGTTTTACTGCTGTAACTTTAAAATGCGATTGTTATGCAATTTTTTTTGAGACAAGGTGACTTGAGGATGTTTCAACAACGTGATTTACCAGAATCCAGGGCATGGCGTGCTATAGGCAGACTGGAATCCGGGCAAACACAACGTAGTGTAGCGGAAGCTGTTGGAGTCACCTGAAGTGTTGTTGCGAGACTGTGGAATCGATTCCAAATAACAGGAAACTTTAGACGTCGACCAGGACAAGGTCAGCCATGCGCCACTACAACGACTGTAGACCTGTATATACGGTTAGCAGCCCTTCGAAACAGAACTGAGAATGCTACTCAGCTGCAAAGACGGTTGCTTTTGGCAACAGGACGGAGGGTGTACAATCAAATAGTACGCAATCGGCTTCCTGAGAGAGGGCTTTATGCACGTAGACCAATTATTTGCATTCCGTTGATCCCACGCCACCGTGCAGCCCGAAAAATGTGGGCTACTGAACATCGAGATTGGGACCATCATCAATGGAGCCAAGTGCTGTTCACAGACGAGTCATGATTCAGTCTGGAGTCTGGCATCCGACGTGTCCTGATATGGAGAGAAAAGGACACTCGAAATAACAACACATTTGTTCGTGAAAGGTCACAGTACAGACTAGCTGATTGGATGGTATGGGCTGGAATCAGCATATGAGGACGTACGGACCTGCATATCATTCGGAACGGTACTTTGACGGCCCGAAGGTATGTAGACGAGATAATGCAACCTCGTGTCATCCCTTAAGCTGGAGCCATTGGAGATTTCTTTGTTTTCCAGGACGATAATGCCCGACAGCTTAGAGCTCGTCTGGTGGAGAACATGCTTGAAGCTGAAACCATACAGCGAATGGAATGGCCAGCATGCTCTCACGACCTTAATCCTATCGAGCATGTTTTGGACAAGCTCGGACAACGCATTGCTGGGCGAGCTTTGTTACTGTCAGAGACTGGGAGATTGCCCTTCTTAGAAGTGGAACAGAATTCCCCAAAGTCAGATCGATAACCACATCGCATTCATGGCAAACAGGTATGCAGAAGTCTTAGTTGTTCGAGGAGACCGCACACCATATTAAAACTCATGCCTCATGTCTAAATAGCACTTTTTTTATTGTTTACATGTAACCAAATTGTGGCCTTAAATCATCTTTTTTCAATATTTTCAAAGAACTAAAACTTAATTCTCATTTTTTTAAATGCCTTTTTCCTGTATTGTTCACTGATACACGTGTACTATCCATTTTATGCCAATATGTGACTGTCTCATGCAGTTTTCATCACTTTTTTGCTTGCTCCCCTAATTGTTTTGAGCAGTGTAGTTCGATCAGATAGGATATAGTCGGTCAAATGACAAAACCACGAATGTGCAGATTCAAGGGATTTACGGTATTTGAAAAATAAAACCGCATCCCGCTACAACCGGTACTTTTTTTATTTTCTCCAGTTTTAACCGGGTCCAGTTAAAATTAACTAAGAACAGGTCCTTTGAAAAAAACGTTGCTTGAACGATCCAGCTGTTGATTTGGGTTAGGTATGTATTATTGTCGCAATAGAGCTACAATATGGTTATTGGCGACCGACCACAATCATGTGATGAGTCAACACTTCAGTAGGCACCCAACGCAACTTATAATAGCGACATCGTATGCAGCGTCGGGACCATATTTAAGTACTACCTGTACTATATTGTGTACTAACTTGCACTACACAAGGGCTCTGGCGGCGGAAGTCGTAATTTAGAACCCGAATCATGTAACGAACCAATACCGATCCCTCTACTAAAAAAATATCTTGCAGATACGATTTTTGAATACTTCCTTAAAAACATAAAAATAGCAAAAACGTCGTATCCGAAGGAATAATTAGGACGCCATTTTTAGATTTATTAACAAATTGGCATGTAAATTACAGGTTACGTGTATTTTTTAATTACAAAATATCTCTTCCTATGCCTCCTTCAGATTTTTGTTGCCACTTACGGGGTCATTGGAGTCTTCAGGGATGCAGAATATGTTCGATCCGGCGATCCTAGATCGGGGGAAATTTTAGCCTTCTGGGGAAATTTTGTGGAAAATTTTCAATTATTTTCGATTTTAACAATGCAAATTACAAAATTCCCTGACCAGCCATTCGTTTTCCGTTTTAAAACTTACAGTAAATTTACTTTTTAATTTTGTTCTAACAAACCAAAATAGCGCATCGCGTTTGTATCCTAAATTCGGCATATCATCGCAATTTTTACGGTGCCCGGAATTTAGTGAAACTAAACTTAAATTTCAATAAACTACGGGTTAAAATAACAGATTTTAATAATGGAGATAAAATTTTCTGTTAAAATGGGAAGATGAATTAAGATTAGATTATTCTAAGATGTCTTCAAATCTCGGCCAGCCAGTGCAATCGCTCATTAGTAGCTATATTGATAAAAACTATGCTTAAATTTTGATAAATAACTAGTTTAAATATTGGATTTTAATAACAAAGATAACAAATTTTAATTCAAATTTGAGGATGAATTAAGATTAGACTAAATTAAGGTGTCTTCAAATATCGATCAACGGCCAGTGCAATCCCCCATTGGAAGACGATCATTTACCGTGGCAAAAAAAATTGTAGTCCAATAAAGTTTCCTGATTTACTTAGTATGCCGCCTAGTAATTTTCACGAAATCTGCCGATGACGTCACATTGCATCAGAATGATTGACAGTTCTGAGGCTCTGCGTGATCGGAATAGTATCTTTTGTAGCTCCGGTTCAGGCCAGTCGGACAACCACATAATTTTTTTTTTCTGATCAAGTGTCCGTGAGTCGTGAACACAAGAACAGCTTGAAAGTTATAACACTTTGCTTACGTTTGAACCCTTTTCTTTTATCTATTTCGGCATATACTGAGGTTTCTGATTGTAGACAAGTTTTAGTTTTTTTTAATGGAGTGTCGGGCTTATGCACGTTTAATATATTTAGATTTTATGTTGCTAATAAATTTTAGTCCTTGAATTTTTCTGAAAAGGGCTAGAATTTTGTTTTCTTAACAAATGTATGAACCATGTCAAGAAGCATATGCATTGAAAGACCATGATGAGGATTTCAATCCCAAAAGAGGCAGTCAAGATTTTTTATTTTTTTTTGCAAAACCTGGTAAGGTGCCTAAATTTTCATCCTTATGGAACTGCCAAACTACCAAAACTTAATGGTAATACACCAAATGAAGAGCAAAAATGTTCACACACACAACAGACAAAACTGATGATGACCCCCTTCCCCAAGCTAACATAAATGAAAGTAGATTTATTTAATTTTAAAGTGTTTATAGAGAAATTAAAAATGCATTCAGTAGTATAGTATTATATAATTATTATATTAACAATTTTTGTGTCATAATAAAAAACAAACAAACACATCACACAATTAAAATATAAATTTTATCTTTCATGCTTAGTTCAGCTTTTTTGGTTCTCCAAACCAAGCATTTGGTTTGAAGTTCAGCTTTTCTGTTCAACAAGCACTAACATACCGATAAAAGAAAATTTATTTAAAGTGTATATGAAGATATTACATAAGTACATAAGAGTACAGTACATAACATTAAGTAGTACCTGTTATAGTATATATAGTTATTATAGTATTATATAGTTATTAAAACCAGTCTTGTTGAGATAATTGTTAAATTTTAAATTTTTCGGTCACACCTAGTTCAGCTTTTTGACTTTTCAAACCAAACATTTGGTTTGGCTTTTTTTTTTGTTCAACAATCACCAACATCCCTGTAAATCGTAAAATTTTCTATACCTAAGGTAATACAGAATTTATGCAAGTCTATAATATTGGTAAAATTTTGGGGGAAATTTTCAAACGGATTGGGGGAAATGTTTGGAGTTAACAGGCATGAGTTTGGCAAAATTAAAAAAAGCTGAAACTAAAATGCGTAATTGTACGCGTAAAAAACATTTTAAGCAGTATACTTAATTCGCGAAATAAGCTGTTACATTATACATGTATTTTTATATTTATGTTTTTTAAGCTTCAGGCATGAATAGAAATGCTGATGGAAGAATGTGTGTATTCATGGCATCAAATGTCAAAATCATAGTTGCTTTTGGGATTTGAAGCTAATTAAAATTATTGCATTTCTTTAAAAAATCCAGCAAATACAAAACTGAAAACATATTAGCCTAGCACCCTATTTTAAAAAAACTTCAAGCAATCTAAATATTACCTATACTGGACAAGTTAAAAAAAATGGGTGAAAGTTAGGAAATACCAAATATTGAAAACTTTTTTTCTAAGGGGGATAAATCGCAGACTTGGCAACCAACCAACCTCAAAATTTCTGCAATAATTTTATAAATTTTCTTGTTGCAACATCTTAACATTTTTCATTCCTTCTGCATCTAGTAGATATTTGAATACCAAGCTCTAAAAACTATTTTTATGTTAAGCAAATAAAATTCTAGCGACCTATATGTCTTAATTTAAAAAAACTAAAAAAAAATCTAAAATCAGAAACCCCAATACAGGCAAAATTAGAAAAACAAAGGTTCAAGCGAAAATAAAAAGTATTTTAAAATTCAAGCTGTTCTTGTGATCACTACTCACGGACACCATAAATCGGACCCTTGATCAAAAAACATTCTGGTTGCCAGACTTGGCCTGAACTGGAGCTACACAAGTAACTCTTCCGATCACGCAATGCCAGAGAACAGTCAATCATTCTGATGCATTTTTTATCTTCGTTATTAGAATCTGTTATTTTTAACTTGTTGTTAAATGGAATTTAAGTTTAGTTTCACCGAATTAGGTGCGAAAAAATTAAACAATCATTTAAAAAAAATGCATCACAGAGTTGTAGCGAATATCCTTTCATCAGGGGCAGGAAACAGACAACCGATTTTAACAGTGATTAAGTTTATAAATTCGTTAATAACATAAACGAATTAGGATTTCAATTGATCAAGATGACCCTCTAGCCAATTTTAGAGGCTTTGTGAAAGGTTTTTTCGTGTGTGAGGGATTAGAACAAGCGAAAAACGGAATTTTTAGGCAAAATTAGAAAAAGCAGAACTTTTTCCAAAAAACGGATTTATTTTTTTCCTAAAAAGTTAAAAAGCGGAATTCCGCTTAAAAGCGGAAAAAACTCATCCCTGAGTTAAAACATTTTCTGCACCCCTGGGAGTCTTAAAAATGTGCAAAGAAGGTGCTACAAAGCAGAGTAATGATATTAAACATAAAGCTATTTGAACACATTGTGATTAGGCTTGCGCAGCAAATTCTGAGGTCAAAATTGAAAAAATGACCAAGAAAATGACTTTATATTGTACAAATATGTACAAACAAAGACTTATACCTAAATTCCCAGCTCAATTTTAATTAGAATTTATTTTAAGAACTTTTTTCTAAAAAAAATTAACAAAATTATTAAAATTTTGATTAAAATTTTTTTAAAAAAATGATTTCCAATATAAAGTCATTTTCTTGGTCATTTTTTCAATTTTGACCTCAAAATTTGCGCGCAAGCGTAATCACATTGTGTTCAAATAGCTTTATGTTTAATATCATTAATTTTAATTTGGCTAAAGTTTCATAAATTTTAAAATTTGTTTTATATTAAATAAATCTTGTAGAATTACATATAAAAAAATTATACTTATATATTGAGTAGTTAAAAAATTACATGAAAGATCAAACTCTGCTTTGTAGTACCTTCTTTGCACATTTTAAGACTCCTATGATCCCTTAACAATTTCGCTACGAGGAATATACGAGCATTACCCTAAGGATTTTTGCTTCCTCGCAATATTTGATAGAAATAACATCGAATCCTTAGTTGTTCGGCATAGGCGTTTTAGTAAGGAAAGGGTTAATGTGTCATAGGAATATCACTGGTGGCATTCTTGATGCCTCAGGTTCATTATACGTAGCGAGAGTGTCAATAAGAAATAAACCCGTATCATACAAAGCCATTATGATTATATTTCATGACCCTAATCCATTCGTTTACCAACAGCATTAAATTTTTCTTTTAGTTTAGGGGTGTCGGCCCGACATCACTTCTTAATTAATCGCCCGTCGCCAATACAATAGCCGTCGTGTAGCTCTGGTGAGACGTTCTGTAAACTAACAATAACCCACAGCCAGTGCCAAACCGGTTCTTCTGTTTTAACGGGCTCAGCTCAAGAACTGTTTTTTCCGAATTCAAAAACCGGTTTAACTGTTTTTGGTTTTCCATCCCTGTGCATTTGTATATTCGTGGTTTTATCATTTTACCGATGATATGGCTTTTTTTTTTAGTTTAAGACAGATATTGGTTTATAACATTTTAAGTATTTTATTACTTTGAAGTTTGAAAGATGATCATGCCCACTACTTGCGTCAGCCAAAATCTTTAAATATACTAACGCATAAATCCTAATATATATTAAATTGTCGAGGTTAAATCGTATTTTTTTCCTTTTCACATGAGATAACCGAATTTGTATTTGATTTTTTTTCCTCATAGAACTTGAGTTTTTTTTCCAAAAGTAATATGAGTTTTGGAAAACTGAATTTTTAAGGGAAAAGTAAAAAAAAAAACATAATTCATTTTTTATAAAAGAATATTATGCCTGATTAAAGGTCATAGTTTGTAGCAAAACGAGTGATTTGGCGGGGTCAGTGATAGACCCATTTCTTTTGAAAGTGTGCCTTATTTACCTTGCTGCGTTGGAGGTCCACTGCTTTCAGACTGCGTAGAGGGGGGGCGCGGAGGCTGGCCTCCTGAAACACAACAAACCAAAGTTACTCTTATCCCGGATTATACATTTGTAAAACTTTTTCACTTCACAGATTCAAGTTCCACTTACTTAGCCATAATAAATCATAAATAATCGGTTCAAACTTCAAGCAGTTTGTCAACAGCGTGTAAAATAAGCGTATCACATCGCAAAACGCGACACCAAAATGAAAACTTGCGATAGCGATTTAGCTTTGTATCGCATTTAGTTGCGATACAAAGCAAAATCGTTTTAGAACTACGGCGATCCGGAAGTCGCGGATCGCCGTAGTTTCGCGACTTTCGGATCCCCGAGTTCTGCGACTTTCGGATCCCCGAAGTTTCGCGATTTTCGGATCCCCGGAGTTCCGTGATATTTGAACACCCGTCGCGACTTTCGGATCTCTGTAGTTCTGCAATTTTCGGATCCCCGTAGTTCCGTGACATTTGAACCCCCGGAGTTCCACGACTTTCGGATCATTGTAGTTTCGCGACTTTTGGATCCCCGGAGTTCCGCGACTTCCGGATCCCCACAGTCTCGCGATTTTCGGATCCCCGAAGTTCCGCGATTTCCGGATCCAAGCAGTTTCGCGATTTTCGGATCCTTAAATTTTTTCTAAAGTGCTATGCAGTAATTAAAATTTTCTGCACACAAATACTTTGGTGTAGCAAAACTGCTATACACACAAAAAAAGTATTTTACACGCTGTTTGTCAAACATTAGGATGAAGGGATGATTGAAATTGCCCAATCAAATTGGTAAAAAAATTAATTTTGAAAATGATAATTTAATTAATGATTATTTCATTCATAAAAGCTCTGTAAATGAAACATATTATCTTCTTTTAATCGAGAATATAAAGTAGTAAATGAATTTACACTTCTACATTGAAATATAGCTGTTGAAGTCATGCAAAAATTTAATTTTATTCATCAACTTGTGCAATAGATTTCAATCAAACACAACAAGTTTACCGCCACAGCGGGAGAAAAGCCGCCTCCCCTAGAAAACGTGCGAGGGCGCGAGTTCTATTATCACTATGATGTGAGCAGCCGAATCGATAAGCAGAATGTGGAATCCCCCCCTCCAAGGTCAATGTCATCCACGGAATCAGCTGACGAAACGGAAAGTGGGAGAACCGTACTGGTCACGTGACGACGGAAACTGTCAACACGTGCTTCAAAGAACGAGTTGTTTGTAAACCGAAGGGGGGAAAAAAGGTAAACACAGGCAAAAGAAGCACCATTTTTTACAAAAATAAGATATTTTGGAACTATTCAAGAATCAAAAACGAAAGATAACTCCACAAAAATGTGTTACAATATGGGGCAAAAAATAGGTTTTTTTTTTAAATGTCATTTTAAGATTTAAAGAGCAGAACAACCCTTGAAATACGCGAGACAAATAGCTCATGCAATTCAAGCAATTTAGTTTTCAAACGAACAACGTTTTTACTTACCATACATACATTATCGCTTGAATAAATTAGAATTATTGTAAGTTGCAAGCAATTTTGACAAATTCCTATTCGCATTGAATTAGATTTTTTTTAATGTTACCACAAAACGCAATAAGATAAATAACGTTGATAGATTTATAACTTTAAAAACGTCAATAAAAAATTTAACACAAATAATAAATCAAAATATAGAAATTATACCTCTCCCGACCTTAAGTTTGCAGTATACAAATGTTCTACTGAGAGAAAGAGAAAGAGGGTAAAAGTAAAAGAGTTCTCATCTATTTTGAGGGGAGGGGCGAGAATCGAATACACATAAGGTACCGTCAAAGGCGGGTTATCTTTGGCCACGGAGGGTAACTTTGGCCACGCGCCGGAAAAAGATTTGTTTCTTAATTTTCTCTTCATAAATATGATCTCATCTTAAATTATTTTACATTTTTGGAAAGGTGGAAATATCGCCTTTCATTTCATGTAAAAAAAAGATACTCATTCTAAATCTGCAATTACTACAAATGCTGTTTTCATTCTTACAGAATAAAATGACAAAAATCTATCTCTTCCAACTTTTGTCTGGAACACTTAAAAATATTGAAAAATATTTAAATAAAAACACTATATTGGATTCTTTTATTAATGAGGAAGAATATTACAACCATTTGTTTTTATTCTAAGTTGACTACTTTTTATGCTGTATTTAAATATTTGTAATTGGGAAGCTTTCTTGCCGATGAATGCGGGTAACTTTGGCCATAGAGTGTAAATATTTCTCTTATGGAACTTTGCACTTTAAAAAAATGTATGTAAATAGTGTATTAAGTTTAACTATTTTTTGAAAAAATTCTTACTTTTATGATTACTCATTTTTTAGATATTTTTTTTAAATCTCATGGATTTTAAACATTAAAAAGATAAAGACTCAGAATGCAAGATACGTAATTCCACTCCAAAATCGCAAATGTCGAAAGGTAAACATTTTCAAATTCCTAATTATAAATATATTATTTTATCACCTTTTATAATAAAATCGTTTGCTTTTTACAAATATATCTTGTTATTAAATCTTGCTTCAAAAAAGTTCTTTTTTCCTTATTAAAATAGAAGTTTATTTTTCTTTCTTTTAAGCGGACAAACATATACTCGTATTCAACGTGTAATGCCATTCCACGATGCACTGCAATGTAAATGTTAAGTTATATACCATTTTAAATAACTATATGTCTTATAACTTTGTTATTTTTGGGTTTAAAGTTTAAATATTGCTATTTAAATCGTTAACACAGCTTTTAAGGATGTTAAAAAGTATATTTCTTATGTATTTTTTGGGTGGCCAAAGTTACCCGCCCGGCTCCTAACAGTGTCTTATTTTTTAAAATTAATACCAATTTTTTATTAATTTATAAAATGTAACAAAAATGCCTGAAAATTATTCCTAAATGTACAATACTTAGAATGCATAAGGATTTTTAAGTGTTTAAATCGTTTTTGAAGTTAAATTTTTCTTCTTTTGTGAAAAAAACTATGATTTTGGCCAAAGTTACCCGCACTGACGGTATTTAACATTCAATAAACAAATTTATTTGTTTGTTTCAAGACATAAATTTATTATTTTTATTAGTTTAGCTTCAGTTAGAGTGTATTTTAATTATTTTTTTCCTTCGATTTTGACGTAAACAGGGCGCATGAATATCAGGGTCAAATTATCAAACCAATCGGAGCAGGCGAAGTTTCGGCGCCAGGCCGCGTTGTTTACGCCAATTCCTCCGCGTAGTACACTTCTCTGCTGCAAAACTTAAGGTCGGTTTTGGTATAGTGGTTGTGACAAAGTCAATTTTTTTATTATCAACAATATATATTTTTGGATTTTTCTAGCCGCGTTTAACTGCCAAGAAGATTTTTGTCAATCAGAATATTTCCAATAATGTAAGTATTTTGGTCTCTTTTTATTCGTACTGGATTTCATTTGTTGCTTCTTTTTCATACTCAAAATAACCAATAGAAATGAAATCCTTATCTTTTCTACGTAAATTTTTCTTGTAACAAATGTTTCAAAGGGCAGCCAAGAAATTGGCATTTAAAAAATATTCTTTGAAAAACTCATTTTCCCGAGAAAACCAACAGCTTTTTTTACTAATAGATTTAGCTGTCTATTTTGTCGTCCAATTTTCCGTTAGGTTGTAATGATTGACTGTTTCCTTCACATCAGTCTGGTTTCGCACTAGAGCTTCCCACCATTCCTCACTGACCTTGTGCGGAGCGATCCCGGGGCGGCGGAATGGGGGGCGGGATTCCTCCTCGTCAGCCTGAAGGAGACAACACTCACGGGATTAACATTGGGGGGAGTATTTTTTTACATAGTTCGGGGCTTGAAGTTGCAATCTCGGAAAAATCGAAAAAGCTTTGTCTATTGTACAATCATTAATGTACGAATTTTTATTTTAATATACTAATGTATAATATCTCTATATATATTATTTTTTATAATTATTATATATATATATATATATATTTATATATAATAAATATATATTATATATATAGTATATATATATTATATAATATATATACTATAGATATATTATATATATATAATATATATATTTTAGGGTTGGTCCTTATTAACATGGGGAAAAATAAATTTTCGATTTTTGAAATGTGCCACCACCACCCTCAATTTGTTTAGTCATATGAAAAAATAATTCCATGTAAAAATTTTAGCCCAAATCAATTAATAATAACACGTGCCCACGGGGCTTAAAGTTTCCCAAAAATCACAAAATTTTGAGGTGTTTTTTTTTCAATAATTCCATTATAAAACAATATCTAAGCTAATTATGGAAAAAAACCACTCAATACAAATGTTATAGAACATAAAAAATTTTCCTACCACTTACTTGTAATTTACACTTTTGATCTTATGAGCAATAGGTTTCGGAGTTATAGGGAAAAGAACTGAGCGATATAATGCGGAGATTGCTAAATCATGGCCGCACTACGCAAAAGGCTATCCA